>PVLA01002629.1:0-210956 GCA_004027455.1 Hydrochoerus hydrochaeris | reverse complement strand
ATATGTAAAAGAGTGGAGAAAAATACACAGTACTCCCAAATAGGTAGACTTGGATTAGTTTTATACACAGCAGACTTCAGAGTAAGAGAAGTTATCAGGGATGAAGGGGGCATTATCTAGCCAAAAAAGGAGTCAATTTTCCAAGAAGACATAATAATCCTTAATATGTGTGTGCTAATAACTGAACATCATAATACATGAGGTTAAAACTCATGTTGCATAAAACCACTAGGGAACATTGACGAATCCTTCATTACAACTGGAGATGTTAGTACTCTTCTGTCAGAAAGAAATGTAGCATGCAAGAAATCAGTGAAGAGATAATTGATAATAGATAACCAACTATCAGTTAAATGGACATAATTTAGACTTATAGAATATTCTAAAGTAGTGGAATTTTTTCTAGTTTATTCTAAAAAGAGAATTTTTTTTCAAGCTCACATAGAACACTCTCCAAGGTAGACACATGTTTTCATCCATAAAATATATCTTAACACATGTAAAAGAATAGAAATAATGTAGTCTGCATTCAAATTACAATGGAATCAAAGTAGAAATTAGTAAGTTAGAAACATAGCTGGAAAATTTCAGCAAAGTTGGAGCTTAATAACACAGTTCTAAATAACACAATGATCATTTAAAATACTTTTCATTAAATAAAAATGTATACATGTCTATTCAAAATTATTACAATGTGACAAAAGTAGTGCATACGAAAAAATTTGTAGCAATGAGTATGTATTTCTAGAAAAGAAGAAAACTCTAAAATAAACTATGGAAGTTTCCACTTTATGAAACTAGAAGAGCAAATTAAATCCAAAGTAAACATAAGAAAAGAAATAATGAAAATTAAAGCACAAGTACAAGAAATTGGACAGAGAAAGCCAACCAAACCAAAAGGCTGTTCATTAAAAACAATGAAATTAATAAACCTCTAGCCAGGCTAAGAAAACAAGAAATGAGAAGAAAACAATGCAAAATATTAGCGTCAGAAATGAAATAAGGATCATGACCATAGATCTCATGAGTACTTGAAGGATGGTAGAGGAATATTATGAACTACCCTTCCACAATATTTTAGATGTAAAAGGTCACCACAAAGTCTCATATTTAGAGATGGAGGTTTTGGAAAGTGACTAGCTCATGGGAACAGTACAGTCATCAGTGATTAATGTTTTTAATAATTTAATCCATGAAGGAAATAATTTCTAACCTATACTTCTGCTTGAGAAAACATGTTATCAACTGGAGAACATTGGGAAAACTCGCATCTGATAAAGGTTATGGACTATACAAAATACAAAAACTCTCAAAATTTAACCATAAGAAAATGAACGATCTGACTTTAAAATTAGAAAAAGGATCTTTCTCAGACACCTCACTAAAGACGATACACAGATAGTAAGTACATATGTTAAAAGACATTCAGCATCATAGATCCCTAGGTAGTTGCAAGTTGAAGCCATGAAGAAATACCACTATATACCTATTAGTATGGCTGTGATCCAAAACCCACAACAATGAAAGTTAGTGAGAATGTGGAGCAAGAGCTGTCACTTCTTGCTTGTCAAACACAAAGTAGTAATTGTAAATTCACTTTGGAATACAGACTGGCAGTTTCTTACAAAGCTACTTAAGTTTATACCATGCAATCCAACAATTGCCTTCTTTAGTAGTTGATAACTTATGCCCACACAAAAATCTTCACATAGTGCTAAAAGAAACTATTGACAATTGTCACAAACTGGAAGCAGCTAAGATGCTCTTCAGTTTATAAGCAGATAAATATATTGGTACATCCAGGCTAAAGAATATTTTTCAGCACTAAAAGGAAATAAACTGTCAAGTTATGAACAGACATGGAACAAACAGAAATGTATATTACTAAGTAAACAAAACATATCTGAGGAAGATACATATTATACATGCCAACTATTTGAAAATCTACAAAAAATAAGACAATAGATTAGTGATGGTCAAGAATTAGTGGTAAAGAAAGGATGATGGACAGAACACAGAAGATTTTTAGGGCAGTGAAACTATTCTGCATGATACCACAGTGGTGGATAAATGTTATTACACATTTGTCAAAACCCATAGAATGTACATCTACAAGAGTGAACCCTAATGTAAATTATGGACTTTGAAGAATGTGTCAATGTTAAGTTCATTAGCGATGACAAATGTAACATTTTGGTGCCAAGGTTCTCATTTGGGAAGATGCATGTGTGTCTGTGTGTGTGTGTGTGTGTGTACACTCAGGGGGCATGCAGGGGTCCTCTACACTTTATGCTCAATTCTGCTATGAACTTAAAATTGTTTTGAAAATAAAATTAATGAATTTTCTAAAAGCCAGTCACATTCTGACTTATGCCAAATATGGTGATTGAATCTTTTATTAAATTAACAATTACATTTGACTATAAATGACAGAGAATTAAAAGTCTAATAGAACTTATAAGTGACTTAAGATCAAAGCTAAGTTTTTTCTTACAAATTAAGTCTAGAGTTAGGCAGATCAGGACAGGCATATGTGGTCATTTTTTCATGAAGCCATCCCATTTCGTTTCTGTCTTCCTGCTCCACTAGTCTTACAACGTCATTTCCATTTTCAAAGCTACCTCATGGTCTATGATGGCTCTTGGAGCTTTAACTATTATGCCTGCATTCTTTTTTTTTTTTTTTTTTTTAATCAGTACCAGGGATCGAACTCATGACCACATGCTTGCAAGGCAGGCGCTTATGCCACTGAGCTAAATCCCCAGCCCTATGTCTGCATTCTTGACAGGAAAAGAAATGAAGATATGGGAGGAACACTGGAGAGAAGCATCTAGGTCAGTGAGTTTGTTTAAAGGGTTTTCCCAGAAGTACTTCCCAAAGACATCTGCTTCAGCTTCATTGGTAAACTCCATTCCAGAATAGAGATCAGGACGCGTAGTTTTATTGTTGGCCATATAGTCATATTCAACACTGTGGATATCTTTAACTAAATTAGAAGTGTAGAATAGAGACATGGAAGGATAATAATATCTGCTTCTTAGTATTACTTCTAAACATAAGAATTGTTTTTAAGTCACTGATTTCCCTTTAAAACTAACAACATACTTCATGTTTATCTTCATGCACTATATTATGGTTTGTTGAAATATTTTTGAACTAGTTGGGCATCAGTAGACTTAGCTATTATTTCTACCTTTAGGACATCTAAAATTTTGAAAATTATGCCAGGATGCTGATGAAAGAGACCACCTTTGAAACTGATGTCAGCACAAAGGAATGCATAACATCCAAGCCATATTTCTCCAGCTTTCCACAAGGATGTCATAAAAATTTTTATCAAAAGCTTACTTAATTCCAGGTGTTCTATTTCATATATATATATATCAATGCATACAAGAAAGCCATTACAAGGAGTGTTTTAGAAGAACATTCATCAATATGAAAAATATTCATGTTAGGTTAAAAATAGATTATGAAATCAAATGAAAATTATGAATGTATATTTGTTTAAAGTCTAGAAGAATTAAAGTGTCTCAGGGTTGTCTCTAGGTGGTAGGATAATGGATAAATTTTTTACTTTACCTGTCACCTGTGTTTTAAAATAAGCATTTTCTATTACATTTATAAGACAAAAAGAAATAACAAGAATTGATTATAAAAACAAATAGATTCTTGTAGAAGTAGTGTGAAGGATGAGTTTTGAAAATGTAAGACTGAAAGGGAGAAAGATACTGAAGTTACCCAAGTGTAAATCAAGAAAGCCCAGACTATGGAAGGGATGTGGAAACACAGAAGACAGAACAAGCAATATGTAGAAAGCAGAACTAGAGGGACTTGATGATCTCTTGACATTGAAAGAAAGGAGGAGCCACAGTGATTCTTAAGTGTAATTTCCAGTTAAGAGTGCTTTATAACTAAGCAAATAACTAATTTGAGGCTTACATTTTATTTTAATTAGGATAAAGGAAATAAAGAGAATTGAGGAGAAAAGATGGGACAGATCCTACAGCTGTCTAATAAATCCATGCAAAAACTTAGTACCTGAAGAATAAAACCAACATATATTTTACTCATAAATCTGCATTTGGGACGGAGCTCAACAAGACTCATCTATCTTCTGTACTTTCCAGCAGCCTGAGTTAGCTTAAAAATGGGGTTACAGAGGCCTTGAATTACCTGAATGCTCATGCTCTTGCCTGTCAGGCAGTTGGTGGAAAGACAAACATGATTCTGTCTCTCCTTCTCTTTATCTCTACTTGTGTCTCTGTCTCTAACTCTGTGTCGCCACCCAACATGGTCCCATCAGGGTGGTAGCTTCAAGGTAGCTTCTTGTATGTTGGTTCAAGCATTCCAAGTGCAAGAAGAGGAGAAAGGAACACAGGAGAGAGAGGCTGAAATCAGGCTATTGTCCTTGCGCTACCTAAACTCTAGAGTTATGCGCCTTTACTTCCCCTGCCTTTTTACTTAATACAGGCCAATTAATTAAGCTGACCCTTATCCAAGAGAAGGGAAATGAGATTCCACATTTTGTGGGAGAAATGTATAAAAAATTTTAAATGTGTTTCAAAACTGCCAAAAGTGAAGTTGAGTTTCGGTTTTTGAATGTCTTAGCTTCCACAGAACCTGATAAAAGGACTAACACTTAGATACTTTGAGAAGTATATCCTCAGGGCAGTGAAAGTAAGGACATTCAGAGGCAAGGCAGGGAAGGATAGAAAGCAGTTCAAAATGATGCATTTTCATTCTGGCTACTGCTCCCTACAAGTCCACGGTGGCAAGGCAATGGCTTGGTAGGAGCCGTGTAACTTCAGAGGTCATCTCCAGGTAGTTCATGAAATGGAAAAAGATTGGGTCTTATTTCTCTGGTATTTGCTTTACACTGTGGTCTAATAAATTATCATCAATTTAAAATACTTAAGATATCATTGAAATACTACTTACTACCTTATAGTGTTCTAAGTCAGAAGTCAAGTACAGAGCAGTTGTGTTTCCTGCTTGGTGTGTTACGATGCTGAGATCAAGGTATTGGCCATGCTGAGTCCCTGTCTACAGGCTCTGGAGACCATGAGATTAAGCTTCCAAGCCTGCTGGTTCTTGTCAGCCATTGTCTAAAGCTGCCCTCAGCTCAAAATCTGCCTTCCTTAGCATGTGTCAGTCACCTCTGCCTTCAAAACAGCAATGAGTCAAATCTTTCTTGACTTTCAAATCTCTAACTTTGTCTCCTAAGATAAGACTTTAAACACAAGATTAGATGAGGCTTCTCTGGTGATAATTTCTTTGTTATTTTCCTTAACATACTCCATTAGCACTAGCTCATCTCTGAAGTAAAACATAGCATATTATAATTCTGGGGATTATGTATATGAGTGCACAGCAGCTGGAACAAGAGGAAATCTCGGGGATCAGTTTTAGAGTTCTATTTACTGTACATCCCATATCTGAGTTCATAATCTATGTTCAGCTTGCTATTCAATCCTGATTGATAATACATAAAACCAGATTGTTTGGGGCTGACAGTATAATGTTAATTAAAGATGGAAATAAAACTCTTCCGTTTTTGTTCTGCTATCACTTTTGTCAAAAAGAATGTTCAGTGAATCCTAGCACATACTAAATGCTCATTGAAGAGATTTTGAATGAACTATGGCCTGGGTAGAGGTGAATAAACATTCAAAAGGGTAAATGGAAGAAATGGTTTATCATAACAGGTAGATTTTAAATGAGCACTAGTTGTTTTAGAAGAGAGTCTCTTTAGTTCTAGATTAATTACATTTCTGAGTTCTGAGAGAAAAATAGATGAGAGTCTTACAAAACCAAGTCAATGTGCAATGAATTCATTTAAAATCAATGTTTGTTGACAGATGAGTGAATAAATACATTTTGTTTGATGATTCTCTGACTATCAAAGTAGGAAGCTTGTCTAAAGTGAAAAAAAAATCCCTAACCTGCCAGTTATATTCATTTGTCCCAATACTGTAAGAAAACTCTTAAGAGGCAGTCTCACCTATGATTTATTATAAAGTAAGCATATTTAAAGAGACAATTTCTAAATTTTGAGTTTCAGCAGTGCAAATGAGCTTATTTGAAAACATGTGGGATACTTTTTCCAACCAAATTAAAATGCAACTCTCTGAAGGCAAGAAAATATATTTACTTTGTACTCAATTTCTATCTATGTTTGTGTGTAATATATTTATAATTCTGTTTAATATTTGTTATATATTTTTGACTATATAGACTTATTTTCAGAATATCTACTTATAATAAATCTCAGTAGTAAAATATTCATAATTAATCAAAACCATTACAATCTGAGAAATCTCCAAATTATTCCTTAATTTATGACTATTAAATTATAATTATGTGATACAGTGTGGGAACCTCAACCTATTCATTACACATGAATGTCTTTTTAGTTAAAATAATTGTGAAGATATTTTACTATATTTCTAATGATTTTCTCATCCCTTATGGTACATTTTATAAAATAGTAACTTTATTAAAAGTACTTTTGTGATAGCAATAAATTAGTAGGAAATGAGCAAAAGTCTATTTTGAAATGAAAGTTACCTAAACTGCTAGAGACTATTCTTGCCTTCAGAGAATATGTACACAATTTTCAAACAGTGATGCAGTTAAAAACTAAAATATTATACATTTTTGTTGTTGTTGTTGTTGTTTTTGGTACCAGGGATCAAACTTATGACCTCACACTTGCCAGGTGAGCATTTATGCCACTGAGCTAAATCCCTGGCTATACATGATTTACAATCTGTTAGAACTCCAAGCACCCTTAGGGATTATTCTTATCTTTCACCTTAAAAATTAGGACCCTGAGATACAGAGAGAACAAATGATTTGCTAAACATCATGTCATTATAAAGACCCAGTTTAAGTGAAGTTATAAAAGAATCCAGGTTCCATAACTAAGTCAGTAGCATCTAAACATGTCTCATTGTAACCTATGGTCAAGGAATCAACTCCTCATATATGCAAAGCACCTACAATATCATGAGAGTCACCAAAATAGAAAGGATACTACCTAGTATATGATAACACACTACTAATATACCTTGAACTTTAAGATATATGTCAAAGTATTAAAAGTGGGGGAAATCTTCAAACAACTTTTATCCTATGTACTATATAACTGAAATAGAAATTTTGCTTATTACATTCTCTACTTTATTCTATTTTTTTTTAAATGATGTTCTGGATCCACTAAGTTGATTTTGCCACCCATTAATGAGTTGACCTGATCTAAACACTAAACCATGTGCTACAGATAACTAGAAACTTTGTTAACATATACAACCTAGGTGCTAATTGTTCAATTTGATAGTGCAGAAGAAGAAAAGAACCAGTTTAATGTAGACAGAAACCACCTGGAAAGTTTGTAAATTAGAAGAGTTTAGCTTTGAATGGATGGGTAGTGCTTAGTGAGAGAAAGGAGAGGAAGTGAGTGATTGAGAATATATAGAAAGAGAAAGGAGAGGAAGTGAGTGATTAAGGAACCTAAATTGGAAAAACAAATCTCACGAATATAAATGTAAAAAGGAAACTGCTTCTTTTTTAAAAAAGCTATTTAATATATATATTATATAATATACAAGAACACCATTTAAAAGAAATAAGTCTAAATAATTTTAAAGATGCAAACAAATTTTAATGTTTGCCTAAGAAAATAAATAGCGGCCCGATGGAAATACAGAACCAGCAGACAGAACTTGACACAATTTTTTGATCCTTCGTTATGCAAATTCAAAGGGATTAAGTAATCTGATAGTGAAGTGCACTAAAAATAACTGACTGGACATTCCCCCTCCTACTTTTCAGTGTTTCTTTTCAGATTCAAGAATTAGTGCAAACAGAAAGTTTTGGAATTTCTTCCTTGCCAATTCTGTGAATTAAAAGTAAAATCTTCGGATATAATGTAGTGACCTATATAAAAGGGCTAACTGATATCCTGAGTGTCTTTTGCCTACATTCATCCTCGTAATTTTATCTTCTCTCCTGACAAAAGAAAGCAAACACAAACAAGCCCAGGAGCCTGTTTGTGTGTGTATGTAAAACGCACACCGCAGTGCAAATATGTGATCACAAAGGGGAAAAAAGTGCAAACTTGGCAGTCAGGAAATGTCACTGCAGGCGTTAGTAGGCGAGATTTCAATCCCTTTGATGAAGATACCATCTTTCAGGCAAACCCTGACAGAAAACCTTTGGTTCCTGTTAGACCCCTCCCTCCCCAGTCAGCTGCTGGGCTCCATCTGGAGGGATGGGGGCTCTCTCTCGCCTTCATAGCTAAGCATTCCCAGACCCAGGAGCAACCCTGGGTTCCTGCAGAGCACTCAACTTGCAGTGAAGTGTCCCAACTCTGCAAAGGACAGCTGGAAATGGATTTAAAATGGCAACGCGAACCAATCAGAGCGCTCGCGCTGAAGCGGACATTTACACGCGCCTCCGCCACATGTACAACGGAACCTGGCGGTGCCTAACGCCCTGCTTGGGGCTGCAAAGCAGACGTTTTTATTCCACGGTGGTCTGTACTTTTGAAAGAAAAATTCTTCCCTGGGTGAAAGATTTTATTTTGGACTTGGTCCAAAATAATTTTGGGTGTGATGTGTGAAAATCTGAACCTAATTTTTTTTCAGAGTTTTGGTGTTATTCGAGGATGAAAAAGAGGTACATTAAAAAAAATGTACTCCACCTTTTAAAAACGGACTGTGGTCATTACGGTGTTCACATAACTCAGAAACAGTCCAAGCTATAAAATTAGGACTTGGCAGAAAGGGAGTTCTCTGGGAGAAGGTTAAATCAAGGTAAACTGAAGGCAGAGTTAGACAGTTGGTGCTACTATGGTGTTAGGATTCTATGAGGTCCCTTTTTATACTGTGGCCATCCGAACCCGTGTGCGTAGCGCCAGCTGGGGGTGGGGGGTCCGTCGCCCCCATTCTTTCTCAGAGAAAAAAGGCGGCGAGGTCTGCATGCGTGTGTGCATTGTTTGCACGTGTCTGCTAGAGTGCACATCTATCTGTGTTCCTGTATGTGTGTGTTCAAGTGTGCGTGTGTTTACATGTGTATTTGCGAGTGCACGTGTGTCTCCGCTCAAGTGTGCCTGTGATCACACGTGTGAGCATGTGTATCTTTGTGCATGTTCCCTGTGTGTGCGCTCTCGCCGGCGCGCTCTGTGGTGGGGGCATCCTCAGGAGGAGTAGGGGTGTCAGGGGCCACCTCCTACTGCTCGGAAGTCCCTTCCCACTCACAGTGTGAACTAGAAAATTGCAGCCCCTGCAGCTAGACGCTTCCGGCAAAGTTTCCTCTCTGCATCGAGGAGGCGCAGGTAAAGGACAAGCCCGGAAAGGCGGCTCTGGGATGGTCCTGTTCCCGCGCCTTTGGAGGACAACCGCCGGGGGTGGTGACCTGGGGCGGCTGGCTGGGGGGTGGAAGGCCCAGGGGGAGCGGGCTCGGGATCCCCGGCCTGTCCCTTTAACCCCGCCGCCGGTCAGGAGCACGTGAGCCAGGCTCCGGGTGGCACCCGGGCGCCGCCGCCGAGGCAGTTGTGTTTCGAACGCTGCCTCTGGCTCGCGGCCAGGCGCCTTGGCTCGGCGGTCCGCCTGGCCTCCCTCCTCCTCATACTTTTCCTCCTGCGCAGCCCCCTCCCCTCTATCCGCCCACGATTAGAAGTGGGCACTCCCCCCCTCCCGCCACCCCGTCCGCCAGCGCACACACACTCATCCCACTTGAATCCTGGGCCAGGAACTCAGAGACTCGGGCAGCGCGCGCTTGGTGCAGGACGCAGGAGCTCGCAGCCCGTCCCTCTCCGACTCTCTGGTGCTGCGGCTGCCGGCTCCCGCCACCCGAGGAGGCGCGGTGCCACCCACTGCTTCTGTCTCTGTCCCTCGCTGGCGCCCGGTACCCGACCCTGTCCCGCAAGAATCTTCCCATCCTCCCTTTGCTTTCCTTTCAATCTCTCTCTCTCTCTCTCTCTCTCTCTCTCTCTCTCTCTCTCTCTCTCTCTCTCTCTCTCTCTCTCTCTCTCTCAGCGCGGAGGGGTGGGGGGAAGAGGAGGAGGAATTCTTTCCCCGCCTAACATTTCAAGGGACACAATTCACTCCAAGTCTCTTCCCTTTCCAAGCCGCTGCCGAAGCGCTCCCAGTGCCCACAACTCCTGATCCCAAACCACGAGAAGCGTCTCCCCAACTCCAAGCCCTCTTCCTCTTCTCCCTCGCTCCCCTCCTCCTCCTCTCGCCACCTCCACCTCCGGCGCTCACCCACCGCGGCGTCCACCACCGGCAGCGCCTCCTTCTCTCCTCCTCCCCTCTTCTCTCTCTTTGGCAGCCGCTGGACGTCCGGTGTTGATGGTGGCAGCGGCGGCAGCCTGACAAGCAGCAGCATTCGCCACACGCCAGCTCTCGCTCCCCTCGCCGGCTCCTCCAGCTCCTCACCCAGCCTCCCAAAAGGTGCTGGGCAGATTCCGGGAGGCGGAGGCGAAGCGGCTGCAGCGGCGGTAGCGGCGGCGGCGGCGCGAGGCAGCATGAGCGCACGCGGGGAAGGCGCCGGGCAGCCGTCCACTTCAGCCCAGGGACAACCTGCCGCCCCGGCGCCTCAGAAGCGAGGACGCGGCCGGCCCAGGAAGCAGCAGCAAGTCAGTACGCGGGCGCGCTGGGGACCCCAGCCCACCCCTGTTGCCTCTGCAAGGGCCCCGCGATGCTCCGGGGAACCTGAGCGCGGGAGCCCCGAGGCCGAGGTGGCCGCGCGCTGCTGGTTGTCCGGGACGGGGGCGGGCGGCAGAATCCACCAGAGCAAGCAGCGGAGACCTCGGGCGCCCGTACCCTTCGGGGGCCGAGGGGTGCAGGGCCGCGACCGGCTGCAGGGGACAGGCAAGAGGTTGGGTCGCGGGACGCGCGTCCTCGGACTTTCGCTATTGTGCACGGCCCCGAGAGGCGCGGTGTCGCCTCGTGAGTGGCAGCGGCCGGTGTCCCGTAAACCAGGACTCGCCAACGCTTTCTGAGCCTCTTTTGCATTTGCACGAGGAAAGCAGTCGCCGAGAACTGGGGCGCTCAGGCCAGCCGGGGTTGAAAGAGTCGGAGTCCTGGGAACCGTAGGCTCTTTCTTTCTCCCGCCTCTCGGGATTACTGGCGGGGAGGAGGTTGGCGCGCCGCAGCCGCCCCCTTGGCGCCCTCCCCAAGTTCTTGGTGCCTCAAGGTTTGTACTCTCCCGACAAAGAACGTGTGAGGACCTGGCTGCCGAATGTTCCCAGGAGTCTTTAAATGCCGAGCTGCAGCCGCCTGAGGTGGCCCTGAGAAGGGGCTGCAGGGAAACCTAGGCCACCACGGGACAGGGTTAACTCGCTCCGCCAGGGGCGCGTTGGAAGGAGTATCCGAGAGAGTGCACGGTAGCTAGCTAGGGTCACTTCCTCGCCAGGCGCCCCGTCCTCTTTTGCTCCTGGATCCAGGCCTCTGAGCTGCAGACCTTAAAACGTTCTTTCCAGGACGAGCGGTTAGGGGCTGGGAGAGGACGGTCGGACCCCGCGGAGAGCAAGGTTTTGTCTGCGGATGCAACCAATTAAGTGTGCAGCCTGCTCTTGCAGAGCTGCGCACAGCGCCCAGGGCGGGATGGGGGGTGTTCGCCGAAATTTTCAAGCCTAGGCGGGAGGGTTGGGGTGGGACAGGGCTATAAAGAACATGTGAACTTCACTTCCTCGGTTTTTAAAACTTCTATTTCGTTCCTTTCCCTTAAATCGCTTCCCTTATGGCAAATAGCTCAAATAATCCTAGTGTCTCAAAGCTACCCGGGAGCAAGGTTGAAAAATGAACAAAGTTTGCTTTCCAGTGCATTTTAGCTAAACTGAGAAAGGGCTGTACCTTTTTGAATCTCTCAAAGGAAACAAGCCAATCTAGAGGCCCCTAGGTTTTCCCGCTCTGCGCAAGCGACACTTCTTACCACGTTTGGATCCTGTTTTACACCTCCCAGGAAGTCTCAGCCCTACCCCCTCTTTTCCCACTCTAGCTCCGCTAATTGCACACCCCCCCCCACACACACACACTAAAAAAAAAAAAAAAACCCTGAAAGAAAATTCGGTGGGATCTGGAGGTGATTGGAGGTCTTACCTTTGAATGAAGGCAGAGTTCACAAAGAAAGAAAAATGTGTCTTCGATGTGTTTGCTCAGGATGTGCGCACTGGCACTAGTATCCCACTGAAGCTTGAAGGAAACCTTCCCCAGATTCTCTCAAAAAGATGCGAATTTTCATTGAGAACTGTAATGCAATTAATTAGCCTCATTTCACCACCGAATCTGAATGAAATCTGAATAGATGATTCACAAGGTAAATACTTAAGATCTGAACTATTAATCATCACATTTTCTTAACCACTTGGGTATTTACTGCGAGCCATTTAAAGTTCTGCTAAACTTAGTGATTGTTTCAATTTTTCCTTCCTCAGTACTTCCGGTCCTCTTCACTTTTCCTCCCTTTAGTTTTCTCCCGTCCATCCCTGAAAGTTTTCTCAAAAGAAACTTTTGAAGAAAACATGGTTTGGTTTTGTTTTTTAAAAAAGGTATCTATATTTTAACTGGGGACCATTCCTGCCTCGGAAAGGAAGTGAAGAATTGAAGCAATTATCTAGATAATTCAAGCAAAACCTCCCACCTCAGATTTACCATAATTATTTGGAAATTTTAGAGGGAATAGAGTTAATTTGAGCTGAAGAACTTGGATAATTGCTCCAATATTTAACTCAATGTGTCAACCACATCCTAATCGACCTAGAATGCAGGTATACATGGAAGATCTAAGATGGGAAATTGTTAGAATATGTACAATGCTGAAATAACTGAGGCTAGCTTCATATTTTTGTTGTTTGACATGCTAGTATAATGGACAGTGATATTTGTTTAAAATGCTTATTATTTCTATAAATCCCCAAATGCATATCTTTATAAATTTTATACCTTAAAATAAGTGATTTTTTTTCCCTAAGATCTGCAACGTTTCAAGGTTTTGCTGCCCTTTTAGGTATGAAATAGAACCTAGTCTTCCTATGCAAAATAGTTTCCACTTTGAAACCTTGGATTAAAAGTGTAGTAATTTCCTCTTTCTGTAAACTTTGTAGCATCATCATTTATCCTCCAGCTGAATGTGTTCCAACAACTCTGTTGAGTAGCACATGCAGAAAATACAGCTAAAGAGTCAGGGTCAGTTTCTTTCACACGGTCTTGCCACAACAGCATCTTTTTCCCCCCCCACCATTAGGAGCCAACCTGTGAGCCCTCTCCTAAGAGACCCAGGGGAAGACCCAAAGGCAGCAAAAACAAGAGTCCCTCTAAGGCAGCTCAAAAGGTGAGAATTCTCAAGTTGACCTCTCCTAACTTCATCAATGATTCTAAGCACCACCCTTTATTTTTTCCCATTCTAAATTCACACTTAAGGATTTGTCCTAGGTGAGTAACCCAAGACAGATTTTCTACACTGAACATTAAGTAGGAGTTAAATTTTTTTGTAAGAATGCACTGAACATAAAAAGGTTCATTGAAGATACTTACTGTGTTATTTTTAAACGAACACCAAATAATAGGATCCTTAACTGGGGGTGGAGGGATGAGGAGGGAAGGGCTGGGCGATGGTGGGGTAGGAGTGGAGAATGATACAGCTAATATTTGCACCAAGTATGAAAATAATTAAAAACAAATCAGAACTTTGGATTCTTTGCATTGGTGAAGTTTTTGCAATTTCCTCTGAAAAATAATAGAGTTGAATTTATTTTGTGCTTATTTACATGACTACTCTAAGCCTAATTCTCCTATTAAAAGGACTTTCTGAAGTGGATGACAATTAGAAATAAATTCAACTCTATAGATACTGGGAAATGTCATGAATTTTACAACTTTAAATGGAATGATAAATTTTATTTTATAATAAACCTGCAATATCGTATACATAAGCTCAAGAAAACTCGTCAAGTGTTGTGCTCTGAATTAGAAAATGCAAAAATTTTAACACAAATATTTGACAAGTCAAGTTTTAACAGTCAATGTTTTTCTTAAGAAAACTTAAATTGTAGTTTAAAATAACTGTGTTGGTTGTATTTGAGGTAACAAAAAAGAAATATCAGAATAAATCCAAGTATACAAAAATGAAGGTGAATGTAAAAGTCACTATATTTGGCTTTATAAATAAATAAAGAAGATTGCATTTCATTTGTAGGGATGTGTAGTAAGCTCAAAACAAAGCTTAAAAAATCAGAAATTTTGAAACATCTTTTCAACAGATTTGAATATATACCATGTACAAAAGACCGTGTTAAAAAGGCCTGTCTGTTCATGTTTTGGGAATTAATATTTTTCTGTGATTGTGGGCACCATATTATATGTGATAGTTTTCAGTGCTGTGAACTACCATAGCAACTAGTGGTACATAAAAAGCTATTTAGGAAGCAATTATGAGTTTTTCTGTTTTAACAGTTTTGAATAGAGTGAATGGAGATTTTTCATATATTTAAATTTAACTGCTTCATTCAGTTAGATTTAATTGTGATTCACATTTAAGCAAACTTTAAAGTCTCTAAGTATCTTTGTTTTAAAAATGACAATATGTAATCTGGTATTCATAATGTGAACACTATTTTTTTCATTTTACCTGGTTTATATATTAACTAAAAGAGGTGATTTTACCAAGGAGTTAGATTCTATGTTGTATACATATAAAATTTACCTTCATTTTACTCTCAGGAATTGGAAAAGAAATGTGTTGGTAGGCAGCTAACATTTAAATTATGGTGTAATTGCTCTAAAAAATGTATCAGTATAATTAATATCTTCCAAGAAGAAATCCTTAAAGATCACCGTAAGTAAATTATTTAGAATGTAATACTAAAAAGGAAAATGAATTGTCTTCCAGATTTTACTGCATTATATTTACTTGAAGTAGATAGAAATGTTTTACCACCTCTTCATTTTAAAAAGTTTGTCACTAACAGCATCATTATGGACAAAAGGAAAGCTAAGACTTATACCTAAAGGGAAAGCTGACTTATGCCTAATTTACTATCTAAAGCAAAATAACCCCCAAAGTTGACCTATTCTCAAGTAAAGTTTGATTTATTTTCAGTGAGTTCAGTAATAGACATTTCCAAATGGGGATGCTAGGCCATTCAATTTTCTGATAATTCTTCCTGTATATACATATATTAAATTTACAACAGAAGTAGGGTTTCTTCTTCCTAAAGAAATCCCTCAGAAGTATCTGAAAACTTTCATTCTTTGAGAATAATTATTGCATATAGTTCTGTTAACAAAATATCTTCTAATAAAATTGAAAAATACATTTGCCCATAATGTAACTGTTATTTTGCTTCAGCTTTATAAATCATACTTCATTTGCAGAATGTAATACTTTTCAAAATAATAAATGACATTGATGAATTATATGGCTTATATAGATAGACTAGGTGTTTTCACTTTCAAATCAATATTTATTGAGTATGCTATTATCTTATATAAACATGATTATCAAACATGCTTGTTATTCAAATGTCTATTGTATTCTAACAAAGCATATGTTCATTAAGGTTTGAGCTGCAAATCTTTTTAGAAAAATTTATATTGTACATAACATACTACAGGAAAAAAATACCTTGTTAGACTGACCAGAGTTCCCAGTCTTCTGTGATTAATTGAGTATTTTTCTGCACACTGAAACACATCCAGTGAAAAATATATTATAAAAGCTGGTAAGTATATGAAAGAAAAGAATTCTAAAATGATTGTACTTCTAGAAATGTGACTTGATTTTTCAGAAGTTATTACTAATTCATTGTACATTAAATCTTGATGATGCTGTGTGTTCAAAATTTCTTGCTACTTGAAGTTTCTTTAGTTGTAAAGTTTGTGTTTGGACTCAGCAAGTGGCCTTGGGGCATTTGAAAAACAAAACTGTTGTTAGAAAATTAACACTGAAACTTGACAATGCATGAAGAATGTTGCAAGGCCAAGTGGAGGACTATTAAATTAACCATCACTTAAATTTCAGGCCACATTCAATAGAAAATTGATTTATGTTGCATATAAAACAAACAAGTTTATAAAAATACGATTTTTATGTTACTTCTTATGGAAGAGAACATTATTGTTCACTCTACTTACATTCTATGAAAAGTCATTTCCACAGATGGACCATTATGTGACAATTGTATAGTCTTTCCTGACAACTCAAGTCTGGATGTTTAAACTTTGTTGCTGAGCTAGTTTTATATTGTTATCTTGATAAAAGAAGAGCAGAAGTTAATGTTTTCCTAAATAAATAATTTGAGCGTCTTATCCCTTTTGTTTGTTTTTAAGTTAGAGATACACTTATTACTAGGTGTCTCTTAATTTCCTTTTTTTTTTTTTTTTTTTTTTTTTTTTTTTTTTTTTTTTTTTTTTTTTTTTTTTACTTTGTTTCCTTCATGATTGTGAAAGATGGGAATACTTTGTATTTCTGCATTTCCATCTTTGGAGAGAAGGAAGACATAACCTCTTTTATGCTTTGTTCTTTTTTAATAATGAGAGAACTGTCACTAATCCTTCTGTTTAAAGTCACAAGTCAAATTTGCCTTTAGGTTTCAAATTAATTCTCACTCAAGTGCTTCTAAAAGTATTTTTCTGAGGTGGAGTTAAATTTTAATAGGAGAAAAGTGACTATAAAAAGAGATCTTAGGTGTGAGGTAGCCTTACCTCATAGTGCTTTGGATTTGCTTGACTTTCCCTTCAACTTTAGATGTCATGGCCAGATCTAGAAAGCAAAACTCAGACTTAAAAATATCATCCAGGTAAAGTATGTATGTTTCAAGTAATGTGTTTGGGATAAATTTTAAATTTTCATCTTCAATTTGCTATAAAAAGAAAACCTGATATCAACTGAATACTATAAAGAAGGATCGATTGTACTTCTAGAAATGTGACTGATTTTTCAGAAGTTATTACTAATATCAATTACAGATGTTTTAGGAAGAGATCATGTGGGTTTTACTCATCATTTCAAACTCAGAGTTCTAACTCAACACTTCTAGGAGTTCTAACTCTTAGAGCTACATGAGGACAGAATTTTTTTTTAGACTATAGTAGGACCATTGAAGAGTTACCAAAGGTATCAATAGTTATATGTGAATCAGAGAAAGATGACCTCGGGAGTTGTGTAATATTCCAGTCTGTGAATTCTACAGCGTTAGTAGGAGTTAGTTTGATTTTTTGAGGGGGGTGTGTTTTCATGGGCAGGTAAGTTCCATCATGGAATTCAAAGCCCTGTGTGAGTCAGTATGCAAATGAATTCAGTCATATAAAATTTATTGGTTGACTGTTTCTAGTATGTTACTATTTTAAGCTGACTTACGTAAATTAGCTCACATTTATCTGCTTCACTTTGTCAGGAAGACAAAGTCTTAGTGTATCAGTAAACTCCAACTGGCAATGTCTTAGAATCATTAAAGGTTGCATTCCAAATATGGGAGATTCAAATACATTTTGAGTTATTTTACATAGTAACCTTATGTCAGGGAATTCTTTGGAAAGTATCATTCTTCTGAGCCCTTTCATCAAAAGCACCTCATTATTTTGGCTAACCTACATCCTTGGCTCATTTTTCTATCCAAGTCTCAGCAGATCATTTGCTAAAGAGTTTGACTATACCAGATTATATTCTAATAATCTGATTTTTCAGAAGTTATTGAGTATTTTTCTGCACACTGAAACACTATTGCCTTTCAGTTCTTCTTAAGAATAGATGGATGCCATAAAACATTTTATGTCAATTAAATCTTTTGAATAGGTCTTGTCCTGTTAACTTTTTGCAGTTTCAGCCAGGCATGGTGGCTCACGCCTGTAATACCAGCACTCGGGAGGCTGAGGCAGGAGGATTGTTGTGAGTTCGAGACCAGCCTGGGCTACAAAGTGAGCTCAAGGCCAGCCTGGACTGCATAGTGAGACCCTGTCTCAAAAAGACAAAAAAACAAAACAAATAAAAAAAAAAAAACAACATCATTTTGCAGTTTCTAGAGCTCACTTTAAAACCGTGTAGGTTGACATAAGTTAAAAAAAATCTATAGTTATATTCTGCCAACCAGGAGGGGAAAAAAAGAATGGGAAATTGACTATATCTTAAGCTATTGCTTGATATTATATTGCACTAAACAATTCTGAATAGCATTTCTTACTTGATGTAGTAGTGGGAAGTAGTAGTCATTCTCTTTAGAATAATGTAGGAGACAGATTGCTCAGAAGGTAATGTTTGTGAACTCGAATCGTGATTAGCTGATTATATTACACATAAAGAGAAGATTTGAAAGAGGATCTTCTCCAACATTGAAAGTGAAAACTCTTCCTGCTATTTTGGCTTGGATTTTTAAATTAGTATTTGTGCATGTGAAGACAGGCATGGGTATAAGGATGTGAGAGTTGTCAGTAAGGGCTTCCTTGAGTAACGTAAGCATGAGCTATTAGATGATGAAATTTTCCACTGAAAATATATTGTCAGAGCAAGTCACAACTACTTTTCAAGGCTAAAAATGGTTGAATTAACAATTGGAAAGCCTATCAAAAATATAAAACGAAACTTTGCTCAATGTTTAGTCCAGCTGATTTTTACATCAGTGTACATTACTAAACACCATTTATGTTTTTAAGAGTAATTAAATAAAATGTGGTTTTCTAGACATAGGTTTGTCAGTTCCATATATATTTAGGTCCAAACAGGTCTTGGTCTTAAAAAAAGAAAAAGAAAAGAAAACATGATCATATGTAGATTTTTTTCTAGTTCTTTTTTTCTGTGCAAATGTACTGATTGATTTGGAGTAGGGGGAGTTCTGGCTTTCTTCTACCATCTATCATTCAGATAGATAGATAGATAGATAGATAGATAGATAGATAGATAGATGAATGGAGATAGATATAACATGAAAGCTTTTAGAATTGCGGAAAGTTAATAGCTACTTAAACTTGGCCCTGAAGTTAGACTTGAATTATTCTTTTGTTTCCCAATCACTACTCTCGTCTACATCTTTACAGGAATCTTGAAAATATTTTAGTTTCAACTTTTCATTTTTACCTGAGAAGGCTTTCTATTGCTTTTTAAAGTTTGTCATGGCAATTTTATTTATTAGGATATCTTCTTAAAGAACAAACCTTTGTTGCGTTAACATGAGATTGAGTCTTGGTTCTACTACTTATGAATGTAGACAGGTTGGTTAATTTACCATAAAGTAGAAAGCAGGGTAAGCAAATGGCTGCCCTGCTTATGTAAAATTATGCACAGAAAATCACGGGGGAGGCTTACAAAACTGGTAGGTATTCTTTTTAATAGTAGCATTTTAAAGCAGGATACAAGAAATTACATTTGAGTACCTAACAAATGTTATAGCTGTCAGGCACTCCATATAAATATACACATATAAATTAATCCTTAATTATTGTAATCTTTTATTTCAAAAATGAGTAAAATGGTTTCAGTTATAAACTGACATGTGTAATGTTCAACTCAGTTAAATGATACATGCATTTGAATTCAACTCAAATTCTAAAGCTCATCCTATTTCTGCTATGACGTACTGTCAAATATTTGCTCCGTGATTGATTTCTATTTGTGTGATCTGCAATGCAGATTGCAAGTTTTGAGAAACTTTTGTAGAGCCCCTTAAACCATAGTTCTGTGAACTAATGGATTACAGCAATCCCCACAGAAGTTTTCTGATGTTAAATGAGAAAGCTATAAAATGTTTTATAAAATTTTGTTAAGCTCTAGAATTTTGACAGGAAAAAAATAAAACACATATAATATAAACACTAGAGCTTCTTTCCTTCCCCTTCTCTATTTCCTTCCCTTTTCTCTTCCTCCTTTCCTTCCCTCTTTCCATAGATAAGTAATTAAGCACTGTTTTCAATTTCAAGAGAGATATTTGCTAGCTGAATTCTTTTTTTAATTTTTCAAAAAATGTGGAGAATATTTCAGAGCCTGGTGTGCTAAAATTTCTGAAAGAAATAAATACATTTCTGGTTCAACATTCCTCCTTGTTCTCAGGGACTTGTTTCTAAACATATTATAAAATCAAACATACAGTTTGAATTTAAATTAAAAAAAATAAAATGCAAATGAAAAGTAAGGAAAAAACACTTTTAGAAAGATAGGATAGGAGTATGATCATATAATATTCACAACTATACAACATTACAATTATATAGTATGATAGTTATGGTACTGGCAACTGAAATTTTCGTTCCTATGTCTCTTTTCCCCCTCTATATAAGCAGTTAATATTTAAAACTAGTTATGTGTCACTTTTACATGAATATTTTAGTATAGAACCAAATTCTATTCGGGCAAAAGAAAATTATACATTCCTACCATATTGCACACTTGACATATTATGACAAAATAAGCCCCCTGAATGTTTTATTTTTGAAAAACATCTCGCAGAGCATTAAACACAGGAAAAACGACATTCAAGCCAGTATTTTCCAAATACATAAAAATCCTGAATCTCTGCTGGTTTACAAACTAAAGTCCTAACTTGTTTTGCAGCCTTTGTGGACTTTGATTAGAATGATTGAATGATTAAATGATGTGGGTTTTAAAGAACAATTGAAAACCTCCCAGATCGACACCACCCAGCACAGCTAATGTGTTTTTTCTAGATGTAGCCTCAGAAGAGGGTTTCGGTTTACATGTAACTCTGGCCTGCATGACCAAGGAGCAAGTTTGCTTTTGACAAGTCTGAGTGATAATCATGGTATTTTTGCCCCTTCGTTAATGGTACGAATTTTATTTCTCAATAGACTTTTTGTAAATGAGACGCTCATTTAAAAGTCATCTTACTTGCAGGTCTTTCTCTTTGAGAGATTTATTTTCTCTGACTTTGAAATACAGAGGAACCCTTAAAAAAAAAAAAAACTCTTTGATAGATTTCAGATACACCCAGGTCACATTATGGTCCTGAAACATAACAACTGTACAGAAAAGCCTGGTGAGACACCCTTAGCTTTCAAATCAACTGCCACCTCTCCCACAGCTATCTACTAACCGTATTTCCATTCCCATGAAAAGGGACTCTACCTTCCATGTTTGTGAAACTTCCTCTTGAGTAAACCATGCAATCTTCCAGTGACTCCTAAAGATTGAATCAGAGGCTGTGTCTTTGCTAGGCAGTTTTGTGCTCTCCTAACTCACCACGCAATGTTTTTTTTGAAAAACTACAGGTGACATTTGCTTTGAACCTTCTGTAAGAGTGGACTAACCTAAAGGAAAACTTCCCTTTTAAGGGTTCCATCTTGTTAGGAATGAATATTTATGAGCACCTCATTGATAGCAGGCACTTCCAGTGACCTTGATGTTTCCTCATAGAAGGCAATATCTCCATTTTAGAGATGAAATCAAATTAAGACTTTCAGGGACTTGCCCAAAGTCAAAACTAAAATGGCAAATCTGGAAGTTGAAGTAAGCTTTCTAAAGGAGTCTGTTCCTCAGGGAATCTCCCTCTCTCCATGAGAAAACACTCAAAGGCAATGTGGCTTACTGGGCATTCCTGGCTTTCACTTAATTTAATTCATCCTATAACTGAAGGTACGGTGATGCCACTAACTCTGACAATAAATGATTCCTTTATGGAGCTCTTCAAAAGTAATAAACAATTTAGAGACACTAATTTTCACAGCTCCTAAAGGTGCTCAGATTTCTTTCAGTTACGGGAAATTACCCAGTGCAAAAGCAATTTGTTTCCAAGTATTTTCTCTGTGTTGTATACTTGTGTGCTATAGGAAAATGGCATTTTTAGGAGCATACTCTGACATCAAAGAATTGGGTTCAAGCTTCAAGGCCGCTACTTCCTGGCTTAGCCTTGGACAAGTTAATCACCTAAGCTAAGACGTAATTGCTCATTTACAAAATAAGAAATAATACCTACTTTATAAGGGTGCTGGATAGATCAAAGTAACACATATGACTGATTTATTTTGCCCAGTGCCTGGGTTAAATGCTCAACAAATGGAAGCTAACTTTACAAATCTCCGAATGTGGGTTAATTCATGGGCATACTAGATAGTAATGCCAGACATCCACCTATCTACATATCTGTCATTTATGTACATGTATTTTTGCTAGAGTGAAGAGAGAAATGAAAGTTTCATTTAGGATAGACTCATAATGTATATCTCATTTCAGTATAGCTAAATACAGTTATAGTCACCGGCTGTGAATCTAGATAACAGACAAAAGTAAGATGCAAAAAAGGTTATCTTGGCTCAGGTTACCTATATTTTTTAGTTAAAATGGCCTTGGGATGATTCTTGTACCCAGAATAGCAGGTGATGTTTTCTTTATTTTGAAAAGAATAAATGCATGTTTTTAGAGAAGGTAGACATGAAGCAGTTTGTGTGTGTGTGTGTGTTGATGTGTGTACTGATAATGCTTAGAATCGGAATGGAGGTGACAGAAATGGGGAAAGGCCTAGTTACTTTATGAATAATGTTAAAAGTTTGATTCAGAAAAAAAGCCATTCATGCCAGAAAAATCTGTGAAAAAAAGTGATTAGACAAATGATCTAGATAGTTGAAATATATTCATGTCATATTTTGTTGAGCATGAAATTACTGTTAATATAAATTTTTAATTATTATTTTAGCCATAGTTTTCATCTCAGGGACAAACATTAATGATCCCTGTCAGTTTTTTCTCTGCTTAAGAGAACTGATTGACAGATGATTGTTTTTGGCAAGAAACAGGAAATTACCCATGTAGAAGTGGGCATATGTTTATTATTTTGAAATAGAATGCTTATGTATTCTTTCACATTTAGACTTGCTTTCCACTAGCAGTATAGGTAGAAGTGCTTTATAAATTTAAATCACTATATCTGTAGTAATTTTTACAACTTTAGTTGTGAAATGGAAGGGAAATTTTAATCATTCATTTTCTAAAACATTTTATATAATCATGGGATGTGGAACTATTTCTTTTATTATGAACAGAAATAGAAGAAAGCAATTTTACAAAAGCATTTTCATGTTTTTCAGAAGGGGTAGTCTTATGTTCAGGAGTTGCATAGATGGCTATTTACCTCATGCAATGAAAAATGAAGAAGTTATTAAAAAACACAGAAGACGACGAATCTTAAAACATATCTATTGGCACAGCACTTATAAATAATGTCAGGTAGGAAGCTATGTAACTTCCTTTTTTCGTTTTACAGAAAGCAGAAGCCACTGGAGAAAAACGGCCAAGAGGCAGACCTAGGAAATGGGTGAGTGAAAGTCATAATTTCTGTTCTTTTAGTAAAGAAAACATGCTGTTTTCTTAAAAAAAAAAGAAAAAACAACCTATGAAAAATACAGATTTATTTTGTGAATTCCATGAATTATGAACTTCCAGTTGGATGAGTCTTCAAAAAGTTCAACAGGCAAATGATAGGTTGTTACTGCTTACCAGTAAGCTCCAGGGGTCTGCTCTGTAATCCTTTGCTTTCCTGAAGGTGACTCCTTTCTCTGTCTCATTAACATTAAAGGGGTCTCCACTCTTCGTTCAGATGGGGTTAACGGAGACGGCTTGTTCTGGGGGCTGAGTAACTAGGATTAAAGGTATTATGAAATCTTGGAAGTTGATTACAAATGGCAATAAAATTCAGATGAAATAACATTTTAACATTTCTATCTTCCTTCCTTCCTTCCTTCCTTCCTTCCTTCCTTCCTTCCTTCCTCCCTCCCTCCCTCCCTCCCTCCCTCCCTTCCTCCCTCGCTCCCTCCCTTCTTTCCTTCCTTCCTTTCTTCTTGTATTTTCCTTTACTTTGCTTCCTCTGTGGCTGTGTTTTGGACACATGATTTTCTAGGTGGTTTGTGTTTTCTCTCTGACACTGGCTTTGTTAGGAAATGGGGTTTTAATTTCCAGGTTTTGTTACTTCCCATAGTCATCATTTTCTACATAACTTACAGCAGAGATAACTCCAAGTGTGCTTGAACCCACATGTATACAGATGTTCAGAAATTCAGTGGTTGCTGAAGAGCTTTTCTCATTTTATCACTTGTACACTGCTCCCTTTCTCACCACATTACCCTGTTCTTCTTGTGTCTTTCCACTGACAGAGAAGAATAGTCTTAAAATTAAGTACAAACATGTCAGGAAGGGCAAAGGCATCCTTTGTACCCAACCTTGTATATGACGAATTCTTTGGTTTTCCTTTTCCTTCCACCCTGGTTTGCTCTTCAGCTCTAGTTTTTTTTTTTTTTTTTTTTTTTTTTTTTTTTTTTTTTTTTTTTTTTTTTTTTTTTTTTTTTTTTTTTGCTTTGCTTTTTTAATTTTTTGTTTCTTTCCTGTTCTCTTGGATTATATTTTTCTGTTAGTTTACCCTTCCTTTCTCTTCTTAAACCCTGCATCACATTCTATTTATACTTTAGTATTGACTTTCATTTAATTTATTCATCTTTTATTCTTTTCTCTGCTCCAATGTATTGGGATTAAATTTCTTAGTATGAGGAAATGGGGATGATTTTAAGATTACAGACATCGCAGTATTATAATGTAATGTTAAAATAAAAACATTTCATTCAGCCTTGTGTTCAATAAATAAATGTTCTCCAAACCTACCCACTGCATGGTGATCATCCACCTTACCTAATTACCTTACGTGTTAGAGAACTCATTATCCCTTTAGCCTGCCCTTTCCTTCCTGGAAAGCTCAGAACATTAGAAAATCTTCCATCTGGCTTCCTGTAACTTCTTCCTAATGTCTCTAGCCTCTTTTCTAGGCATAGCATAGTAAATGTTTTCATTTTCACTCATAGCAGCCTTTCAAATATTTGAGGACAATTAATAGAAACGCTCTGGTCTTTTTTTCTGGTTTGATTATCTCCAATCATTTCATTTTTTTTCCCTCATAAAGGAATATTCTTGTTATCTTTTTGTAAGCATGTTTGTTTTTTAATCTTTTGAAATATGTCACCCAGAACTAAGTATCATATTCCAGCTATGGGTTCTATAACCAGTTGGTTTGTCATGTCTTTTGCTATACATATGGTTTCAGTTAGTTATTGCTGTTTAATAAACTACCTGAAAATCCAATAATGTTTAGAAAATCTATTTTATTCTCCTGTAGTCTTTGAGTCAAGAATATGGTCAAGGCACAGCAGAAAGTCTTGTGTCTGCCCTAGGATGACTGAGGCCTCAGCTGATAGGACTCAAGATATCTCAGGTTGACTTTGTTACATGGGGTTTAGAATTTGGAGGCCTTTTCTTCACTTATAGGTGTGGTCATTTGATTGGCTGGAACATTAGAAAACATTGAGCATATGCCCTGGTTGTGCATATGTGGTGTCTCCAGCTCACCCGCCTCAGGGTAGTCAACCATCTTATCTCCCTCCACTCAGAGTTCCCAGAGAGTGCTCTGATAACCCACAAGAAACTACCAGGCCTTTTTTCTGGCTTAGTCTCAGAAGTCAAAAGATGCTGTTTCCATCATATACCAGTGGCCACACTGTTGACCAAGTTAATTGTGACAAACGTCAAATGTGGGTCTGCTGTTTTCTAAGTCTCAGAACTCGGAAAAAAACATTCCATCCCATTGAACTAATCAATAAGAAAAGCCCTGTGCAATCTACCAGGCAATATAATAAACAGCAGACAATATATGGGGTGTTTGAAGTCATAGGATTAATGTGACTAAAATGGAATAAAATAAGGTATAAACAAGTACAGTGAAAGAGCTGGGCCGGGGATATAGCTCAGAGACACAGTGCCTGCCTGGCAAGCGTGAGGTCTTGAGTTTGAACCCCAGTACAATGAAAGTTAACCAGCCAAGTACTTCCTTCAGGTGGAACTCCTTATCTCTCTGACTTTCAGTTTTTCTACCTTTGAGCTGTGCTATAATGTTCTCCAGTTAACTTTCATAGGTTATAGTCATGTCACTGCTGTCTTCTCAGAAACCTTCTATGGCTACACAACTGGCCAGCGAATTAATTACAGCCTACTCTACTACTTCGAAGTCCTGGTTTATGCCCAGCTCCATTTTTTTTTTTTTTTTTTTTGAGACAAGGTCTCATCGTGCAGTTCAGACAGGTCTTGAACTCACTTTGTAGCTGAAGCATGTCCTTGAACTCATAGTGATCCTCCTGCCTCAGTTTCCCGTGTGTTGGGATTACAGGTATGTGCTACCACACCAGGCTGCCCTTCTCTTTTTATGGCTTTATTTCCACCACTCATTCTCACACAGCTGATGTTTCTTCTATGCTGGAATAAAATGCACAGTAAAAATTAAAGGGCCTGTGTGATTTTTTTTTTTTCCTTCATGGCATTCTTTCTTATCGTGAAGGAACCTGGATTTCAGACATCTGACCTTCATGCTGTGTAAAAAGCCTGTGAGGTCTCTACAACAGAGACCCTTGACTTTCTGAGAAGACCTAGGTCATCTTCAATGACTCTCCTACTTTCTAATTTTTACTGGCTGTGGAGAATGGAAAATTTTGGGTGGTGAATTGTTACAAGTCCCTCATTTGGTCCCCAAAGAAGAGTTGTTCTACTTAGAAGAGGAAATAAAAGGAAATTGTATATTTTCTCTAGACAACGTGTTTCCTCTTTGCTTGTATATCTTCTGATGGTAGAATATGCAGTCAGACACAGCAAGGCATTCTATTCAATGGCATTTGTTGCTGGAAAGTTTGTACTGAAGAAATAAATCATTGCATTTTTTCCATAGGAAATGAACTTTTATTTTATAGTAAGCTCAGTTCTTTCCAACAGTATCATTCACTAATTTCCTTGAATTGGAGATATATTTTTGAACTGACTGAATTTACTAGGTATATTGCTCAGAAGCAAATTGTTTCCCTTTTATTCTTCTGCTTCTTTTGTTTTTTAAAATTATGTCCAATAAATCTTCATGTAAAAGACATGGAAAAATGTGCACTGCAACCCTTTCATCTAATATAATTAGGATCAGTAGTTGAGAGTTTAATCAAAAGTTCATTAGCCAAAAATATGTAGATGGAGAGATTTTTTTTTTTTTTTTTTTGTGGAGCTAACCCAGTGAACTGGTGAGCATATTAATTAGATTTGGTTAAGAACACTTCTATGGTTTACTTTATTTCTTTTGCTTCCCAGTTTGAATTAGATTTCATATAGTTTCTTTTGATAAGATACAGGAGATTTTCACTTTAGGTATATGTGCATATAAGAAGTGAGAAGAAAAGAAAGAAGAGAAATGTTTCACTTGGGTGTCAGCTATAGTTAATGGTTAGGAGTTTGGAGTCTACATTCAAATAGCTTTGGTTCAGGTTCTGACCCACTACTTGGTTAACTGTGGACTCTTCAGCAAATCAGGTACCTTTTAAAAGTCCAATTTTCTTATCTGTAAAGAAGTACAGTTTCCATAGAGTTTTTGTGAAGCTTAAATGAGAGAATTCAAGCACAAAGCTTCATAGGAGCTGTAGCCTAAGCTCTCATTTTGAACAACACTGGGAGTTACATAAGAAAAGAAATGACAGTTATACATCAGATGATGTCTTTGTGGTATCATTATGTCTTTATCAATATCACCAAGTTTAAGAATTGATTATAACTACAGCCATACCACTCTGAATGCGCTCAATCTCCTCTGATCTCAGAAGAATTGCTTATAAATGATAGTGAAGTATATTTCAGCTGATTTGCATAAGGGGAAATTTCCCATTGTAATTATAAGTGTTTCTCCTAATAGCTGAGATTTGAAAAGTGGGCTTTCTGCTGTTTGTCTCAATATGTACATAAAGACATATGCTGGCTCTCAGAACTTCAGTAGAATTCCATCAGTCAGTCCTTCTGTTAGTTGCATTTATGTCATATTCGCATTTCTCGGTTTTTGACTAGGAAATAAGTTCATAATAAAATTACTTTAGTGATAGAAAATATTTGAAACCAGGTGTGGGGGTGCATGCCTATAATCCTAATTAATTGGAAGACTAAAGCAAGTGTATCCAAAAAACAGTTAAGCCCAGCCCGGGCAACTTAGTGAAGCCCCATCATGAAATAAAAATACAGCGAGAGATGTAGCTCAGTGGCAGAGTGCTTACAAGGCTTGAATGAGTTCTTGGTTTCAATCTCCAACATTGAAAAAAATTTAAGATTTTTAGAAAGAGTTAAAACTTGGGGCCAGGGGTTTAGCTCAGTGGTATAAGTGCCTGTTTGACAAACACAAGGTCGTGAGTTGAATCCCTGGCACACACAAAAAAAAAAAAAAAAAAGAAAAAGAAAAGAAAGAGTTAAAACTCAAAAATACAACAAGGTAATAAAAATATATTCTTCACTCATGTAATAGCTACCCAGATGTTCCTCAGTGAAGCTACTATAGCTTCTGGAAGAAAAAGATCAAGGACCAGATAACAAAGGATAAATTACTAAGGCTGTGTATGGTGATGCACAATTGTAATCACAGCATTTTAGGGAAGCTGATGCAAGAAGATCACAAATTCGAGGCCAGTCTGGAGAATTTGTTACTTAGTGAGACCCTCTCTCAAAATAAAAATATAAAATGAAAAAGGTTTGGGGATGAAGTTCAGCACAGAGATCTCAGAGTCAACACCCATTACCACAAAAACAAAAGTAACAACAAGTGGTAATTTTTAGGTTTTCAGAATAGTTGCATGGGGAAGGAAAATAAACAACTGAAGGAAAATACATATGAGGATTCTAAATAGGCAACAAGACCTTTCTGTTTTTCCTACTTTGTAGTAATCTGGAAGTTTAAGTGATGATTTGAATATTAACTCTGAGGAACTCAATCAAAGTAAAATCTACTTATCACTACAGTTTGAGACTTCGATTTTCTTCTAAAGATCTCAAACATTAAGATATTGAAGAGTCTGGAAATCTAATTTTAAAGTTAAAACATTCCTTTTCATTTCCATTACTTTTCCTCTCCAGATGTTTATTACTTAAATTTGTAATTTAAATTTGCTTTGTTTGAATTGAAATATAGCTTCAATACTTGGAGACTTCCAATAATGCAAATGGAAAGACAATGATTATAACTTTGCACTGGAGTCAAGAGCAGAAGAAATTAAGATAACATCAATGTTAGAATGTGTGAAGGTGAAGGCTTGTAATAAATAATACATGTTTTAAGAAACAGGAGATCTTGTCTTTAAAGCAGAGATTTTTTTAACATATGCCCAGTAATTAAAACATGAAATTTCTGATGTGTGTGATGCATTCATAATTGGTAGGTAATATTTTCTGAAACAACTATATCTTTTTTTGCACTATATTGTGATAAAAATGGAGTATATTTCCAACAGAACACTGTGAGGACTTGTTTTATTTCAATAACTTACAGCAGAATTTACTAGCATGGTTACTTAAATTTTTATTTAAGATTAAATACAAAGTATTAATAAAAGATACCCAGGAAGCAAAATTGGATTTACTTATTAATGTTTTCATTCCAGATTAATCAATGTTTTAATGTCAAAGTATTACTTGTAATTATTCTGTTAAATGAAATTTTAAGAATAGTAGTAATCTGGCCTACTCAGGTATCTGGTTCAGTCTGATATGCCAAAAGCTACTAGACTCTTTAACTGTTCAGGATGAGAAAGAATGCTGCAGGGCAGAGTCAGCCACTCCAGGCCACTGCAGCTACAGGACCATAGTCACCGGGTGAACTTTAAACTACAATCACGTTTTCTCTCACTTATAGTGTAGTGGTAAATTCTAGACAGGAAGTAGTATGGATAACATCCTAGTTCTCTATAAGATATCATTACAGACAGTTATCTCAATTTCACTTTAATAAAGTTAAAAATGTTACGGAATTCAGTGACTTTTGTATTGAGACTTCTTTCAGAGTGCATTATAGACTTATATGTATATTTAACAATACTTAATTTAAATTCAAGTTTCTATGGCTGGCAATGAATACTTCTAAAAGATTGGAAATCCTCATGTTATATATATATGTAAAATTAATATGCCACTTATTTATACTAGGTAAATAGGTAAAATTGTTACTATTCCATATATCAAAATAATATTTTTGTTTTATTTTTAAGAGTGGAGTCAAGATTTTCTTTAGATCAAGGAATTATTGACTCTAAACTCTTCAATATTTGACAGAAGTAGTTTAAGTTTCTTTCAATCTGGTAGGATCAAATCTACTCCCTCTACTTCAGATTGATAAGTAGATTCATGTTTAAGTCCCTGTCAGCAACATTCTGTCCATAACTAATGGCTGTCAAGCATTTAACAGTTGTAGAACACAAAAGTCTTTATTGCTATCACCAGATCTGCCATCCAAGGACTGATTGTTGAGTTTTAGATGATGGAGCCTCATGACTCTTTCTTTGCTTTGTCCCTCCTTCCCCCTCCCCCATACTCTGCTGCCTGCCATTTGGTGATTTTACTGCTTTTTAGGGCCTCTACTAGGCTAGAGGCAGGGTCAGAACAGGGGCTCAGTTCTGGCAAAAGGCTTGGTGAGGAGACTGGGAGTAATTGCCAACATAAGGTTTTCAGATCATCTGAGGATGTGCTCCATCCCCAACTCTACCCTCAGGAATACTTGAATGCAGCCATGATATTTTACTTTTCACATTTTTTATTCATTCTTTTTTATTAATACAATTTCATAAGTTAGAGCAGTTCTTTTCAGGGTATTATAATAAACCAAAGTGTCTTTTTTGCATATCCATAGAACTGATGCATAGCTGCAGAATAAGCTTGGTCTAGTAAGTCTTTTGTCCATATTCTAATTTAGAACTGCACTAAGCTTGTTGCTACATTAAGAGTTAGTTTGTGGAATGATAGGTTTTGTTTTGTTTTGGTACCAGGGATCAAACTCAGGTCCTTGCACTTGCCAGGCAGGAGCTTGTGCCACTGAGCTAAATCCCTGGCCCTGAAATGATAGATCTTTAAATTAAGGTAAAGAGAGATTGCCTTAGGATATTGACTGGGTCTTATTTGCATGTTAAAATATCATGAAGCTAGCGTTCAAGTATTTTTGTTCCTCAGACATGTAACACCTTTTATGAAAAAATAATTAATAAAATTATGAAGCTAACCCCAACTATATGACTAAGGGAATCTCGTGTTATCATTTTGTACTGTAGTTTCAACACCTTCACCCAGAAAATGCAAACTTGAACATAGTGTTGTGCACAAGACCCAGCATGTAAAATGGCTGCACTGTCAGAGAGATGGCTTCAACACTTTTTTGTTTACTTATTCATTACTTGGCTAGACCATTTAAAACCCAGGGCTCCAAATCTGAGACCCTTGGGTTTGGGGCTATTTCAGTTTGTCAAAGAGTTTAGCTTAAGACTTGCAATATGATGGATAAAGCCTGTGCTAAATTCTGGGGATGTAAGAGGCCAGCAAAACAGAAACTTGTCTAGGGAACTGAAAAGAAAAGTTTTATGTCTACTAAGTTACTGTTCTGTGCTTTGGGTGTTGTGAGACTAAATTAAAGTACAATTTTCAAGTGTTTTGATCTCTAGAATGTCATAGTCTTTCCATAGAAGTTATTTGCTTTCCAAATCCTAATAATACTCTATACCATTTTTTCCCCTATATATACATAATCTATGAATTGGTGGTATAATGCGGACTCTGAGTTACATTCTCTATTGTCACCACAGCAAATACCGAGGCTAAGATCAAAGAACATAGATATGACTTGTGAAAATAATGAGTCAAACTTTGTACAGTTAAGATAAGCTTAAAAAGATAGCTATTAATTGTCAGATATGGGCTTTCAGAAGAAGGGGGGAAAAGGGCATAAAAAAGACCAAAATAATTCTGTTGAACCACTGTCTCAACACATGTTGATCTTATTTTTTCTTTTCATACAATACACGTGTTACATGAGTATATTTTTGTTTAAGTTCTATTTATTATATAATTTGTATGTAATTTATTATATGTATGTATATAAAAATTTCTAAATCACTGGTTCTAGCACTGTCTTTAAAAATGAGCTCTTTTTTGAGGGCAGAAAGCATATCACATTTATCTTCTTACCCTTAGCACTGAGAGTATAGGAGGGAATTCAGCAAAATGATTAAGAGCTCAGACTGCTTGAGTTCAGGTATCAGTTTAATAAAGGCATATTGGTCAATGTCCATAGCCCCAGTTTCTCCTTTGCAAGACATGGGACAGTCACAGTTCTCATCTTAGGATTACTTTGAAGAATTAACCGAGAAGTCATCAAAAAGTTTAGTTGGCACATAGCAACCACACACTATATTACAGTTGTTGATGTTAGTATAGTTCCAGGCCTCCCTGAAGTTTAATAAGTGTTTAGCGAATAAAAACCAGTTTTCCTTTAGTGTATTGGATTTTTGTTTTCAAACAGTAAATATGGATTCAAATTGCATTCTTTGACAATCTGTATTTTCAAAGAGGTTACATAGGCTTTAAAAGTACAAGCTGAATGGAGTGTTATTCAGCCATAAGAAAGAATGAAATCATGTCTTTTGCAAGAAAGTGGATGGAACTGGAGACCATCATGTTAAGAAAAATAAGCCAGTTTCAGAAAGTTAAATATCTCATTTTCTCATATATAAACTTCAAAATAAAATTTTAAAATAATAAATAACAGAGATGACAGGAAACTAGAAGGTAGACTTTTAGAGACTAGGAAGGGAGTAGATGTGGGGAACAGGGTAGTATTGGGGATGAAAATAATCAAAACATGTTGAAATCATGTACTGATATGCCAAAATGAATCTCACGATTCTGCATCATGAATATGCTCCCGTTAAAAGCAGTGTAACCTGCAGGCATCAAAGCAGTGCATACAGGAATTTTGAATTCCAGCTTCTGCCTTCTGCTGCTCTCTATTGATTGCCTGGTCCCAATAAAGACTGAACACCTTACCTATATTAAGGTTTCCATTCCCTCATTTTTTGGAAATAGCATCCTGCTTTCCAAAATAGACTGTAGTGCTGTACTTTAAAAGAATTTTTGTCACAGCTTTGGATCATCAGAAAAACAGAAGAGAGCTTTGTTAAGTCAAACTTCACCCCTCTCTCTCCTTCTCTGTCTTTCTCTACCAAATTTAATTTTAATGATCTATTGTGTTTCATTGTCTTACTCTATTGTGAAAATAAATAAAAGAAGAAAATCAATTTATAGTGCTGTTTGTTTCTTTAACTTCTTGCCAGGGCATTTTGAAGCAATCAGAGTGATACATGGAGGTAGTGGGTGTTCAGTTAGTGTTTTTTGGTGGGGGAAGAACTTATAAATCTAGGAGTATGTCACCATAGAAATAAATACTTAATGCTCGTCATAACGCAGGAGCAATGCTACATAACCTAGAACCATAAGCATGAACAATACCAAGGAATACAGGTTTACGAAGCTTCTAGAAGGCCCAGATATTTTCTAGTCTCGAGGAAGTGCCTCATGACAGGAAGTTCCAAAGTCCAGAGAGGTGAGATGATAGTGATGTGGAGAGATATGGAAGCTAAGATTTTAGCTGCTAATAATGTTAGAAAAGACCGTGTGTCTTGCAGTGTTTTTTTTTGTTTTGTTTTGTTTTTTAAGCCAAGATCTTGCCGTATAGTTCTGACTGGACTTGAACTCACCACATAGCCCAGGCTGGCCATTAATTCTGTGTGATCCTCTTGTGTCAGCCTCTGGAGTGCTGGGATTACAGATGTGCACCACCACACCAGGCTCTACTTGCAGTGTTTTTGATTCTTTGTCCAAATGACCCTAATGTCAGAAAAGATACATATCACCCATTTTTTTGTTCAAAGCTGATCCTGAAGTATAATTTTCTTATTACAAGTTTCACTTTCTACATTTCGTTTTGTCTTTGTTCTTTGAGATGATCCAACTTCAGAGTTCCTTAAATTGTAGTGAAGCATTTGCCCTCTTGGGCCCACTACTGAATCTCAGTTAGATCTGGGATCGGGTTGGCAAAGTTGCTCCTGCCATCTCTGTAGTTCTCCTTTATTCTGACAGACTGGAATTTGTGACACTGGAAATGCACTATGGCTACACATGATGATACTATCATCAATGATATTGTCATTCTCTTGTACTCTTATTACATTTTGAATTTTTTTAGGAGTAAGTACAACCTAATTAAATTCTTAATTCTCCTTTCTTATATTTTATTTATTTATTGTCTGAGACAATAGTGGGTTTTTGGTTTTTGTTTTTGTCTTTTCAAGACAGGGTCTCGCTGTGCAGTTCAGGCTGGGTTTGTGCTCTCTTTGTAGCCCAGACTGGTCTCAAACTTGCAAAGATCCCCTTGCCTCAGCCTCCTGATGGCTGGGATTACAGGAGTGCACCACCATACTCATCTTCTTTTTTTATCTTTAGACCCCAAATTTTCCATATATATTGGATGAGCATTATCTCATTCCTAACTCTGTTCTCCTTAGAATTCCTTTCATGGCAATGGTTGAATATAAGGGTAATCTGCTTGTAATTTCCATTTTTAGGATGCTCTTTTCCAGATTGTCCAAGAGTTCTCTATTCTTTTTTCTTTACCAATGTTCTTCTCCCAGTGGTACCCTACTGTTTTGGGGTGGGTATTAAATTTTATCCAGTGAATTAGCCCAATTTAGGATTCTGTGCTTTCTATTCTGCAATTGATGAACTACATAAAATTACTTAAAATCCTCTTTATCAACAATAAAATGGTGACTTTGCCTATACAATATGATTGGCTGTTAAATGAGTGATTTTAGTGGAGATCACCTGGACTCTTTAAAAGCTAACACTTAGGGGAACAAACTGTCAAAGTTATTGAATTTATTAATTATTGAATTAATAAAATACTCAATGTCTATAAGTTCTGTGGTGTGTGAGGGCTTGAGTATACATAGTCATAGTATGAAGAATTCTTTTGTGATTGAAAATATTTTTTTCTAAAACTAAAGACTTCTGCCTGAGGTTGTTATAATATGTATTCAGAATCTCTATTTGTTATTCTCTAAAGTAAATATATTACAGTATGCTTTTAGATCCCCTATTTGAGAAGTGACATTTTTAGCCACAAGATAACCACAAAATCTTCAAATTATGCAAAATTTTAAGTGTTATATTTTTGTAGTTTAATTTTTGACTCAGATTTTTAAGCTCATGAAATTGTTTAGATTAATTTCTTGAAATAATCTTTGGAGAAAAATACTCTTACATGGATGGAACAAAAGTGAGTACTCTCATAGTGATGTATAAATTTAATTATATTTCCTGTGACAGAAGCATATTCATACATTCAACCTAAATTTCTCTTTCCTCTTGCCCTTAATTGTGACAGAGAGCATCTGCTATGTTCCTCTTCAAATAAATCTTCCTACTTGGAATAGTGTAAATTGTACATACTTTGTTTGGGTCCTAACAAATCTATCCGGGTTTGAGTCTGGGCCTTAGCGTATATTAACCTTCAGCTACTGTTTCTTCTCTGAACCTAAATTTGTTCTTTTGTAAGAGGCTAGTAATGCTTCCCTTGCTGTTTTAGCCCAAGTATCCAACTCCTGGTGAATGCTCAAAATATTGTCTGTTGAATCATTGTTATTAAAACCCATAGGATTTTTGGGGGGGTGGTACAGGAGATTGAATTCAAAGGCCTGACATGGACCTACATACATTTCCAGCCCTGTCTCTGCCATCCTTTCCCTATGTCCTTGTCCTATCCTGCTTTCTTTTCTCTTCCTTTCCTTTCCTTTCCTTTCCTTTCCTTTCCTTTCCTTTCCTTTCCTTTCCTTTCCTTTCCTTTCCTTTCCTTTCCTTTTCTTTCTTTCTTTCTTTTCTTTCTCTTCTCTTCTCTTCTCTTCTCTTCTCTTCTCTTCTCTTCTCTTCTCTTCTTTTCTCTTTCTTCTTTTCTCTTTTTTCCTTTCCTTTCCTTTCCTTTCCTTTCCTTTCCTTTCCTTTCCTTTCCTTTCCTTTCCTTTCCTTTCCTTTCTTTCTCCCCTTCTCTCTCTCTGTCTCATTGTCTCTCTCTCTGTCTCTCTCTCTTTTGAGGTAGGGCCTTGTTAAGTTGCACAGGCTGACCTTGAACTTGCAATCATCTTGCCTTAGCCTCCCAGTAGCTGGTATTAGAGTCAAGCTTCGTCATGCTCAGCCTGTGAGAATATTTTTAATGTTTTGCCTTTTCCACAGTAACAATCCCAAATCTCTGTATGTCTCATGTTTCTAACCCATTAATTGTGATTTTAAATAAGATTTAAGATAGCACAGAAAATACAATACTAAGTTAGCAACAACAGGCCTGATTTTTTTTGACTTTGTTTGTTTTATTTTGGTACCAGGGATTGAACTCATGATCTCATACTTGCTAGGCAGGCACTTATGCCACTGAGTTAAATCCCCAGCCTCGACTTTATGAATTTCTAATTTTGTGACCTTGGACAGAACACTTCCCATCCATGAACCTAGTTATTTATATATAAAGTGGGGGTAATAATTTTCATACTTTCTGCATCTTTCTCTGGGTTATAGTCAGAATAACATAAGATAATTTATAAGTTATAAAGCACTATTATATGAATAAGTTGGTTACAGTATCAGTCAATACTTTACTATATATAGTATAGAATGAGAAGGGAGTTTTGATTGGGATGTTAGAAGTTGCTTAGAGAAGAAGTGACCTTGAAGGCCACAGTGATCTTGAGCGGGAGAGAAAAATGGCCAGGTCTGCACAGATACAATCTAAGGAAGTTGAGAGGAAGGAGTGCTGTATGGAACACTGACTGGGCATGTGATGTAGGAGACCAATGTGAAAACTGCCTGCTCCAGCTGGGAGAGCCGAATCACCAGGACTGTGTAAGGGCACTGAAATTGGAGGGAAAAAGATAGAGTGGGCATCATATTGCATAACATTTATATATACTATTGGTTTTTTTGTATTAAATTTTGTTACATAGAGTTCATAGAAGTAAGACCTTTTCCTTCATGATGTGTCAAACTTTTGGTTTTGTTGCCTCAGTTCAGTTTTGTTTCATGTTTAATGATGGGACTGAAAGTGCATATAAAAGAAGTCTAGGGTAGAATTTAGTTGAACTTCCTTGTTAATTACCTTATATGTTCCGATGTTCTAATTGAACCAGTTGTGGTGGGCTGGCTGATGGTAAGGGGCATGAGACCGCTTTCCTGAGTATTTCATGGTGCCTTTGACCTCAGCTATTGAATCACTGCATCTTTTTTTGGCATCCTAAGTCAGTGATTTGGAGTGGGCAGAATGATGGTGTGATGTCATGTCTGGGGCATGAGCCTGTATCCTCACCACACACCAGTCCCTCCCTTCCTGGTCTGGGCAGCTCAATGCACAGTGCTTGGCACATTGTGAGTACTCAATAAATTTAGGTGTTTTTCCTATCCCTCTCTGCATCTCAAATAGGAATATCCTAATGTGAGAATGTCACCACAGCATTAGGTTCCCCAACCAAAATTCATAGTGCAAGTTGACACGGGCAACAAGTGAGAGCATGTAGTTCCAGTTAGTCTAGGAAAGATGATTGTGCTGGGTTTAAAACTAGGTCTCTCATCCTCATGAATCATAAGATTTCTTCCAAGATCAATAAGTTTTAACTTGACACAGCATTTCTGAACTTTGTAATGTTGTGAGATTTGAAAGGGTTTGTTACAAAAAATAGCTAATGGGAATGGATAAAAGTTTTGAGACATTCTGTGTTTTACCTGCATTGTTTCTACTTCGTTGACCTACCCCTTGCCCCAAAAAAGGAAGGTTGAGAGGAAGGCCCTTCACATTTTCTCCAAATTCCTGGATGACAAAAGCATGAAGTTATCAAGGGACCTATTGACAACCTTGCACATTTATATTTTTTAAATTAAAATGTTTCTTTCTTACCCTTTCTCTGATAATAAAATTAGACTCCTTTCCTGTCTTCTTTTTCCCTTTTATCTCAAATTCCAACAAATTTATCCTTTTCTTTCTTGTTCAAGTAATTATAGATTCACATACAGTTGTAAGAAATTACATGGAGAAATGCCATGTAAGGTATACACTTTGTCTTACTTTCCCTCAGTGATGACGGTTTTTATTATTTTATTTTTAATCTTTTTTCTGGTGCAGTGCTGAGGTTAGAATCCAGCACCATGCATGTGCTAATAAGCATGCTTTACCACTGAGCTACAATCCACCCTACATTTGTAAAACTATAGTACAATACCTCAACTAGGCAGTAAATCCATCCATAACGTTCAGATTTCCTCAGTTTTACACGTACTTTCCTTGGTATATTCACTTTTGTAAGTTCAGGTACCCACCATTAGAAATAGTTCTTTTTTAAAATACTGAGAACTCAGCCCAGAATCTTCGTGCATGAAACTATATCCTCAGCCCTTTTTATTTTTTAATTTTGAGCCAAGGTCAGCAAGTAGGCTGGGCTCAAACTTGCATATCTCCTGCCACATATTCCCAAAATGTTGGAATTACAGGTATGTATCACCATGCACCTTATGTTGTCTTTTGAGACTATCATTCTTTAAAAGCTTTTGCATATCTCATGATGATGGGCTTTGAAATGTGTCTCCTCTAAATATGCAAGAATGTGGCCTCGTGGAAGGAAGGGGGGGTGGACTGTTGACCTACGGTTCCCTTATTATAAAGGGTTGGCTAACTCACACAAATCATAGGTGGGCTTGGCACACAGTTACTTGCCTGGAGTAACTTATTATTTGTATTGCATTAAGAACTCTGCCAATTTCAGAGGCCAGGAAGCAAAGTGTTGATCTAGGAGTGTAACACACCTGCTATTCCTGAGGCCATGTGCAACCTGCCTACTTGAGTACCTGTTTGCCCTTTGGGATATATTCAAGCATATTTCCAGCATGCTAACATCCTGGATAGATGCCTTTATTCCCTCTCAAAAATTCTTTGTTCAAAAACTATCCTGTTAATTTGTACCTTGCTCTCTGGCTTGCTTTCTAGAGTGAACTTTAGTAGAAGCTTATCATCTTGACGCTATCAGGAACACCCACATTTGGTAATGCCATGATGACATTAGGTTCATAACTTTAAAAATTGCAACTTATATACACATATACAGACAGTCAAACCATGTTAAACTGCATACTCTGGACAGATGGTATATGGCCAAGGTGCCTCTCCAGCCAAGGATCTCAATCTTGTATTTAGTATGAGAAAAATGGAATTTTCAAGTAGTTCAAACTACAAACATTAAAATTTGAGAATGACAAAGTTCTATTGTATACCATTAGTCACTTGTGGAATTTAAGTCTTTGATTAGCTAGTCAGAACACAGATGATGGTGATGCTTGATCATAATAACCAAGAGCCACACATCTTAAATATGATTATTATGGGATCCCTTTAGAGAATGTATTTAGTATATTCGGATCAAATGTCCTGTTGGATCTTATATGTCCAATGTTGTGCAATAGAAAAAAGCTACACCACATCTCTTTGGAATAATATTTTTTCTATTGACACTTAAAACTTAAGGACATGTGGTGAGTATGGCTCAGTGGCAGAACATTTAGCTACCAGGTAAGCATCCTTGGGTTTGATTCCTAGCATTGCAGAAACCAACCAATCCATCATTCAATCAAATATCCATTAATTGTGGATTACATGTCATGTTTTGGGTAGTAACTATCATCTGATTTAAACTAAAGCTTAATTTTGAATCAGCTGGAGATATTTTGAGGAATCTTAGAAGTGTGGAGAAAAACTGTTTTTGATAGAAAAATTGTAAGAGTACCAGAACAGAACAGTTTCCATAGCAAACTCTCTTGGGCTTTACATAACCTGAATAAAGGTGAACAGACTGCTCATGTGGAGAGCACAAGTGGCAACTGGGATTGTAGCTGTCCTTCTTGGTCCTGAGGTTTGTCACTGAGGGTCAAGCCGTGTCAGATCATTAATTTTTAAAGTATTAAAATGTTGATCTGTTTGGTACTGGATAGTCCCAACTATAATCCTGGACTTGGTCTATGTTTGTGTAGTGGAATCTTCTCATGGTCTGTAAGTGAGAAAATCAAAGCTTCAAGCATATACTCGCTTTAAGGTCTCATTAGCTCAGACAAGAACCATGTTTCCTGACTCCTAGTCTCTTGCTTGTCCTTTTAATGGGAAGCTTCCTCTTCTCTCACTGTCTTTCCTTGGTTCCCCTGTGTAATGTTGACCGTAATTCTTCCTTTAGGTCTTGCATAAAGTGTTTTTCTCCCCCTTTGTGTTATTTGGTGTAACAATATAAAAACCTTAGATACTTTAACACAGCAAAAATTTATTCTCTCCCATTTCTAGAAACTAGGAATCTGAAATTAGTCTGTCTGAAGGACCATGCTCTCCTTTAAGGACCTAGACACATCTATTCCATGCCTTCCCCTAGCTTTTGGAGTTGCTGGTGATTCTTGATATCCCTTGGCTTTTAGATGCATTACTCTAGTCTGCCTCGGTGGTCACTTCTTCCTGAGTGTCTGTGCGTCTGTTGTCTTCTCATAAAGACACCATTAGTATCTGATTGAGGTCCATCCAATGACTTTGTCTTAACTTGATTACATCTACAATGACTCTATTTCCAAATAAGGTCATATCCATAGATACAAGGAGATTTAGAATTTCAACATATTTTTGGGAGGATGCAATTAAACCCATGACAGGTTTCTTTAGGTTCAAAACTATTTTTAGAACCAGCCAGATGTTTGTAATTCACAAGATAATCTACAATGAATTTCATTAAATCTAAAGACTCATGTTCAACGTTTATAGTTTGTTATAGCACATTGAAAAGATTTATAGGTTGCTTTTGGGTGTAACTTGTGGATTCTTTTCTTTCATTTGTTGAGTCCAATTTATTTACAGACAGAATGAGTAAAGCTGAAAACACCTAATTTTCATTTTCAGTTTGGCATAGAGGCAATAAAAGATTTTTAGAAAACTGAAAAGTATGTCACAGAACACCAGTATTGTATTTGCTTGTTATTTAGGTATTGTATTTGTTTATTATTTAGGTATTGTATTTGTTTATTATTTAGGTCTTCTGTTTTCTTACTATTTGCTTGCATGTGACAAAAAGATAGAACTTTAAGATTTTATTTCTGCAGTGAAGAAGTCTAGAATAAAATGCTTGCATATTGTATTTAAGTTTCCATATAATTTTTAAGTAAAAATTAAAATAAAAAAAAATCTGCTCAGCATTCTGAATTCTACATATTTCCCCAAATGTCTCTGGTTGAATGTAATCATTTGTGTTCATAAATGATCATCTTGATCTCATTTTCTTTAATGTTATTTGATCAACTCAGGAGGAAATGTGCATATAATCTTAATGGGTACCTTTCAAAAAATATTTTTAAAACTATGTAATGGGAATGAATTGCCATCTTTTTATTAACTTTTATATATGTAATTCTAAATCTCCCCTTAAATTAATGTCTTTTAGCTTCAAATATACCTCTTCCCATAAGGCTAGTCTCCATTTCTTATAATCTTACAGACCTAGCAGAACAATATTTTCCCTTTTGTCATTTTGATAATTATGTCCTCTGTGCTCAGTGGTGGCCTATTAGCTCACAGGAATACCATGGGCTTGCAAAGTGGCCTCAAATTTCCATATATTGGAACTGTGAGAATTTTCTATAATGGTGCTTTAGCAATAATGATGGAGGTGCAGGCATTTCCTGAGGATTAATGACCAGCTGGGAGGAACCAGTGGCCCTTGGCTCTGCCTCCCAGCCAGCCATTAATTCCAAGGAAATGTCTTTTGCTGAGGTCGTTATTGCTATTATAAGCTTAAAATGGAAAAACATAATAGGTGCATGAGTTATTTTTATGGGTTGATGCAGTTTCCAATGTATGCACTAATTCGAGAAAATGTGTATACATGCAAGAGTAAGTCAGATTGTTTGAATCATCTCTCAGTATTCCATGTTTTAGGACTGATTTTATGGTTCCCTACCTTTCTTTCCCATTTAGAAAAGAAAAGGAAGAAAATTTGATTCAGTAATTCCTCCACTAGTTTAAGTCCCAAAAGTATTGTGCTCAGTGATAAATCTGGGAACACTAGTTTCTGTGTCTGACTGCAGAACAAGACTTTGTTTTACATTCTTGTAAGTGATAATTTTTCTATTAGAATAAAATACTGTGATAAACAAATAAGGAAAAAAACACTAAAATAATTTTCTTTGTTTCTTTGACTTCTCTGGTGTTTAACAATTATTCTTACATTGGTACCTTTGCATATTGAATCCTTGAGAATAATGCACAGCCTAGTTATTCAACATTCCAGGGTTTTTATAAAGTATATTAAATACTGGGGAACCCTTTGGCAAAAGTCTAGACAAAGTACAAGTCAGAGTCAAAGTGTTGCCTATCATGTTCCATAATGATTCTCTAAAAAAAAAAAAAAAAAATAGCCCTTACTGTATTTCTAATATGTGATTTGTTGCATTATTTTTATCAGGACTGTTAAAATACTTTACCAGAAACATGCTCTAAAAGTCCTAATAGGGTAAATCTTGGCTATCTTGGAATATTGCCAACCTTAGGCAGAAATGTGGATAGCCTCACCTAGACAAGATGGCCTAAGAATTTTTAACCTATTCTCAGCTTGTGGCTGCACATTTATCAAGCATCAGCCATAAGCCAAACTTGGTGGAGGATTGAAAAAAATTACAGGACACAGGTCTACATGAAAAGAAATAGGAATCAAGCTAAAACATCTTTTCCAGCTAAGCTCTCAGTTTCCTGTCCTTCTTTCCTTCCTCTACCAGATTCCTTCTCAGTCTCCCAGTAGTGTAGCTATCAGTAGCACCCTTTTCACTCCCTGAGGTGTTCTAATTTAAATAGACTGTATAATCACCATACTTCCAATCTGCCTGTTTGTTTTTTTTTAAATAGGGACTCCCTTAATTTATAACATTCATGTTCTTTGGCAACTTTTAAATTATTCTTTCACATCATATGCTGTTATGTCATTTTACTGTTCCCCCTACTGCCAAATGGCTCCTAATTTGTGTCTGAATAATTTATAAAAGTTTCCAGTTAAATTAATAGAATCATTTGGCTTTTGGTTTACCATTTTCCTTATAGACACGTAGCCAAGTAAATAAACTTCCTGTTTCATGAACGGGTTACTCTTTTTACCTTCCTTTTTAGTTGGAATTTCCTTCTTTCAGCTGCCTAAAATCTTCTTCAGACTTCCAGGTCCTGTGTAACCTATCTAGTTTCTTAACTAACCCTTTCGTCAAAGCGGGCACTCTCACCCCTGGAGCATGAACACACGCTATGAACGCTTTGATCACATCATTATGCATTTCCCCTTGTACTGTAAGCTCCTTGAAAAGGGTTTTGGATTTTCTTCAAGATGCAAGGCATTGGTTTGTTAAACAGAAGAAAAAATGTATAGCTAGACTAATTAAGTAATTCCCACAAAATGATTTCTTAAAACTATGTAACTGGAAGTTTAAAAACTACATTTCCACAGTATTATGTCCTTAATTATTGCACATTGTAGAATTACTCTCATCGCTAGTCTCTTGAATCCAATAGTTAGAGATACAAATATAAGCGACATTAACACTGCTACAGCATTCAATGAGTTTATAAAATAGAAAATAAACCTGAAAGCAGATGTTGGAAAAAATACATTCAAAGGCAATAAAATATAGACTGTCTTGTTAGGCTTGGTTTAGGGACAGAGTCTAAGATGAAACTTCAAAGTGTGGCATTTGACAACAGGATGGCAGACTTTTCTGCATAATTAGACAAAGAAAGACATGTCTACTTTTGTAGATTTTTTTCCTCCCACTCATTAAAAATTAATATGTCAGTGCCTGATTATTGAAAAATAAGATTCTTTAATGAAGCAATACTTGCTGATTAGTATGGGCAAAACAGTGCAGTGCAGCAAATCCTGTATATGAATATATTTCTTATTTTTAATCATTATTTTATGTTTGGGGGTCCCTGTGGAACACTGAGTTCATGAATCATGCTAGTTTTGTTTGTTCTTTATTTTGTACCAGGGATTGAACTCACAACCTGACGCTTACCAGGCAGTTGCTTGAGCTGCTGAGCTAAATCCCTGGCCCAATTATGCCAGTTTTATTCAAAATATTGCATTTGGTAGTTTCAACTTCTTTTAGTTTATGTCCCATTCTCTTAAATTGGTAAGTACTTAGATACTACACATGTTTAATTTATTTGCCTCTCTGTGGTGCATAAATTTTGACAGTAAATTGAGTAAAAATTTTTTTTACTATTTTCTGAACAAAGTATACTTTAATATACCAGTAAACTTTTAAAAAACAAAATCAGTTTATTTACAACATATTCCTAATTCTACAGAGAAACTTCAGATTTTAGCATTGGATATGTTTGTCTTTTCTTAGAATCATACAGCAAACACACACACACACACACACACACACACACATACACCACAACCTCAAAAAAAATTTAAGCAGCATTCTGCTCATTTGTTTTTTGCAATATTGGGAGTAAACCCCAGCATTTGCACTGAGTTACTTCCTCAGCCCTTTTGAAATTTTTTACTTAGACAAGGTTTTGGTAAGTCATTAAGTTCCCCAAGCTGGGCTTGGATGTATGATCCTCCCACCTCCGCCTCTCAGAAGGCTTGGATTACAGGTGTCTACCACCAGGCTTGGTAATGCTCACTTTTTGTTTTTCCCTGGTTCATATAAACTATCACATCATTACTACCATGCTTAATTGTTTTTGATAGTTTTATTTTTTTTATTATATAAGAATGCAGATAAACTAAGTATTTCTGAAAGTATATTTAAAATATCAGGTTAAAATGATTAATCTGTATGAGCATACACAATGAAAACCAGTCTTTGGGAATCTCGTATTTCAGAGATCTAAAGTGTTACACATTAGTGGGTGGCCATGTCCCCAGCTAGATGAAAAAACTCAGGGAGAAGAGTAGATGTGAAGGTTCAGGGGAGATGGTACATTCGCTAGTTACGTGTGTGCAGTTTAGGAAAAGCTGGACAGAAGATAGCAAAATGGGAGCCATTAGTGGTAGTAGCTGAAGCCATAGCTGAATGAGGATCTCAAAAAATCAAAAAGTGATGCAGAAAATGAAGATGACCCAGTACTTGAGTGGCTGAGGCAGGAGGATCATTGAGAGTTTGAGACCAGACTGAGGTACAAAGTTAGCCCAAAGACAGCCTGAACTGCATAGTAAGACCCTGTCTCAAAAAGACAGACAAAGAAAGAGAGAGACAAAGAGAGAGAAGAGAAGAGACAAGAGGAGAGGAGAGGAGAGGAGAGAAGAGAAAGGAGAAGAGAAGAGAAGAGAGAAGAGAAGAGAAGAGAAGAGAAGAGAAGAGAAGAGAAGAGAAGAGAAGAGAAGAGAAGAGAAGAGAAGAGAAGAGAGAAATGGAAAATTGGGGTCATTGCACATGAAGAAGATAAAATATTTGTCAGCTGCCAGTGATGGAGTATAGGCTAGTGGCCATGACATGTCCTTTTGCTGCCATCCCATAAGAACTTGTGTAACCAGCTTCCCTTGTCTCCTCCCCACTCAGGTTCAGGTCATTATCAGTGACATGGGTGTTACTTCTTTACCAGCTCACTAGACCCACGTGCCCACTGAAAAGTACCAAGAACAGCAATGAACTCTTAAATTCTGGTGATGCTGTCATCACTCCAGGAGAATAGGGGGTGGCCACCAGAATGGACCCTCTGGAGCCAGATCATTAAGTTATGTCTAGAGATATCTTATTTCCCATCTGGAAAAGCTAAAGTTTTCTTGTGCAATTCACTTTACGGGATGGAGCATTTCTGTTGGTTTACCAAAAATAGGGAACAAGTGCAAGTCCTGGTCTTGGAAGTTGGCTGTTCCTTTGTTCTTGCAGTGTGAACTAAACATCTGTAAAGAAGAGTGCAGTGTCCCCTGTGTGTTTCAACAGAGTGTCTTGACTTTAAGGATCATGAGATTTAAAAAATTAACCAAAAAAAATGATGGTAACATGCTTTGCACAGATCAGATGATGAGAAACTAAGTAGCAATTTTGGGATTCATACAGATAGAGAGAGAGAGAGAGAGAGAGAGAGAGAGAGAGAGAGAGAGAGAGAGAGAGAGAGAGAGAAAGAACCTGAAAGGTTTTCACATAAATAGAATTTTAAGGATTTGAAACAGCAGGCTCTGAACCTTGCCAGTCTACCTAACCTACTACAGGATTTTATCTTCATATTACTGCAGTTGCAAAGGCAAAACTTTTGTAAGGTGTGGTGTTTCTGGGTAAGCTGACTTGCACAGAAATTGCACTTGTGCCTGATTTTGGCCAAGCAGTTTTAGCAATCCAACAAAAATGCTTGATTCTGCAAAGCTAATTGCAAAACAAAACCTTAACGTCTCCAGATGGAAAACAAGATGTGCAAATACACTGAAGGATAGAAACACATTGTTTTCTTCAGTACCGCTCCACAGTTTCAGAACAACAGTTTCATGAATATTATGTATGTGCAATAAACATTTATGACCATATTTAGGTCCAAGCAGCACGAGGTATTTTGTGTTGGTAGTTGTTGATGAGTAACATGAATAGGAATCCTTTATATCTGAGGTATCCATAGTAACTAAGTAGGGCCCATTTCCATTGTGCTTATTAACTTCCAACCTGCTTACCAGGCTTAGACTCTTTGGATTCCAGGATTCCTAATTTATATGCCCCTCCTCCATCCCCAGTGGTAAATGCTTTTCAGAAAAAGCAAACTTAAGTAAGGGATTTTAAGAGATTTGAAGAATGCCACATAGCAGCCAAAATGATAATTTTTGGCCCAACTGTTGACTTAATGGAGTAGTATTACACAGACAAAATCATGTAGTCAGAAACAGAATTATGATTTATTAGAAAAATAGTAGTACTGTCTGGTTCCTTCTTGAAAAAATTTTTTTTTCTGATAGAGGGTCTTGCTACTCAGATCAGGCTGGCCTTGGACTCACTTTGTAGACCAGGCTGATCTCGAACTTGCAACAATCCACCTGCCTTAACCTCCCAAGTGCTGGGATTACAGAAGTGCTCCACCACACCCAGCCTTCTTGAAATCTTTTATTATGTTACCAATGCCATTGTTTGCTCTTTTATAGATAACACACATTCACTTTGCCTTTGAAAGGGAACACCAGCTTTGCCATTAATAGTCGTGATTTTTCTTGATACAGACAGGATTTAGTTAACAGCAGAAAAATGGTTTGAATATATGACAGTACCATAAATATTGTGTCAAGGTGGGAAGTTACAAATGACGGAATATAAATTGGTATATCATAAGAATCGTAACAAATATATAGTCATAATTGTTGGTTATGAGTAGAGAGGACTCCTGTGCAATAGAGATAAAAACAATAGACAAACACAGGAGAAAAAATGGAAACTAAGAATGATCCTTAGAAAGACAACTCTTCACTCACATTACTAGCATTTATCATGGCCTTGTTAATGCTAGGTAGACCCCATGCTAAGCACTGAAGAGGCACAGATGAACTATTTCAGATCTCTATTCTCATGACTTACTCTATAGAAGAATGATAAATATTTGCCTACTTGTTTAAAAAAATGAGAATGATATAATTTCAAGCAGTGATAAGAGCTAAGAAGAAAAGTGAGCCCAATTAATGTGATAGTGTGAGGGTAGAGGCTGTCATTTATTTATTTATTTTTACAGTGCTAAAAATTAAACCTAGGACCTCAGGCACACTAGGCAAGTGCTCAGCCTCTAAGTTACCCCCCTCCCCGTTCCTGGGAAAAGCTACTGTAGATGGGTTAGTTTGGGTTGGATTGATGGAGAATGTCATGGGTGAATCAAGAGCCAGCCTTCCAGTGGAAGGTCTATTGGGTGATGCAAACAGCAAATGGGAGGAGAGAGTTAGGAGCTGTGTCTTTCATCCCCTTGGTCATGACAATGTGACTAGAGAAATCTGCACATGTCATTCAGTGAAAAGGAAGACAAGAAACCATTCATTATATCTGTTCTTTTTGTAACACCTATTGAGCATCTGTAAGCTTCAAAGTGAAATAAGTACTGCTCCCCTCTTCTTCCAACTCACATTCTTCATCACAAATTTAAGAAGACAATCAAAGCCATTATTAATCAGCCATTCTTTCTCTGAGCAGTGTTAACTTAAAAAAAAAATTGACATGTAGCCAGTATGTATCAACACTGCTGGGCAAAATGAGTCTCAACCCATCTGAGTCAAACTGTTCTTTCCTGTTGTCATCTCTGCAGAGATAAGAGAGGGTGGGGTAGGGGGAATAGGTTCTGGGTTTTTGGTTTATAAATGCTGCAAAAGAACCCAGGAGAAAAGAGAGAAGGAGAAAAAAATAGAACAGAAAAAAGAAATCCATGAGGCTCAATTGAGCTAACTTACAAGCTCACACAATGACCAAAAAAGTTGGCACTGAATTTAGGGCCCGCAGTTCTCATTCACTAGTATTTCTGAGTGTAGCTAATGATGTGAACTCTGTAGAAATAGCCACTTGTCCTATATTTACACCAAGCAGAAGTTGATCCCCTGGGGCACTGAATTATTTTTTGCTTTGTTGAAAACAGTTTTGCTTTTGGATACAAAGGCAGCATGGACATTGGAGGTCTTCTCAGGAAGGGAAACTTCTAGGAACTTAATCTGTGAGGGGGAGAGGCAAAAACTGGCTCACTTGGAGTGGTATCTGAGCCTGAGTCTTCAGAATTGGCTGGCCCATCTTGCCTTAGTGAGTGTTTATTACATTTAAGCTACAGAACTAATGACTGTGAAAAGACATGAAGGGACAAGAAGACGGAAACCCTATCCTCATGACACTGACAAATCAGCTGGACCCAATACACATGAATCAACTGAAGAATATTTCTGCCAAGTTCAAATTGTGCAAAAGCGGAGGATATGAGTCTTGTGAGGACACAGAGTTAACAGCATGAGCTGTTAGTCAGTGAGGCTGTCTGCAGAAGAATTTTGGGTGGAGTTTTGAAGGAAATGAGGAAATGAAGGAATAGATGAATTAATATACTTAATGGTTGTCACCTGTACAAGACTGGAACCACCATGAGGGCCAGAATGTAGCTTCTCTTGCTTACACATTCCTAGAATTCCCTTATCTCTTGTGGGATTCTTCACAGCAGTATTTATCAAGGACTTGTGTGGCTGGACTGGACACTATGTTGCTAAATTGACTAAAGTTTGGTTTTGCATGCTGCCACCAGCCACAGAATAAAATGGATGCTGTGTCACAAGTACAGTGTAGAGCTGTCTCTTGTCTTCTGAGAGTCACCTCTTTTCTTAGTTCTTTATCTTTCCAACGTTACTCACAAAAGAATCTGCATCTAAGAAGGAACAAATATCCAGTAACCTGCAGCTGGCCTCACCAAAAAGGGAGAATTTGTTTAATGCCACTGGAATTGTTAGGATTTCTCATGACAGTGAGACCTCTGGAGAAAACTAGTGGTTAAATAGCTAAGTCCTTTGAGTTTGAAGCTTTTTTTTTTTTTTTAACCTGCAGTACAGATGAGTGCCTGATCTTGCAGTATTGTGTTTCTGACTTCTTTGTTTTGGCTTCATTTTCCCCCCCAAGTGCCATTTTCATTTGTTCTTTGAGCTCAGAACATGTCAAAGATCTTCTCTTAGTGGTGGGTGGTTTTATTGAGCCCAAGGAGATTGAAAACTTGAATATCATCCTGGTAGCAGTCCATTATGGTTGAGGGTAGGGGTTGGGTTACCTTCTAGTTTTGACTATGTCTGAACATGAAACAGGAAAGAAAGAACTGAGGCAATGAGACACCTCGTTTGGGTCCAAAGCACTTTACCCTAAATATGAAGAAAACAATTAAAACAATCATTTTCAAAGTGTTTTGAGAGTTCTTCACAGGTAATTGCTATTTTTCCCATGGTTCTCATCCAGTTTAGTACATTGTAAAGGGAGGTTATAGAATGAAGAAATGGAACAAAAACTCAGGTATAATCAGTCTTGCTAGTTTCTACTGAGCTCTCTTACTTAAATCTTCAATAAAAGCCTCACTAGCAGCAATTTTAGCAAGTTATCAACTAGGTGACTAGAGGTTTTTATTGACTATTTTGTTTTTATAATGATCTTTTTTTTTTTTTTTGTACCAGGGATCTAACTCATGACCTTGCACTTGCCAAGTAGGTGCTTAAACCACTGAGCTAAATTCCCGGCTTATTGACTATTCTTAATAGAAAAATGGAATCATAGCATTTTGAATTTGAAAAGTAAATTCAAACAAAATTACAGACAATATAATATTATAAATTCTAATGCTGCCACAGGCTGTCAACACATTACATACAAGTGAGTCTGACAGATTACCATTAATTTTTTGTACCATTATGTGTAAAGAGATTGGCATTGCTAAATTGCCACCTTCCCTTGACTAGTGAGGCAGGAATATTCAATTTATGAAAAGATCAGCGAGAATGCATCTAGAAGCTATTTTCTAAAGAGTTGACTTAATCAACTCCACATCAAGTAGGTTAATTTTTTTGTAGGGTTTCCTGATCGAAATTAGTTTAAGTTTGCATCATTTGAAATAGAGTACTGAGAGCCAGGTGTGGTGGTGCACTCCTGTATTCCCAGTACTTTGGAGGCTGAGGCAGGAGAATGGTTTGCAAGTTCTAGAACAGCCTGGGCTACAAAGTGAACCCAAGGCCAGCCTCAACTGCATAGTGAGACTCTTGTCTCAAAAAGACCAAAAAAAAAAAAGAAAAAGAAAGAAAGAAAGATGAAAGTAAGAAAGAGAAGAAGAAATAAAGATAGTACTGTACCATCATCATCATTTTGTGCATTCATAAATCAAAGCAAAATTAGAAAAGGGAAATAGTAGATCACAGACAGAAAGACAGGACAGCATTAAGGAGAAAATGGAAATGATGCATAATAGTTACATTTCAGGGACTTTATCCAGCAGATGGGACTCATCATCTATCCTAAAGTTATGCTTGATAGACTGGTGGATCCTCAAATGTAATCAGATGTCATAGTTCATATTCCCCTCTTGCTGTTTGCTGAAGTCACCAGAGGGAAGTTGAAGAGGGTCCTCTCAACAAGACCATCCCCAGGGCATAGTGACCAAGCGTCCTTTGCAATCTTTCTCACAAAACAGAATAGAGATTGCTGCTCTGTTTTTTTGTATTGAAGAAGGAATGATCAAGAAATACAATTTGCATTTCATTTATATACTGTTTTGAGATCATTTCACAATGTAGGTAATATAAATGGGGGTATTTAAGCAGAGTCCTATTTAATACTCTTAATTGATACCTCTATAATGACTTATTCTGTTAACCGCAAAATATACCTTTAAAAACACATTTTGTTGGCAGTTTTATCAATGAAGTAACTGAATCTCAGAAAATTTAAATCACTTGCAAAGATACTCAAGCTAGAATGTAATAAAGCTGAATCTTGATCTCAGGTCTATCCATCTCCAAGGTCTATAATTTCCTGAACGTCACAGTCAAACAAACTAGAAAGATTATGGAAGTGTGAACAATTTTGAAGAATGCCTTACACTAAGCTTAGGATTTAAAACATTTGTAATTTTTAAAATTTGTTTTTAAAAAAGGAACTTAGGGCTTAATATTCAATTTGTGTTGAATTTGAGCACTTAACATGTGCATTTAGGTGAACAATGTAAGTTTGTGTGTAACTAAATAAAATACAGTTCTTAGCTTCAAGAACTTAAAATCTAGGAGTGAATCTGACTCCACACCCAACTTCTGTTTATTTTTAACTATGTGTTAGGTGCTATGGGAAGTATGTTCTAAACATTATTTTGCTTTGCTATTAATAAAGTAGTGGTTTTATAAATATTTCTATCAAAACGTAAGCAATAAACAAGAAACCATCTATGAGGCTTTATTCCAGCTAGATAAAATAAAGAAGGCTTACAAGGAGACAAATGGCACTTCAGATGAGCCTCGAGGAATGAATGGGATTTTAATAGGACAGCTGGAAGAGGGATTCCCAGAGAAGGGCTTTCCACAGAATGCGAAAAGTAAGAGCGGGACAATGAAGGCAGGGAGGTACAGAGTGTGCTCACGTCAGAGCAGCTCATGAGTGTAGGAAAGTAGAAATTAGGGCCAGAGAAAGGGCAAAGCAGCGTATGTGGACAACAAAGCTAAACAATAAATAGTAACAAGTCATGAGGGTCGTGTACAGTATACACAAGACTAAACATGGGAAATGGAGAATGACCAGTCAAGTCTTCCTGGATTTAGAGAAACTGTAGACTCAGGCAGAAGCCTAATAGCCATGTTCTAGTGACTGATGCAGCATAGTTATTTGCTGTGCCAATTTTCTCCTTTAGAAAATGATTTTCAAAATATTTATTTATGACCACAGTGGCACATACCAGTAGTCTCAGCTTCTCAGGAGGCTGAGGCAGAAAGATCACATGAGTCAAGGCATTCCAGGCCAGCCAGGGCAATATAGGAAGACCTTGCCATATATAACCATATAGGCTTGTATATTTTTAAATGGCCGAGAAATAAAAAGAACAATAATATATTGTGGTACAAAAGTTTTGTGCGATTCAATTCAATACTGACTAGTGAAGTTGCATGGGACACAAGCGCATCCATTTGGTCACGTGTCGCCTGTGGTCACTCTTGTACTACAGGAGCAGAAACAAGCATCTGCCATAGAGATCATCTCACCAACAAATCCTTAAATATTTGCTGTCTGACCCTTGGCAGAAAAGAAATTGTTGATCCCTACCTTAGTTTGACTTTCTGGTCCTCTTAATTCATTTTTATGGGTTTCTTCCTTCTGGGGTATGAATGGAAAATGAATATAAGTTCATTAATAGAAGCAAGATACCTTTAGCTCTGCTTCCAGGCATTATTTCGTACGTTCCATATCTAGATTCTCTAAGCTAAAAAATAATGAGGTAGAATGTGTTTTATCCATCATCACATCCCTTCCTTCTGGGAATTCTGAAAGTGTGGTTTTCCTTTTAGGTTGGAGAACGACATTCCTTTCTTAAAACACACTCCATTTTTACTTCCCACTCAGGTAGTCAGTTCCACAGAACAATGTCAAATGAACTGTTAAGGATCTTTTAAAAAATCTCTTCCAGTTTGATTTCTCCCCATACTTCATCCAATGAATTTTCATCTGCAGGGCCCAGGAATAATGGGATGACCTTTAATTAGAAACCATTTCTAATTTCTTATTAGATGCACTAATATCACAGTAAATTACCAGTTGCCTTATGTGTGTGGCAAAGCTGCACCATAGCATCAGAGCTTTCTTGGGCTTATGGAGTATATGCACACATTCCCTCCCTAGATCTGAGAACAAAAATTTGATGCAGTGTTGTCAGAGATCAGAGAACTTATTGAGTCTGGTACACTTTTCCCTCTGTGACCACCCTCTGCCTGTGTGAATCTCCAGTGTTATAGCCAAGACCACTATGAGTTATCTGAGTTAATTCTCTGACCTATACATTTTAATTGCTACCTGCATTTCTATGACTACATTTTTAGCTTAAGACTACTGTCATTTACTTGATCATTCTTGATCCTCTTCTTCCTCCAGTTTCAGTACTTTCAAAGTCCTCTCATTTGTTGCTTTTAAATATGTTTAGAGCTTTCTTCCAATCTCTGCTTCTTTGCACAGGTCCTTATCACCCCTCACTTGTACTATTTGCACTTCTACTAATTTCCTTGCTGTCTCTAGTCTTTGTCCGGCCCTCCTCCAATATTACTGCAAGTGTTATCTTCAAAACAGCAAATTTATCACTCCCATGCCAAAAACTTTCAATGGCTATATTCATCAAGGGATAAAGTCCAAACTTCTTAGGTTGATTATAGCATTAGGTCTGGTTTCTGGTCTTGCCTCTTACCATTCATTAGTTACAGTCTTTATTTCTTTTAGTATAGAAAGATCAGTTCTTCTGCAATTTAGATTGGTTCTTTCATACTTATGCTGTGGCTGGCATATTCTTTTTATTTTTCTCTACTTAATCAAACCTCAGTACCTCTCCCTCAGTCTAATTCAAATATGATATTCTCCTTTTCGGAATTATTTATCACCTTTTTTTTGACTGTAGGAGTTTGCACATACTTGGATAGAGCATATTTTGCAGTATATGGTAATCCTTTATTTATATACTTTTCATACATAGAATAATGTCTTATCTGTCTTTTTATTTTCAGTGCACAGTGTCTGTCTTATAAAAAGCATTCAAGGAATGAACCTGTACAAGCTATGTGTCGGCACTTACACCAGGAGCTCTCTAGATTCTGTTGCCAGGCTTACTAGAAATGAATGTTGCTGTGAGAACCTTACAGGGCAGCTATTGTCAGAAAAGGTTCCTTTTCTTCTCTCATTTTTTCATTTTGTTTTGAGTCAAGATTAAGTATGGATGGCTACAGTTACCCATGAAGTTAGGTGTGCCTTTGGTGTTGTGGTTATAGGACAACATTTATTTTAATAGACTAAAATTAAGAGAAGGGAGAGTTCCAATTTCACTGTTAGTGAATCACATATATTAGAGATAATGTTTAATTTCCCATTTAAAAACTAAAGGACCTTCATAAAAAGTCAGTGCCTTATTAGACATAATATATATATATATGCATAGATGTATAATGTGAACATATTATGTACATGTACAAAAACATGTATTTACATTCAACCATTATCATATTACTGTTATATTTCATTATATTCATCTTCAGAAAATTATTTACATCTAAAGATTGAGATCTGTTTTCAAGTTTTGCTGTGGTATTTACTCATGCTTCTATGACAGCAGTTATAAAATAGAAACACATTAGATGATTAACATGTAGGACACTCATAGGAATTAATATATGGTCTATAACTTTATGGAATAACAAAATTCCATAAATTCCAAAATTCCAAAAATTACACTAAAAGAGATAAGTTTGAGATATGTCAATTAATGGCAAACAATATGTGAGACTTCATTTTGTATCTTACCATATAGAATTTTATATTACACTGAATGTTTAATGACTATTTGCTGAATGAATGAAGTGACAATAAAATAGAGGCAAATATGTGATATTTTTTCAATTTTCCTTTCTTCACTATGGACTAAACTGGAGTTGAGTCTTGAGCTATATATACTGATACCAGGTAGTTGTGATTATGAATAAGAATTTATCTTTTATATGCTCAAAGATCTCATTTATTATCTATGAAAATAAAGCATTTGTATATTTATAACCAAATTAGTACAAATGATAAGTGTATAATTTATGTGTATATAACTTAAGGCTATGTGAAGTGTACTGTTTAGTTTAAGGTTTTGTCAGCTCTGCTCAGAAGCATTAAGTAAAACTGTATATCCAAGTCTTTAATGGAGTGAGGTGAAACTCAAGAAATGTTAATCATCTTCATTGGGATCGAGCTGCTCTCACACAATAAAGCCTAGGTTACAAGTAGGATAGAAACATCGGAGGATGTAGTTCCTTCTAGATGGTTTAGAACCTTTTTCAGGAGGAGGAATAGGATGCCAACAGGTGTCTTGCTGGCTTTGTTGGTGCAGCATACAAGCAATTTATGCATATTTGTTCTTTACTCTGATTATCATATAAAGCAGACTGCCTTGATTTACCTCTGGAACCTCCTTACGGATTGGCAACATATCTTTTTTAATATAAAAGAAGAAATGATTGGGATCTAACCCATCTGTTTTTTTGTATCTCCATATGAAGTTTAGTATTTATTTCACAAGAGTGCTTAGAAATATTGGTAGAGTTTAAATGGTTGGTTCCCATGTCCTTCTCCTTTCCCTTTTCCAGTTTGGAGTTCCATCTCAGCAAAGTAGAGTCACACTTTGAAACAGACATAGCTTTTTCTACAAGTTTTTCCACTGCAAGAAAACTGGAATGTCACAATTTGCATGTACACAATTTTATGTTCTCATCTCCCTTTATCCAATCAGAAAAGTTCCTCTCCCACCCTGTAATACTTTTAGAATTACTGTGTGGCTTGACACTATAGCGTAGTGGATTTTGTTTTGTTTAAATCACAAACGTAAACAGTAATAAGGAATGCATATATTTAGTAGTATTTAATAATTCATACAAGAAGTAATTCTCCCAACATAGTCCCAAATTGAATTTTTACTTTCAAGTTAATCCTAGAAAATACACTCCAAGTAGCTTAGTGCATTCTTGCTTTGATGACTTTATTGGCAGTAGTAGCAGGGTTTTTTTTGTTTGTTTAATTAAACAATTGTGTTCTTAGATAAATAAGTTGTATTATTCTAAAGTGATCTATTTACAAGCACTAGAACTTGGAATTTATAATAACCCTTAGTTGATCCAAAGAATCATTTATGCAGATTTTTGTATTTAGATTTTTTATGACACTAATCATTGGTCTACCTTCCGTGAGTCTTATCTAACAACTTAGTTATATTCTTTTATTTTATTAGCTATTTTCTTTGAATTATTTTTGTTTTTGTTTATTTATTTATTTGATACTGGAGATTCAACTCACGACCTAGTGCTTGCCAGGCAGGCACTTATGCCACTGAGCTAAATCCCCAGCCCTCTTGAAGTATTTTTATTGTCCTTAGAGAGTAGATGAGGTTAGTCAGTGGAAGATTAGCTCATCTCTGCTGCTACAGCTATTTTTAGAATCTTTGATTTTAAAAAAAAGTGACTGAAGGGAAGAAATAGAACCACATTCATTTAAGGTCAATCTTGGTCCTCATTATCATGGAAATTGATGAGTTTTTCTGTTATGTTTTCTTTAGTTTGCAACAAAACTATTTCTTTGGAAATTCTTTCTTTTTCTCCCAAACTTGTTATACAGGAATGCAGTAGCTCTAAATCAGTCTATCATATAAATAAATGTTTAGAGATAATTTACTTGGCTTCTCTTGTTGCCTTACTATATATTTAAGGTAGTTTTTTAAATAACAATTTCTATACCATGGTTTTCATAGATTGAATTCCAAGTTGCTATAAATTCAATCATTTGTATTTAAATATTTTCAGGAGTTTTTTCTTAGAAAGTTACACTATGCACTCATCTCCAAATCATAGTATAAAGAGTATTTAAAATCACTTAAATATATTAAACATTTACAGAAAATTATTTACTTGATAATTTTATATTTGCCAGTAAGTTACTTTGCATAAAATAATGTTAACTGCTTCCACTTTCCTCTTAAGTTTGGTACATACACAAATACATATTCAGTTTTTCAGAAACCTGATTCCTATGTTCCCAGAAAGGGTTTCCAAATTGCTAATTTTCAGTTTCTTTTTGTGTCATTATTAAGTAAGCAAAACAGTTTGTAACCTGACTTTTAAAACTATAAAATCACTTCACCATTCAAAACCAAACTTTCTCAATCAAATTTTCACCTATGAACAAGTACTTTATCATTTATAGAACTTTGGAAGTGAAGTTTCATATCGAACTTTCCAGGCAACCTTCAAGAGAGCTGTGTAGCTAAGCCACATTAAATTAAGTAGTGCATCACCATGTATAGTCAATATTTGCCACTGAAGGAAAAGAACTTGTTCTAACTCTTGAGCAGGCCAGCTGGTTGATGGACAGGTGACAGCGAGAGAGCTGGAGCATGGTGGCTGGAAGGACTATGAATGTTTGAGGGTGAAGCAAGCTCGCACCCTGGGCTCTGGGTTGCTGGTTCATTCTTTGTAGGCCTGGTTGTGAAGTGATTTATGGGAGCTGTAAGGGCCATACATCACCTTCCTGGTTGGCTTTGTTGACACCTTGTCACATTCTTGTGGGCTTGTGGAATTCATTGTTCTTGTTTGAACTGATAAGAACAAGAAAAAGGAAAGAAAGAGGGGGGAAAAAGAAACACGGAGAAAAAAAAGAGTGTTTTCTTATAAAACCTTGGGAAAAGTCAAGGGGTAATATGTTGACTCGGGGCAGCAGGACTGTGGCTTTCCAAGCCGTACTACCTCTGTATCTGCCTGTGTCTTCTGCTTCAGGAAGCTTAGCTCTTGGATGTGCTGGCTGAAATTGTATTTGTTCTCTGCAAGTAGTTTTCTTACTTCTTTTTGCTGGAGTGGTTCTGTAGCGAGGGGCTTTGGGAGAGGTAAAGGGGGACCTTCAAGATAGAATGGCTTAGAGAAGATTCCAAATGAAGGTCAGAGGATCACCAGGGAAAAGTAAAACACATGTTGACTTTTGATGTGAGCCGGCCTATTCGAAGTTCACCCTGCTGTACTGTGTGCTTTTTGGGCATGGTGCCATGCTGACCTCTCCCCTTTAATGTGTAGTGCCCCATGCTTCACTAAGGATTTTGGCAGCCTTTGCAGAGAGGCTGGCATTTGAGCCCAGTGCTTTGAAGATAGAGAAAAGTTTCAGCATGGGAACTCATCAAACCACTGGCCAAAAGTTTATGTGATATATATATATACATATATATGATATATATATCATATATATATAGTATTATTTCTCACTTCAGTAGAGCAAGTGACTCATCTGCTTAATTCTTTAACTGTCTTCTCTAATATCTTTGCCTGAAAATAGTATAATATTCTTTTTCCATTCAAGAAAAATAATAGGTCAAATCATATATACCACATCATGGTGTTGTGAATGCTCATACTTCCTTTTGTGAAAATACATATTTTCTTTAAGTGCAGCCCAGCACAGACTTTTCATTCACTAATATTTTCTGTCATCCTGCAATTGTTGATTGGAAGAAGAACCTATCTGCACCTCAGCCAAGAGCGAGGTGTTCACATTTTTGTGTTATTCTGTTAACAAGTTAATGTTTAATGCCATAAATCATGTGACCTGGACGCACCATTTACACATCCTCACTCTGAACTTCATTTTGAACTGGAGCCACTGAGAACTGTTTTCAAACTTCCTTGAAAACGTTCTCTGCAACAATGTTACACAGTATGTCAGTATAAACAGCTCTACTTGATTTACCAAGCTTTTACTGAAGAACTGCCAAAGCAGGTGGCCAAATTCAGGAGCTGACATTTATAATACCAAGAAGTATAAATGAAAGTTACCCAGCAAACATGCAATAGTAAAGCTAATAAACGTGTAACAGTCTAGGAATTGTGGGACTAAAATAAGCTAGTTTTTAGAAAACACATGCTCTCTCTTGTGTTTTGTGCCTTCCTTTCAAGTGATGTTTTGACTAACACTGAAAGATCTAAATACATACAATATTGCTAATAATACTAGTGGTATCAAACTTTAAACACATGTCTATTGGAAAAAAAATTTTTTTACAAGCCCAGCTTCCTCAATTTTTTTTGCAGCCCTGAAGAGCCTGCCAGTTGCCTTTTTTCCTAGCTTGGAATCTATTCTGGTTTCCAGAATTAGGTTTACTCACAGTGTTTCACTGCTCTCTACTGGAGAATCCCACAGCCAGGCCAGGGATGTGAGGCTAATCACTTGCAAGGAATGTAGGTGTGATGGCTCAGTTGATTAAACTCTCAGCCTCTAGAATTAAACTCACCACACGACTTATTTGTGCATTTGTATATCTCAGGTCTCAAGCTATGTAGAGGATAAAAACAGGTTTCTCAGAGAGGAGGACGAGTAAAGTGAAAATGTAACACCACCCAAATGCTGATTTTTTTTATATCAAATGTTGCCTTTTACAAAGATATCATATATAATGGTCCACAGAGATTTCTAAAGTTATTTTTTTCCTTCCAGTTTTTTATATGGTATATTTATAACAATATCTTCTCCATCCCTAAAAGAAAATAAAACTTCTGACCATGTTATATCAAATTTGAAACAAAGGTTTTTTGCTTATATATCTTTAGTATTTATGCACCTGAATGGAGAAAAAGGATCAAGACTATTTATCAAGTAAGCAAGAAATGTGTTAGGACATTTTTTTCAAAACCTCTCTATGCAAGAATAAATATTAATTTACATCTTCATTTACATGAACACAAAACTGTACCATAATTTAGATACTAAAAGCATGATTACAAAAACAAAAGCAATAAATTATTTAGATGAATAATGAAAATATATATGTTGAGTATAAATATACATATATTTATGCATACATAAATATACATATACACAAACACATAAACACACATTGGTGGGAACAGGAAGCTACGCTATAGGTATAAAACATCTCCAAAGTATTTTATGTTTTTTTCAATCTGGCATCTTTTAATTTAAAAACAACTTGATGAATAGAAATCATAAAAACCCAGCCTTACAACAGCACCAAAGTGCTATTCATTCTACAGCATTCCAAGTGAATTATTGCTGTGCTGTCAAGGAAAACAAAAACATTTGGGGAAAGACTGTTTATTTTACAGTGGTTGACCAAAAATATGCAAGTGGTTATAAAAAAAATGTAGACAGCTAACGATGGGAGGTGCCACTTGCACATTCTGAAATCCATTCACAAACCTTTGACACTAACTCTTGATTACTGGAGATAATAGTAGGAGCAAAAGTATTTTCCAAGGGAAACCTATGCATTTTCAAAGCATTTCGGTTCACAAAAAATTAATAAATCCTCTCTCCACCATCCTGTATCTCTGACATCTATCTTCTCATTCACAGAGCCTAATGGTATGATCTTTTTCCCCCCAAGAAGAGCAAAGAAAATTTGGTACAAATATTTCTCTCAAAAGTTACGGCAATGAAGTGTTTCTGTGCTATGAAACTCACGTTGCCCTTGATATTTAAAGATTAAAATTTAAACTGTCATTGACAATATGGAGTTTTGCATTAAATATTTCATCTTATAGCTAGATGGGAAATTAAAGTTCCCTAAGAGGGATCGTCATAGTAGAGATAATAAAATGTATACCTAGAGAATATAAATAACTTGTTTAAGGTCTTCTGCATAGTACAGTAGTGTGGAGGGATGAGAATTAGAAATAAGAATCTAGCATTTCTGTTGTGCTGTTTTGCTTGAGAATCAGATAACTTACACAGTCTGGTTTCCCCGAGTAAGTGCTTATTTAATGTTTAAGAATTTCACAATGGTGAAGAGAACCTTATTCCAGGACTTTGAGTGTTGAGGTTGAATTTTCTTTTGCTTAAAAAAAAAAAAATCACCAAGATAGGATCCATTTAACCTTTTGGCAGATAACTAAATGTTTTTGTTTGTTTTTTGAGAAATGGGAATAATCACAATAGACTATATCATAGGGAGAAAAGGAAAAGTTGCTATGTCAGGCATGATCTTATCACATAAAACCGCTGAGTAAACATCAATCAGAAGTATTCATTTAAAGAAAATGCTTCAGATTTCCTTTCTGTCAGTGCTAATACAGTTTGTTTTCTGGTTGGAATGTAAATTGTAGGGGGGAAAAAACCACACAGACATATCTTGGTGGTATGGGAAATGGAGACCACTGACCACCACTGCCAGGTAGAAGCTGCACGGGCGGGCGGAAGTCTGGCGGTCCTAAAGCTCCATCTCCAGGGCGCAGAGTGTGAGAGAGGAAGCAGGAGCAGGGAGAGGGGGAAGGACTGCTTGTATCTGCACCCCTACCTCGGCAGCTCCTCCTCCTCGTCTCTGAGGCTCTTCAGTCTGAGACTTTTGTGTCCTGTTGGCCCAAAAGACAGTAGTCATTTTCCACAGCTCAGTTGTTTTTGTCTCCTAAACGAAACAGCATCAGCTATTTTTCAGATGTAGTATCTGCCTTCCCTCCTTGACATCCTTGGGTGAATCACGTGTTTGCTGGCCAGGATGTGAAAGTACGACTTGGCTAAAAACACTTAAAGGATTATGAAGCAGTCTTGCTTAATAGTAGCGAAACAAAACAAAACACCACTCCAACAAATCCTCATGTGTGCTACTAAGTTGTGGAAAGATCCAGTTATGACTGGAACTGTCCTGGCCAGAGCATTGTCCTAGACCCAGAGGGAGAGGGAAGAGGGGGAGGAAACAGAAACTGGCAAAGGAGAGTTTGAGTCACCCCTCTGCCTGTGGCTGGGCTTGCTGCAAACAGCCTCCTAGCACAGTTTAGCTCCCGGCGGTTGCTAATGAGGAGCAGCCAGCAGGAGCAGCAAACTGGCACAGGAAGCCTGCTAATCCCAGAGCGGGCCTTCCACGCATGCGCGGCGATGATTGACACGCTTTCCTCCCGGGCGCTGCACCCTTTCCTCCCTGGCGCGCGGCACCCTTTCCCAGGGCTCGAAGGCGGCCCGAGTGAGCCCCTCTGTGTCGTCTTCCGAGTAGGTTCCCTGCTACAGAGCGCGGCTGAGTTCCTGGGGTTTGTACGTGGCATTTGCAGTCCAATGTCTCCATCTCCTGCCTCTGGGCGGTCAGCTGCTGCCAGGGATCTCGGAGACCGACCTTTGAGCACTCCGCTCCCCGGCGGCGTGGTCTGCCCTGCCGGGAGGGAAGAGAGCGTGGAAACCGCGGGTGACTGCGAGCCAACAGCAACCTTCCTCAATGAGAGCTGGGCAGAGGGCAGGGCCCGCCGCCGCTTTCTGCTGCTCCTCTGAGAATCACGCGCTGCTATTTCTGTGGCTTCTGCCAGTTGGCCCCTGCCCACCTTTTCTGTACATACTGAAGCAGCCAAGAACGGAGGGAAAGAGGAAGCCTGGGCTGTGCTCCGGGCTGCCTGCTGCCAGCGCTGTGTCTGTAGTAGGTCCAGCCGCAAAAACAAAACAGGGCAGAACCCCGGGGTGGCCCCGCCAGAGCAGCTGAGCATGGAAACAAAGCAGCCCGCCCAGGGTAGCACCAGAAAGCCCTGGGATGTCAGGCTGAAAGGGAACCTGTGCTTTGCAAAGCTGGGAAACAGAGGCCTGGCCTGGGGGAAGAATTGGACATAACTGGGCCGTAAATAAACGGTGTCTCCTAAGGGCCCAAACCAACCATAGGGTTGTTTAGTTTTCACGGCTTTGTTAACTCCGAACAACTTACCTAATCCATCTCGCCTCTGTTATCCCATCTGTGAAATGGGAATGGGAGCAGCACTTGCAAGAGTACTTAAGAGACTTAGCTGGAAAAAATGTAGGCAAACAGTCATTCAGTAAGCCCTTAGGAGATGTTATTTAGTCTCATTTGAACAAGAAGAACTGGAGCTAAAGTGAAGTAGGAAAGATTAAGAAATTGTTCAAAAAGGCTGATCTGTTAGGGAAACAGCTGCTTTTTCATTAGAAGCACACTTAAATTAAAATCAGGCTGTTGACAGGATTTTGTTCAATTTTGAGGTCAAAATGCTTAATCACATGAGAGATTCTCTAGGCCTCCTTGCCAGAGGAACCCAACCTGGGTTAGGAAGCCGGTTTGTGAGCCATGGTATCTTTCTGTCCAGACTCCCTGGGTCCCTGCTTACCCCTTAGTGAATGTGTATCTGAACCTAAACTATGTTCTGATAGAAAACACATCCTTAAGGATAAAGAATTGCTGTAGAGGCGGTAACTAATGCTACTTTGGAGGAAAAGTCTTATGACCCATGCTTTTGTCTCCTTAGGTGCAGGGCTAGGGAAGGGATAAAGAACTAAGTTTAAAACAACAGTTACTCCAAACGTGCTTTCCATCCTATTCTGACATTAACTGGTTGTGAATCACTGAATAAAAATAATGAGAACAACAAGGAGCATTTGTTCAACCCTTACTGGCTGTCAGATCTTGTGCAAAGGGTTCCATGTGTGTTATCTCACTTCCTTTCCACAACAACCCCATGGCATTCCCCTTCTTTTGTGATGAGAGAAGTGAGGCTTATGGAAGTTAAAGAACTTCCCAAGGTCATTCAGGTTAGTAAGTGCTCCCTGGCTCTCAGCCAGGAGCCTGTATACGACCTGTTCAGGAGTCCTAATCTGAATTTAAATTAATTTCTATGCATTGCTGTTTTTGCACCTAGAAATTAAGGCTGAACATTATTGCCAAGACAACTTCTTTCAAAATTCCAAATGTTTCCAGAAAGGCACAGTTTGTAATGAACTGTCTTGCTTTCCACGTAAATCCTGTTCTATTAAAATCAATGAGCTAGTTCTTTATATATCCATGTACTGCTTAAGGAAAAAAACTCAGGAAGAAATTGAAAACTGGGAAAAATGATGTTGCATGATAGTTTAGTATATAAACTTTCTCTGTGGGCACTGGTAAAAATTAACATCGTTACCGAATTAACATGGTCAATTGATAATGACTGATCTATTTTTGCTGTCTTTATTTACAACACATGCACAAAAAATTGGTACCCTCAAGGTAAGCAGTCTGAAGCGTTCGACATGATGGCTTTGATTTTACTAAACAAAATTTCTCACAGTTTTTCTAAGACAATGGAATTATGCTTCTAAATTCTCAGTACTTACTAGTATCTTTGAAAGTGTATGACTAGATATTTCCAGATTAATATAGGCTAGTCACCACTACTTACATGACATTGGACAATTTTTTTGTCTCTCTGGGCTTTGGGACCTGTGCTACAGAATGGAAATGATAATATATCTTCATAGTATCATAAAGAATTGCCAAGATCATTAAGTGAGTTAATTATGTAGAGTGATTCAAATTGCATTGGCACCATGTAGGTGTTAACTGATGGCATTAATCACTTGGTCTCCAAACTGTACTTAAAAAAAAAAGTTTCTAATAGGTTTTTAAATCCTAATAATCCTTCCAACTGATTATATTTTTAATTACCATTCGGTAGTATAATTTGCTTCCTTCTTCCTCTCTGGTATATATACATTATATTTGCATAAAACATTTGCTCTACTAAGAGATTTTCATATTCTTATACTCCATTCTCTTTGTCACATACAGCAATTTGGTTTTTATTGTTTTTTCCTTAGAATTTTATCTGGAGAACCTTTTTATTTTGAACTGTGATATAACGCTTCAACTGGTACTCATCAAATTTATTTACTGTTAATTAGAAATTATTTGAGGTAGGCTTTTTGTCAAGGTTCCTCCCTCTTTCTTCTCTCTCCTTCTTTCCTGCCTCCCCCTTTCTTTTTTGATGCCCGAGAAACATGTTTTCAGCTAGTTTTGGTCATGATAATGGGATTTTAAATGACATCACGAGATACATATTTCTCAGATACAGAAGTTTGTTATGTTCTTTTGGCTGGAAGAGACTCTTCTTCCTGAGAAATTTAGCCACAGAATGCTGGGTTGGAGTTTATTAATATCCTTGCAGATTGAAAACAAAATGTTTTCCTTCTAAGTTTTTGTTCTTTTCCATTTGGCGAAACTGGTGATTTGCCACATGAGCTAATGTGTGTCTCATTCGCTTATTTTCTTATGCACTAGAAGCCCTGGTGATATCATCTGGAATGTGTATAGTCCCTGGGAATAAAAAACATGCTGGAGAGTAGCTTGCTTTGCAACTACAGGATCACTTATGCACCTTACAGCATACTCTTGTCTCAAACTAATTTCATTTTTAAAAATATTTTGTAAAATAGGTTGCCAGTCATGTATGCCCTGGTCCAAATAATAGCAAGAAAAGGTTTGTATACTTAATGATTAACAATTTGAGTCAGAGTTTCAAATTATTTGACAATGTGATCTGATGATAGCAGATGCCCTCCCTATGAAAATGTCTTCTGTTGCAGGTAAATTACTAGTTCAACCTAATAAGCAAGAGATCATATTCTTGAATTCCACTTACATATGTAGTTTTGTTGCTCTGTGTTCTCTGTTCTTAAAAAATTATCGTAAGTAGATAGTACACAGTTTTAAGAAGTCAGGATGCTGAGTGGAATTTCATGGGACCGTTCTCAAAGGACTCCCAATCTGACATTTCACTTGTGGCTCAAAGATGCTCAGACACATTTAATTCTTGCTTCTCTCCTGGTTGGAAACTTCTTGTATTCATCACTCATTCAAAGCTTCATGGGGAAGCACACTGGCTGAAACATAGGAGTATCTTGATTCATGAACTGAATTCCTTCCATGACTCTGGTCACAGAATTTGTTACATCAGACTGCAACCAGAATCATGGGAAGAATTTAGTTCATGTACCGGGGCAACACTGTGCAGCATAGAGATATTCAGAGAAGTAAGTGTGAATTCAAGAAGCCAACTTTTGAGTTCAAGAGAAATTTCCAGAGGGAACTTCTCAACCCATTGGCTGAGAATTCACTGGTAGTGGTTCCCTTTCCTCTGTGTCTTCTCGTGAACATATTCTTGCTTTTTGAAGCCACAGTGTATCGAACTCTTGTCCTGTTTTATTCATTGCCTTTCCCAGTGTCCATAATATGTAAGGAGAACTCCCTTGAGCTATAGGTTATGAAATTCTTGGGGTCATTAATGGTTTTGAGCTTGTTTAGAGAGCAATGTATGTTTCTCATGGTCCAACTGTAGCAGGCCAGTTACCTCAATCTATTTGGCATTTAAGTGACCCCTTTTCTATAAAGAGCTCATTATACAAATAGCCCCCACTCTGCAGTGGGTGTTATTTTGGTGAGGAATTTCAAAGGCAGAAGGGTTCAATGATTTGCTCTAAGGCCACTTCAGTAAAGGCAATGAAAACTTTACTTTAGCTATTTTTTGAAGTTGTCATTCCATGAGTCACCATATAGAAGAGGATTAACAAACTACTTTATACATCACTTAGAATTTATGGAATTAAAAATCTGAAAGAACAATGGCCAGATAGTCTAAAATTAAAATAATTAAACAGTAAAGAGTCTTTGGAGTTCAATCACTGGGATCCCTATAGTAAGAGATCTGTAGCCAATTTAGCTTGCCATGAATAAGCTTCAAAAAACAATGTTTAAATTTATTATTTTAACTGTCCTTTCATTCCTTTGACTCCATGGTATTAATGTGGCTTTAGATCATCCTATTACTTTTTCTATTAGTTTTTCTTCTCAGCATGTCTCATTTACACAGACATACATGTATGTACACACACACACACACACACACACTCACACACACACCTACACAAACCATGAGGAACAGCAGTGGGTATTCCTGAAGTTGTTACTGCCTTTTCCACAACAGTTTGGGGGCTCAGGATTCAGGTTGTGAGTCAAGGAGACACAGATTTTTTTTTCCAATTTCCCCTGTGATACTGGGGATTGAACCCATAGCCTTTGCACAGTTACATCCCCTGATCTCCACCCACTTTTTGAAATAGTCTTGCTAAGTCACTAAATTGCCCAGACTGATCATTCAAGATTGAACTTGTGTTCCTTCTACCTTAGGTGCACTGAGTGCTGGGATTACAGGCATACACCACCAAGCCCAGTCAGGTATTTTCTTAAAGAGAAACCTTTGAATAAAACTTTGCTTACACCTTTGATTCACTGGTTCACTCCCCAGATAATCAGAGCAAGCTTACAGTGTGCTACCTCCTACAACAACCATGACACCAGGATCCAAGGACAGTCCCTTCTGGAGGCGCATCTGCTATGTTTTTTCTAATAGTGAGTGTCTACATTAGCAAGAAGGACTACATGCTTGATATGCTTTTGAATACTTTTTTATGCTTTTGAATTTTATGATCTACTCTTATATATACCACAATATCCAAAGTATTAAATACTTCTTAAAAGAAATATTCATTGTACCCACTTTAACCTCTTAATCTTTTTTATTGCCTTTGTCACATAAACTCCAGTATCCATGGAGACATTTAAGACTTCTTTCATTTGAATTTTGGTAGGATCACTTGGTATAATTAATACTAGATTATCTTTTTGTCTCATCACAGAAAAGATGATGGAATTTTTTTTTTACTACAACTCACACAAGCCTTGGGATACCATTAGCTGCCAGTATGATTTGGCATTTTCCCCTTTTCTTTCCTAATAAGGTGGCCTTAGCATTAAATTGAGGGTGCTTAGATGTGTTGTAAATGTCTACAGACAGCCTTTTACAGTAAGCATATAGCCAGTGAATATGTAGTAAATAAATATACAAGTATATAAACTTGAGACTGAAACAGATAAATATTCTAGAGAATTTCAGTTTCAAGAATGCTAACTGAAATCTCAACACACAAGGCTAATAAGATGTGCAACAGAATATGCCAGGTTTACAGAAGGGTGACTGAATTGGGCTGTGATTTTAAAGAGGCAGGTGGGTAATTGTTGACAAATCTTAGTTTGGAAATGGATTAGGTCATGAGGAAGTACATATCCAGGCTATTGTGAGAATATTTCTTTTTTGAAACAACTCAATAATGTAGACAGTTTCATCATCCTCATTTCACTGATGCAGAAACCAAAGGTTAAAGCGGTAAAGTAACCTACTAGATAAGTCAAAGGCTAATGAATGATAGAACTAGGCAGGGCAAATTTGCTTAGTCTGATTGTAACACCTGTTTCTTTCTCTCCATCCCATTTATAAAGCAGTCCTTGTTCTAAAAAAAAAATCCAGCTGTCTTTCCACTAATTCTTACCTACTTTTAATTCATCCATGATTGCTATAACTAATGGCTTACATGCAAGGATAGCATCACCAGCTCAGAGTCTAATAAAGTAACGGAGATACCTACAAATTCCTCTGGGCTTATTTCATTAGAAAAAATGCTAACAAAGATGGGAGTTTCCCAAATCCTAAAAATTTTTATGTTACAAAATTAGTAAGTTACGGAGTATGGGCCACTATTCAAATACAGTGCTTAAAATATTGTATTATCCAATAACTCCAGTAAGGCAAAGACTCTTTTCCACTTTAGGAAGGCAAAGACCCTCTATTATGTGTTCTTGTATATTCAGCCCTTAGCACAGTGCCTGAGACATAACTGATTCATAATTTATGCTTATTGAATAAATATTCACTAAACTAAATTAACAGGTTAAAGTTTTTTATGTCTTCTCAAAATCTTGCTTAGAATTTCTTTATACATTCTGGTGATTTGATTAATGAAAAGAACAAGACTATCATCTAGTATTATTCTAAAAAATATATGTCTTTATTTCTGCCTATGATATAAATTTTTTGGCAGCCATATTAATAAAGTGACTCAAACTAGCTACTTATGTCATAGAAATCAACCCTCCCCCAAACACAAACACAAAAACGCTGTTTTCAGGTAGACCACAACTCCATGACAGGTTAAATCTTTCTTAGGTTAAACTGAGATCAAAATGAATATTTTACTGCTTCTGTGTATTATTCCACACGCGTGGAAACTTACACCCCTCCCATCCACTGAAACAAGTTGTCATTCTAATGTATTTAACCCCTCAAACACAGTTTTGATTCCAAACACTGTGCCTAACAAGCCATTTAGAAAGACTGGGATAAGCAAAAATTTCAACTCCAGAAATCTTCCTGGTTTCATGATCATTTCAGCCTCTTAGGGGCCAGATGGTGCCAGGCTTACAAGAGACTCAGCCAGAAAACTGGCAAGTCGATTAATCTGTAATTAACCACAGCAAAAAATGAATGAAGGAAATGCAGATATAAGTAGGGGATAAACTGTGAGTGGTTCCATCAGTAATGATTCATGGTGTTGAACTACAATAATATTTTCCTCCATACACTCTTGTCAGTTTCCGTTGTGACCCTGGAGCAGCATTTGGGGATGACTGTGAGGCTTGGGGGTGGGTGTTGTGGTCAGGGCTGTAGAAAAATGACTCCATGACTGGCAATCTGGTAAACAAACATTTTTATACACTGATATTGTTGAAAGGAGTAAAGGGGACATTTGGGGGAACAATGAGGAGGGTGGGTTAAATATTGAAAAGCCCAAGATAGAAGACCAGTTTACTGGCTTCTTTTAGTTGGAGCTGCAGAAACGGAGCTGGCTGGGTTGACAGGAGAGACAAGGACAATAGTTAGGTTCTAGGCTAAGCTCTGCCTCCCTTTGCTCTGTGTTTGCAGCCTGTCACTTGTCTAATAACTCGGAGTCTGGGTTTCCTGACCCATAATGTTGGTGATCACTTCTCAGGGAAATTAAAAGAAAACACGAATTTTAAGAGCTCAGTCCTGTGCCATAACAATAAGAGACTATTACTATCCCAAATCACCAGTCCTTTTGTGGTTCGCCCTCTTTTCTCTGAAGCTTCTCTGCTCCTTCTCTCAGGAAACTTTTAAGTCCCCCCTCGTGGCCACTTCATCAACTCAGCGATTGCAGCGTTTACAATAGTGTACCTCCTCGTTCCCTCACTGGTGAATCTGGAGCAGAGTGCTCTGCCTCTCTGACACAGTGATGGTCTTGGCTGGAGGACAGAGGCTGCTGGCAGAGACCTGAGAGGGAGCGCACCGTGGTAGCAGCATAGAAGAATTTGGCAAGGAGGTACTCGTCACATGATTGTGATTCATACTGTGCTCTTAAAATGTGGCAGGAGGGCTCGAGAGGTTTTTCATGCCAGCACACTGAGAGCGGAGACACTCATTTTCAAACATCACATTCTTTTTATAGTACAGGCATGCCTCACAGGGAAAATATTGAACTTGGCCTGCCAGCACCACAAGAGTCGTCTCACTGTGATTTTATTACTTGAGTCACTCCCTGAATCAGATACTAGCTGCATGGAGGAAGTCTTCTATTAGGGATGCTTTGAAACTGTGTTTTTAATTAATTAACACCAACTGTGGGCTGGTTTTTCATTTACTTGTAGCTACTCTTTTTTTTCTCTTGCCTACAACTTTTGAGACATTTCCTTAAAGTCTCAACGGAATCATTTTTAAGTATCTAAGTGAAACAGTCAACTGTGTTGGGTGAACAAAGCAAGGGTAGTCTTCAAAGTAGAGTTCATCATCTTGGAATGAATCTGATAAAGGAGAAGTCGTAGTTGGGAAGAAGGTCTCTAAAAGTCCGGCATAACGCTTTTCTGATCCCTTCAGCAATCCTCAGTCCATTCATCCTGTTGTTAAAATGTAAAACTAGAGCTGGCCAGCTGTTGGGAAGAGTCCTCGATTTTATTTCAACCAAATGGTGCTGCCTCCTGGGGCTGGGAGGAGGCTGACTTCAAGCACAATTATAAATGTGTAGCTCTTTCGAATGGCGGAAACCTACAAAATGGCCTTGATTCACAGGGCCCCTTTGGCTCAAAGGATCTCTGCTTCCTGTGTGCCATAAATCTGTATCTGCATCAAAAAGTGTAAAGACTGCAGTGTATGGAAGTCCTTCTTCCTCTGCAAGCGTGCCTATGACAGATTTATACTGATGGCTGGACCGCACCCTGGTCACAGACTCCTATTATAGTCACACCCCACTGACTCAGCCCCCATTTCCTGTTGAAGGTGAGACAGGGTCCTGCATGAAGGAGAGTGAAATTACATCTCAAATGCTTAATTGCTGTTAATACAGGAGGACCTTCAAGAGCCATTGCAAGACCCGCTTTGTTCACAGCAACATCAACTGTCTTTTTCTCAAGGTGTGGTCATGCTAAAATCCAAGGCATTTAGTTTCATGACAAGAGTCTGCCATGATAGGGTACTCCAGAATTCAGCACTGTATGAGCAGAGGCCAAATGGATGCACTTGAAAAGAACAGATAAACTCTTTGGTTATAATTGTGTTTCTTCAACATTTTATTTTCTGAGAGTATAAGTTTACAATATGAAAAATGATTGTTTAAAATGAATAACATTACACCAAGTGTGGTGGCGCTTTCCTGTAATCCCAGGTTTCCGTAGGCAGAGGCAGGAAAATCACTGTGAATTTGAGGCCACTCTGGGCTACACAGTAAGTTTAACTCTCGCCTAAAATACGTAGCAAGAAGCTGCCTCAAAAAAAAAAAAAAAAAGGTAACATTACATTCACTTGGATAGTATTTTTTTTCCTTTGAGATTTTCATTCTTAACAATATAGCAGGGTTTCAGTTGCAATAGTTTCTAAGGATGATCTGTTTGGCCCCCACTATCATGATTAGAGCTAACTTGGGAGTTTTAGGGAAACAATACCCAGAAGTAAATCATGGCTGTAGTTTTAAGCATTAAGTGACAAAAATTTAATTGGTCTAATCTTGCGGGGTGAAGATCAAAAGGAAAGCAGAATAGTTTGAATCTTCTAAGAGGAAAAACAGTGAGATTGATGTTTGCCTTTGCACGCTATAGTCCAATCTTTACAATGTAGCTTTCCATATCATGTTCATTTTTGCTCAGAGTATTAAAAAAATGTTACCATCTGAAGTGCAGTGTCCATTGTGGTATTTTTAAATTCACATGTTTAGCTTGTAGTACCATGAAGAAATATTGGTGCACAAAAAACTTACATAGCTAAGAGTTGATACTGTTTTTAGATTCGTCTCTTTTTCCATTTCCATGTGAGCTAGATATCTATCTCTAGTGTTTGTATTATATCCACTGCATTTCTTTTAACATGTTAAGATCTCTGGTTTAAACAGAAAATCAGATTGCAATTTGAAAAACTCAATTTTAGGACTCTACCATCTGCTGGGTTTGTGAAAGAGAGTCTGGTAAATGAAAATTGTGTATATGTGTGTGGTTTATTTTATTGGCACTGCATATTTCTTTGATGATCCATTTTCCAAGTTCATTCTTATCTTTTGGAAGATGTTTCCAGGATTTATGCATTTGGCAAGATTTCAGAGAACTCTATAGTGGTGAAGAGGTACTCTCCATTTATAGAGAATCCTGAATCAGGGTCATTCAGAGCATTTACCTCATTCTGTGCTTAAATTTATTCCTGTTGTAGACATTTCTTTCAAATGGATTTTTTTACATTACATTGGCAAAACTAAGCATTTTGTTCATAAAAGTACTATAATAATAAAGTTCTTTCAGTCCAGACAAAAGGAAATTTGCAAAATGCATCAGGAAAGTATGTCGATTGTTTTTCAAGCCATCATGCTGAAAAAGTATTGTATCCATTAGTGCTTGTAAAACTGTATATTTAATGATGCAAAAGCAAAACTGACCTCTCCGTTTTGGTGCACAGATGTATAAACTTTATGGGAGTACACCCCCAGGTAGAGACTTATTGGAGTAACTCTTAGAAAGGGCAAGGTTGGCCATAAACAGTGATGCAATAACTCCACAATTATGTATGCTCAATTATTTGGAAGTGAAGTCTGGGAGAAGTGTTTTATATGGTATTTGGGCACACAAGAAGTGAGTATGGAGAAACACAGCCCAAAGGTTTGCATTTGTTGTATATACCTCAAATAGCACCCTAGTAAAGCTTTCTAATGTAAATCCACTGGTACCAGTAAAATGACATTTAAAACAAACAGTAAAATGAACATTTGCAAAGCAGTAAAGACACCACCTTTGCAACCACTTTACTACAGTTTTGAAAAATGTTAGTGAATAGCTCTCCAAAGATGCAAATAAATAATATTTTATTAGATTTCAGTGCAGGAGAAAGGGGAGGAAAACCTTCAACTAGAATTACATGATTATTACTTTGCTTCTCCCTCAACGCTGCAAACATTAAAATGGAACATAAAATAAGTCTGTAACAAGATTTATGAGGAAAGGTATTACACTTAGGGGCACATTGTGCAGAAAAGTCATTAAAATTGTTTGGGCCTTAGAAAGGGAAGAAAAAAACCTTTTGAGAAAAATGAGAAACTCAGATGTACCAAATGCCTTGCTGGTGACTACCTAAGCCTTTAGGTTTTAAAAAGCTATTGTACCTTAACGTCTGCTTCAGCCTCTCATATGTGGCTTCTTCTCACCATACAAAACTGAAAGATGTTTTCTCTAGGAAACCACACTAAAGGTGATTGGAGTAAGCCTAGCATTCCTTTAGTACGCTCTAGCAGCTAGTTAGCTATTGTATGGGAAATATAATTGTGTTATATTTGCCTTATGTTAGTGACGAAGTTCCAACCAACAAATATTGCTCTTATATACAGAAGTAAATAAAAATGAAGCTTGCTACTGCCTAAGGTTCCTACATTTTATCTTGCCCTCTTTGTCTTATTTAGCCAGCTTAGCCAGTTTTCTTTCTGGTTGGTTGTATGCATGTTTGGATAATAGTGATAGCTCAGCATTTTCTTTATGCTTTGTTCTGGTCCAAGGCTGATAAATATACTCAATTTGATTTACTTGCCTGCTATTTTCATGTTATGCTAAATCTCACTTTATTCTGTTAGTAAGGTTGAGATTATTGAGTATGTATGTGTGTGTGAATGTGTCCATGCATGCTGTGTGTATCTGTGTGTGTGTGTGTGTGTGTGTGTGTTCTTATCAGTAAACTTTTAACTTTTGCTTATTGTTTAACCAGGAAACTCAACAGGACAAAGGAAATCTAACAAAACTATATTCCAGTTGAGAATCTCCAAAGTATGCAGTACTAGAAAATGGTGATTTGGATAGAATTCCATTGTTCATCTTTATCAGTATGATAGTTTTTGGAATTTTTGAAAGGAATGCTTCAAGAAGGTCTTTGAAAACCATTTTCTTCAAATGTTCATTGCATCTAAGATCCCATTTTTGTCCCTTTATTTGCTCCAGAATACCGCCAGTCTGCCAACAAAGAAGGGCCTGTGCTCCCAGGAATTTTCTGCATTCCTCTCTGGAGTAGGCATTTTTCTCAGCTACAAAGGCCCTTTGGCGAATTCCCTCTAATCATTGGATTTACCCAGGGCTCTGATAGGTGCCTTTCATGGACTTGGTCTGCTGTTTGATGGGACTGAGGCATTAATGGGATCTTTTCATGATAAACAAAACTGGGTAACATTACCAGAGGGATCACAAGGCTGCTGTTGTCAGGAGGTGTGTTGCTTTCTCTTTCTACTTCTTTTTCTTTTTTCTTTTTAGTTCTTTCCTCCCTTTTCTTTTTATGAATGTACATTTTTGCGTGCATGTGCAACACAGCCATTTCTAGAAGCAGATCTTCTGACCTTTGCTGCTACTTGAAAGGCAGTGGCCAATTGCAGGCCATTTTTGGACGTAAGAGGATTCTATCACCTGATCTGAAGTTCTGCAGTCTGTGGCAGATCTGTGTTTTCCTAATGAATTAAAAATTGAAGGAAGATCTCATGAAGAGTCTGATTTGGAAATCATTCTTATATGCTGACATTTAATTACCGAAATCATCTAATCGTTGAGATGAATGAGTTTGTGGGAATAATCACTTAACAAAACACTCTGACTTCATATGGCTGCTCTGCCTACTACATCTCTGGCTGTGTTATCAACATCGGACTTGACAGGGGGACTTCAGATAGTCAGTGTTGTTGCTATATCCTACTTGGTTCTAAGAAGAATGCAAAACTAGTTAGTTGAAACACAGTAGCTGTAATAGCAAGGAAATGAAAAGTCCTCTCGAGTTATTTTAGGTGACATTAAACACTAGGCAACATGTGACCAGTTCTATTTTATGCATTTCTGAGACAGTTGTAGAGAAAATCTCCTAAGTGAAAACGTCTGTGATGGAACTTGGGAATAAATAGTGTTTTAGATATCATAATACAGATATTCTGATTATTTTCAGTGGATTTACTTACTTTTCATCATAATATTTGGATTTAGACAAAAGGGTCAAAAAAGAGTAATGAACCAGAAGGAAGAAAGCAAGTACACACAACAGCGTTTAAGGAATGTTAAGTCAAGGATGTGGACTAGTGACTATTTCTCTGGAAGAAATAAGAAAGTTAAATGATTCACCCATGGAAAAAGATAGCATGTCATCTTCATGTTCCCAAAGCAGCTAACGTTAATTGTCCACTTTAATTCCACTTTAATTCTTACTTTGTGGGAATTTCATTGTGAATCTCAGTCTCTTCACAGATAACAAACATGATACCAGGCTTCTTTCCCTGCCAAGGTGTGCTGATGCTGTTTAATACAGTCATCCTAAATACCTGCCTCAGTAAGGCTTTAAGCATGCAAGTGCTGTAAGTTCAGGAGTAAAAGATTGACAGAAAGGCCAGAAATTATTAGTAGAGCATTGATTTATTCACTTTCTTTCAGGTTTGCTTTTTTGAGTAATGCTAATTGTTGCGATTTGTCCAGTATAATCTGTTGTAATCTTAAATCCAGTATGCAGATGCGTTTTCAATGACTTTTACATCTTGCAAAGTGGAGCTGTTTAGTGGCTACATATCTGTTGAATACAGAGCACTGCTATGTATTATCCCTAATCCCTTTAGGCATCTTGCAAAATCCTATAATGATTATTCCCATTTTAAGTATGAGAAAATTGGGGTACAGGGAAATGATAGGGCTAAAAAGCAATGGTGTCAGCTCTATCTGGAAAATTGCATTGGTTGTGTTCTTCGCATTCTGCCTTCTTGTGAGTTTATAACTCATGCTCCCAAACATGACAAATTAAAAGTTCAGTGAAATAGCTAAATGATTCCAAACATTCTTACATTTCATAATTTGTAGTTTATGACACCTCTGGGAACAAGACCTTTCCAATGTTTATCTGTTCTCTATAGTATCTATATTTAACTTTTCCCCCATAATGACTTTGATTTCCTACTGTTCCCTGCTTAGAAGTCACTGCATTTCTTCATTAGCCTTCTTCCTTATCACAGAGCACATACATTTTGGAAAATCTGCCTCATGATATGATAATCACAGGATGTTTTCTGAATTTCTGAAGGCTGGAATAGAGGGAAATAGGAGTTTAAATTTATCTTTGTATCAGAATAATTCTGGCCTAAGGAATTAAATGGAGATTTTTTCAGCCATCTTTCTGAGTGCCGATTAAGGAAAAAGCCTAATTTACTAAGAACTGTTCTCTGCATTATAAATATTTTACCATGGAGTATATATTTTTCTTCTGGAGGAGAAAGTGACTAATTCCAACATTACATTATTTTTGTGATATTTAGAGATTTTTTTTATCTGCATAGTTTTCATTTTAATTTACAAATATCCCATTGCACCTTAAGAAAGCTAATCTCTCCAGTTCCAGTATGAACTCACCTATCCCATTTATCTGCCAACACATTTGGTACCTAAGTAATGTGCTTCCTGGCACTTGAGGCTTTTGTTTTATTTTGTTTTGCTTTGTTTTGCTTTATTCACGCAGAGGAGTACATTTCTACCATGAACTCTGACATTAATGAAGCTAAGCAGGGAATTAAACAAAAAATAAAATAAAAAGATGGAAATATTTTGTGTTTTTCAAACACAAAATTACCTTAATTTATAAGATAATTAATTCATTATTTCAGATTATTTTATATATGTGACATTTTTTTCTAATTACTATTAGCAAATTAGAACATGTTTACTCTGCAAAAAATAGTGATTTTTTAAAAATTGAAGTCTCCTTGGATTATTTTTGTCATTGCTATCTCCTTTTAGAAAGGATATGCTAAATGAAATAAATCAAACACAGAAGGCTAAATATCTAATCGTTTCTCTTATATGAGAAAACCAAAATAAAATTTAAAGAGCAAAGTAAAAGACAGGTGGATAGGAAATGGAGATAAGACTTTGGAGATAGCGATGGAATGTGGGACTGAGGGAGATGAGGAAGGAAGGAAAGGGAAGGAGATATAAAAAGGGTGAAGTTGCAGCCTGTATATGAACCAGTTCCGCATGATGATGCACCTCTTAGATATCACAACCATATACTAATAAAAATATTTCTTAAAGTCTGTCTATACACCCTTGTAGGTCCGTATTGCATTCTCAGTTCATATATAATGGGTTTGTTTGAAATAATTAAATCACGTATGACTCAATAATACACTACTACTTTCCTGAGGGTCCAGTTTAGTTCTCACTCGCAGGGTATGGACAGGTTCTCCCTTCCTAAATCCTTAACAGGGCATTAACATGCAAGGTAAGATTTGTCCTTGTTTAGAGCTTATCAGACCAGAATCTCGAGCACAATTCAGGTAGGAACCAGGGAAGCATCATTAACTTTTCATTTTATGATAGTAGCCACAGCAGGCTCACAGTAGGTGCTGGTCAAGGACCAGCTGTATCAAAGGAGACTGACCATCTCTGTGCACAATAGTAATGTACAGAGCAGGGCTCGAGGACAACAGTAACCATTTTACTTGTTCCTGTTCTCAAAAAGACAAAAGAACAAAATCAACTCAATCTTTGTGGTAGGATCACTAACCTTTTCTTAAAGAGTTGCTAAATTTATCTTTTTACCAAGAAAGCAAAATATGCTGAAATGAGCCAAAGTTTACAAGGGCAATTTTGTAGTGTACTGGATTCAGCATAGAGCCAATTATTAAATTTTCAGGAATTTTGTGAGCTGGCTGCCAAAATGGCCATTATTAAAATCAATGTTTATTAAAATTATTAAAATAAATTTATAATTAAGTTATGCTAAAAACAAGGTTCACTGTTTCAGAGGACATACCCAAAGCTCATGGTTCCCAATTTGTTTTAAATTGCACTATTATTTACGCTATTGAGATTATTTTTTGTTGTATCTGTATAGTGAAAATTCTCCACAACAGCATGTTATTCTCATGTCTTTCAAACCATGTTTAATGACTTACTAAGAGCTTGAAATTAGACATAGCAAGAACCTTTACTGCACAGAAATTGGCAAGAACCACAGGTTGGGATTGACATATTGATATGATGCTTGTTAGACTTGTGAAAATTACTGAGAACACTTTTATAATGCAGGTTAATTTAGATATTGTGTTTATCCTCTTTACCTTGTGAATAGGATGCAAATTGGAAGAAATAGTATTTGAGTGTTCAAAAATTCTCCAGTTCAGAAAAGAAGGCACCCACCTTATTGATTAATGAGTAAAGTTCTGTCTTCACTTCTTCACTTTAGTCATAGTCATAAACTAGAAGCAAAAAAAAAGTCTTATCAGCCAGTATTCATGTTGGGATGAATTCACTTGTTAATGGCATGAGCTGTTTCTTTGCTGGAATGAATAATCAAACATTCTGTTTGTGGTCTACAATTACATTGCTATTGGTGACAGAATTTTAAAATTTGATAGTAAATTTCACAATAAATAGAAAATGGCTCTGAAGTTGCAGATGTATAGAACATATAAACAGTTGTATATTTTATTTGTAATTATTCATTATATATTCTTCTATCACAAAACTTTCAATAAACTTGTGACTATATGCATATGTGCATGCACATTTTTTTCCTAAAAACACAGTGGAAGCCTTATGATCTCAAGCCATAAATCTTCCACAATTTTCTCTGAGCTCTATTTTTGGGTCCTTGCTATTCAAAGGACACCAGCAGAACATTTCAAACAAAATAAAAAACATGCATATGTGGGCACATACAAAAACCCAAGAAAGAGAAGCCATCTTTATCAAAACCATTTTGTTTTCAATACCTAATTGAACTATTTCTATTTGAATTATACTAAAGTATGGAAACAAAGTCTTCTGTATGAGTATAGTATATTTTTTAAACTATAGTCAAAATTGATGATGCTAAGTTACTTTTTTATAAAAAATGGAATTACTTTTACCATTAGTTTTTTTGTTTGTTTCTTTGGTTGGTTGGCTGGTTGGCTGGTTGGTTGGCTGGTTGGCTGGTTGGCTGGTTGGTTGGCTGGTTGGCTGGTTGGTTGGCTGGTTGGCTGGTTGGCTGGTTGGTTGGCTGGTTGGCTGGTTGGCTGGTTGGTTGGCTGGTTGGCTGGTTGGCTGGTTGGCTGGTTGGTTGGTTGGCTGGCTGGTTGGCTGGCTGGTTGGTTTTTTGGTAACTGGAATTGAACGGTGGACCTTGTGCTTCCCAGGCAGGCCTTTGTGCTGCTGAACTATATCCCTATCCCCAAACCTTAGTTATTTTTGAGAACCAGCTATGTACCAAACTTTGTCCTTGGCTCTACACAAATATAAGTAAGATTTGGCCTTTGTTTTCCAGATTAAGCTCAGCTATTTGTTCATAATATGGATCAACCTATTTTAAAGTTCTTTTTTCATTCATATAGCAAAAGAAAATAGCCAATCTCAATTCCTTAAAAAAAATATGAATTTGTGAATACTGATAATAGTCTGAATTTGTCTTCCATGGAAAGGTAATACTAAACCAAAAGTACTGAATACCTGTTATATGCTATGTTTTTACTCAAAACTAATCTTTTAGTGAACACTGAGTAAGGTTCTAATATCTCCATTTTACAGAAAACTGAGACATTTTACACAAAATCACACTAGTACTAGATGTTGGATAAGGAATTCAATTTTGGGTCTGACTCAAAAATTCTCTCTTGAATTTTTTTTTTGCCCTAAGAGGCCCTGAGGAAAAAGGGAAACAAACAACAATTATATTCCTTTTTATATTATCACTAAACATACACTGGGCCTAAGGAAATACTTTTCAACAAGTGTGAGAACAAAATTAAGTGACAGCTGGATAGCCAGAATCCGTTTTCTGCAGTAGATATCACACTATGAGAAAACAGCTGCCCAGAAATGATGAAACAGAGCAGGCAACAATATGTTTTCATATCCTTTATATTCAAAAGAAAGTACAGAACCATAGTCTCATCCTGTTGGTTATCTCTGACACAACCAAAATTTCGATCTAAGGATACCCCAAAACTTAATATATAAACTTACAGTGTGTTTTTAACATGACTCCCACTTCCCACTCATGTCTTGTGGAAAATGGCAGAGTGGTACTTGCCAGTATTCCGAAATTGTGTGTATAGATTCTGTAGAGTTTAATAGTTAATGTAAACCAGGTAGTGTAATTAGAAAGAAAATAAAACAAGCTGAAGTCTAATATAAAAGGTGGAAGAAAAAATACATTATTATAAATATTAGATCAAGGATATACATACTTGGCTGTGTATATGTGTATTTCTTTAAAAAGTACTAAGATATGAGATATCATAGAGATTATCATTTCCCTTTATTTTTAATGTGTGCATGTGTGTGTGTATATACACACACACACAGTATATGGTCAGTGTATGCTGAAAATAAAGTGAAACATAAGATTTTTTAAATTATTGGCTGATTTTTCAGTTATTAGTTTGAAGCAACATAAATTACAAACTAGTAAGAAATTCTGGAGATAAGCAGGTACTCACAGTAAAATGATTTGAGTAGAGAAAGAAAATTCTTTTGGGCAAGACTAAGACTGCAGTCACAAGAGCAGAACACACATACTGACCTGGGGTGGGGGTTTGGGACAAAGCAAGGATTCCTAGTTAACAGGGCCACTGTAAAAAAAAGGATCCAGTATAAAAGTTTCGAAGTGTCACAGCAAATATTTACTTAGGTTAAATGTTAGCAAAATGCTTCTGACAGCCCTGTCAAACACTGTATGGGTGGACCCAGAGACGCTGTTTGTGTTAAAAAACACAAGGGTAGTTAGTGCTCCTTCATCCCAAGAAAGTATATAGATTCAATCCCAGAATATATGAACCCACAGTTATATCACATCTTTGGATTTCTTGATTGGTGAAATACAGACTTCAGCGGATAATTATCAGGTTGCAGGCAGTGTTCATTTTTGTTAATGGAATAAAATAAGACTCAGTACAGACAAATTTACATTCATGCTGACTACCTACAGCAGCTTGATTTTTCTAGTGGAAATGAAGAGGAAATGTTTTATTTGGGGGAGGTGGTGTTATATTTGCCAGTAATAGTAAATAATAAAACTGGTCCTATTGTGTAGTGATAATGTCAACCAAAAATGACACCTTTAATGTGTAATTTGCAAAATACCACTTAATCACCTTGAAGTTTAAATCACTAGCTTTTATTTTCTAGAGGACTCTGGGATAAGGAGCATCAGCAGATATGTCCAAGATCATAAAATCTATGAGTTGACTACTGCTAGGACTACTGCTTGCATCCAGTTGGCTCATTGTGCTGGGAGATCAAAGCATTGTAGACAATGTAACTATTTCTAGGTTACAGATTCATCTGGCAACTGAAACTGCAGAACAATTTAGTTTTAAACTATTCTTATCAGGCACTGTACAATTATCAAGAAATTTTTTTAACATATAATTGTGGCATATTCTATTTTTCCACATTATAAAGCATCCAGAACAAAGATAACAGTGTGAGCCAACTTCTCAAAATTCCTGAATGGATTTTTGTTGCAAGCTTACAGCTAAAGGATTACTATTTTAAATGAAAAGAACAAAGTGCATGTAGAATGGTTTTGGTATGCCCAACTAGTTAGTCAAATGATGTTATCTGTTAAATGATTCAAACAGTTATTTTGCTACTTTGAGGATTAAATTATCTACTATTTGATAGCAGTAACTACATTCCTAGATATTAAAATTCCTAGATATCTTCTTCAATGTATATGACTCTATAGCCAAGTCAATTTTTGAAAGTAAAAAGCCATTATTATTAATCTTTGAAACATTACCTCCTAATCTTTGTCCCTTAGAGGCTTTTCTTTCTTATTTGGGGAGCAGATTAGAGAAAATTGACTTTATCACTTAGCAATACTGATATGTTCAGTTAAATCAAAATTGCTGTTTTTATTAGCCAGATTGGCTGAACACCATCTATTTCTTATGCTCCAGCCTATTTGCTTTTGCTAAAACCCTTTTATAAGCTTCTTCCATGGATCCTACCATAAATATTTGGAAACTAATTCTTTTTCTGGGTTGGTAGAATGGAATCCTTGTCAGTATTTTAATACATTGCTTATTCATTATTACAATTTTCTAAGTTGAGGCATATAAATAAAAACAAACAAATTGATAATTTTAAAAAGTTCATTTCAAAATCCTGTTTGGGTACTACCTGGATTGCATAAGATATCAACCCCTGACTACACTTGTTCTGAGAATAAACAGGCAGTGTTGGTAATATTCACATACATACTTGTCACTCTTTATATCTGGCACTTTTCTATGTGTTTATGCCTATATATGGAATAATTCTCTTTTAAAATATTTTCTTGAATACTTCATTAATGAACAAGGAATAAAATGAAGGGGGTTTTCCCCCCTTACCTCAACTTTCAGAGAAAGTCCAAGTTATATTGTAGTATAATTTTTTTCATATATGAAGTACAGAATTTTTTAAAGACTGTGTGTCTCAGGAAATTTGTATTACTCCTCTTAAATATTTTTCTATTTGGCTTATTACATGTCACATTTTATTGTGAGCATTTCCCATGCCATTAGATATTCTTCTAAGGAAGCGTAATAGAGCCGCAATAGCTCACTTAAAACAGTGAACAAGCTGCAATAAAACCCTGCCAGAACTTACCAAAGAGCTGATGCTATGAATACCAATCATAGCTTAGTTGCTGTTCCATATGTTAATTTAATTTGACAGAGTAAAAGTCTTTGAAGTCCTAATTCTCTTTTGCATCCAATAAACCAGTTTTTATAGTGCCTGAACTTTTAGACATCAGCCTGCAGCTAAACTCATGTCGGGAAGTTGCCATGAGGTCACATGTAACAATGGCTGGAGGGGAATGTTCCTTTGGAAATTTTGTGAGAGAGGTGAGGGGCTGTCAGAGGTCACTTGGGGGGTCAGTGCCTCTGATGATAGCTTCTTATGGGCATCCAGATTTGTTGCTTTTTTTGTGTGAATTCTTGGAGTATAATTCCTACAGAAGTGAGTCTGCAGAATCTCAGCAACATTCGTAAGTGTTTATATACATGTTTGTGCTCATTAGTGAGTGGGCTTTGTGGCTTTTGAAAGGAAAAGCTCAGCAGAACTCCCTCTGATATGTGATTTGCTTCCCACACTTCAGCAAGATGGCAACTCTATATAGTCTTCCCCATGATCAACTTTTAGATTCCGAGCTGTTAGTTGGTTCAACTCATAGAACGTTCTATGCAGAAACTTTTTTAAAATACTGATTAGAGTGAGTGGCACAGGGGGAAAAGGCAAAAAAAAAAGAAAGCCCAAAGAAAAAAACAAAATTATGCTGAATACTAAGTTCTCCGAAGTAAGGATTTTAAGTTTTCTTTTGCTATTCATTAGATTATAAGTTCCTTGAGGGCAGAAAACCATGCATATAAGACATTACAAGCTTAGAAGCTGATTGCCTGCTGGTTGTCCTGGTGGTTCAACATTAAGTTTATTGTCTTGATTGCTGTGAACATTAAAGTCAAGACCTTGCCACATTAGGTTTCTTTCATAATTACTAATCACCTACCAGAGACTAGACCCTGTCTAAGGTTAACCTTACTTCACAGATAAATGGTCAGTCTCTGTAGCTGGAAATGAGTGGAGAACAAGCATGTATTCTCTTATTTCAATAAAATGTAAAACACTGAGAGTTCTCAGACTCACTTCATTTGTCCCAACTTGGGATATCACTCAGCAATTAATAGTACAGAGAAAAATGACAGAAATTGAAAGAGGAGTGTATGCCCTCCTTGGAAGCACCTGAAAGGCTTGTACTTTGGAGGAGTTCTTCATTAATAACAGTGACTTGGGAATAGAGAGCAGAAAGATGGAGTGGCCACTTAAGAGGCACACAAGCCAACATTTAGGGAAATTGGTCATTAACGGGAAATTATTGGACAAGTGCTTAATTTTCCAGTAAGGGGGTTTCTAGGTAACAATCTTGTTGTGACTGAGTGGTTCTGGGAAGTGGTAGACATGGGATTAAGCAGCTGCACTGGATAGTAATGATGTAATTGGGTTTCCAACATAATTTCCAGTCTTTCTACCGCTGGGTGGTATCAACTACTATATGACCTAAGTTCCATTTTGGCAGTTCATTTCAGCTTGGACCGTCACTTTTCAGTCTTTACAAAGGTAGCTTGACTGCCTGTATACCACATTACTCAATTCTTACTCTCTTAAATGAAAGTGATACCATATCTAGAGTCTGTCAATTAGGAGTTTAGAGGAAATGAAATACTCTACTTTATGGAGAAAAAAATCCAAATTAGACAGTCAAATAGGCCAAGAATTTGTCTCAGATTTGGTATAATATTGGAGTCGCTTACCTGATTTTTATGATGAATTACAGTGCAATATAAAACACTCCTTGGATTATCTTTAGCTGACTTTCAAGCAACCGTCGCGTACAAATGGCAGCCTGTATGCAGCCAGGCTTTACCATCTTCCGGGAACTGTGGGCCTGAGTCCAGTTTGGGATATCCAACACCCCCCCCACCCCCACCCCCCCACCCCCCGCACACATTGCGGTTTCATTCTTCAGTCTCTCTGTGTATTCTTGGCAGTTGTTTACATTCCAACATCTCTTCCCCTTAGAGTCTCTTCTCTTTTGTTCGTATTCTCCTCTCCATATCCCTTCTTTTCTTTCCTTTGTCTTTCTCTTTGTTGTTACCCACTTTACATTTTAATGTAAGTAAAGCTGGGCCCCAGGTGTTGCTGGGAAGTGGAGTTAAGGGAGCCTGTTCATCATCCATCCGCTGCGTGACGTGACTCCTATCACAGGGGGCGCTGTGTCGTGATCTTGTACTTACCTACCTACAGTATTTCTACTTGGTAGAGGCTTTCATTTTTAGCAACTTTCCAGGGACCTAATGGGGACTTAATAAATACTCATGTTTTTAGCTGACATAATTTTAATAAGAAAGTTGATTTTGCTGTCCAGATAGTCAATTTAGAAACAAGACTTGTTTTTGGACTCCAACTCTTGTGCAGGTTGAGGGCTTCCTGCAAGGTGCTCAAACTATAGCAAAAGGCTTTTTGTTACAAAACTATAATCTTGATGTACTTTGGCCCCACCTGAATTCCACTGTAATTGCCTTTACGACATATATCCTGCTATCATCTTAAAAAGGTTTAGTTCTAGACACATCCGTTGGCAGAGTATTTGTTTTGCCTTCTTTTGTAGGAAACTGTAGCTTAGCACACTTAGTCTGTCTGACTTTAATTTTTCTTGTTTTTAACTGTTGATCTAATTTTTTAAAAAGAAACAAATCAATAGATTAGCTTTAATTTGTTTGTGTATTATGCTCAATATTCACATGTTAGCAATTAAATAATTTTAACAACAGAAAGTACATCTAAATTTTCTACTGTTTGTCTGCATGTAAACACCATATGTAGGAGCCACAATACTTTCAAAAGTGCACATCAAAGTAATTGTTTTGCCTGGCACCAGTACAAATTTCTGCTGGGACCTGCCCCATTTAATATAAATTATATTACCTGTGGAATTTAGGAGGATGTAAGGTGTAGCATGCCTTGCAGGCAGGAAATTTAAACTATGGGTTGCTTTTTTTTTTCTTTCAATCTCTGGTTTGTTCTTGTAATGTGGAATATTTAGTACCTAATTTTCTATTTAATCTTTTTATAGGCATATTTTGAAGTTTGCATTCATATCAAAAATAAGTTCAAAAATCCACATATTCTCAGGCTAAATTAAGAATGAAATATCTGAGGGTACTAGGTATTAAGGCTGTTACCTAATTAATGATGAAGTGAGTATAAGATGTCAGTATCTTAATGAGTCCATGGGAAAAAAAAAGACAAAGAAAAAGGGCCTTTGATTTAATCGAAACATCCTGCTCAAGCCTGTTGTCTTGTCTATGTTTTGCTATGGACATGACTGTAAGAGTAGAACATACATGAGCAGAAATGTGTAGATGTAGCCTTACCTTGGTAAATCCCATTCAACATAATTTTATACCCTGTTTATAAGACCAAAATGTTAGACTTCAAATGTTTTCAGGCACACACTGAAAGTCAAGCGTTCTGGTGGAGTGTACCAACTTCACATCCTTTCATACCCTCAGAGGCTTTATTCTTCCAGCTATAGCCCTGATGGTCAGTGGTCAACCCACTGACTCATGAGGTCATTTAACATCAGAATGCCATACACATCATCTTGGGTATTGAATGTGTGAAAGAAATGCTTTCACCAGGACAAAAAAAGGTAAATAAAGTTAACAGCACAAAACAATGAGAGTATATTGAAAAGAGGTAGAGAGGACAGAAGGAAGGGGAATCAGTGAACATTAGAGGAGACTACAGGATTTAAGATTTAAAAAAAAAAGGATGCTCCCATCCATCTCCTTTGTTTGTGTCCAGAGCATTTTCATACACAGTCATATGCAACCACAGGGTGAAAAATGTTCTCCTAGAGCTAGGGAAAAAATGTTTCATTCCCGGCTCCCAGTAGAAGGAAGGGGCCTCTGAGCATTCTCTCCAGTCACTGAAGGTTCTCATAAGTCCCGGTAACCAGGGACAGACACTTTCTCCAGAATTTTCCATGTCTGAAATAATTACCACTGACTGAGCCACTATGTTAGCTCTTTTTAAATTTTACTTAAAATATTTACATCTTATTCAAGCTTTCCAGCTGTAAGATAAATACTATTTTGCCCCAATTTTATAGATTATTGAAGATGCTGTATGTTAAATCATGAATACAAACACATGTCATTGATTTTTCTACGCAGGCACTTATGCTGCTGAGCTAAGTCCTTAGCCCCTCCAAGGCCATTTTTTAGTTTCCTCTTTTTCTTCTTGTTAAAATCATTTCTTTGTCAGTTCTTGGAGCAATGTTCAATTTAAACTATAACACATACTTCCATAGTTATCTTTGGTTTGTTACATGTTTCTTTTTACTTTTAAAAAAAAATAAGGCTAAGTACCATTTGTTTCTTGTGTGGACTGAAATTGAAGGACCAAATTGAACTTTTTAAGTTTTTGAGCTGTGAAGACTAAGAAGTAGCAATTACTGAGTAGGTGCTAAAGGTGGGCGATGAAGCCTGCGGGTTTTAGCCTTCCCTCGATCCCATCTTCCACTCACTTTTATCCATTCTTGATGGGGTCACCCACAGACTTTGTTGCAGCAACTGGCAAGATCTTCATGAGGGGCAGCATTAAGAAATAAGGTCTCAGCAGATGAATGGATAAAGAAAGCATGGTATTTGTACTTAGTGGAGTACTACTGTCCCTAAAGAAGGATAAATTTGAGTCATTTATTGGAAAATGAGTGCACCTTGAAACCATAATGTTAAGTGAAATAAATCAGACATGCAAGCTTAAATATCACATGGCTTCTCTTACGTGAGAAACACAATGTATGTGTAAACTAAAGAGCAAAGTAAGAGACAGATCAAAGGAGACAGGGAGGCAGATTTTTGCCCATGGAAAGAGGAACAACAGATGGAGGGGATGAGGGTGTAAAAGGAATTAAGATAGACACCTACACACACCAGCTCCCACAAAAATGTAATGATTATTTCAAACACATACTATTAAAAAAGTTACAGATATACATAGATCTTTTCTGGTCCTAACAACTGACATAACTGATAGAAATTTAAATGTTTATATCAGTTTGTTTCCAAACAACAATGTATACCCAACTCACCTGGAATACTTCAATGGGTTTATATTACAGCATTAAAGCACAAGCAAGTTTAGAAGATGCCTCAGTGTTCAACAGTTGAGTACAGAGCGGAGCTAGTTTTTATTGTGGAAAGAGAAATATTCCCAGGTTGGGATAACAGATGTACCATCTCTATTATTTCACGTTAAAGTTAGTGCTCATATAAAAGGGCAACTTAATAATGGGGCTGGTTGTGGGGAGGATCGAGCTTTTAAAAACCTTAAAATGTTTTCAACCTCCTCCGGAAGCAGGTGACAGGGTAGTTAACGTCCATATCCTCTGTTCAACAGAGCAGCTTCTCTCCTGGTACGTTGCTTGGCAGAGATCCAAGGAAAGCTGTGCAGTGACAGTGAGATTAGGATGCAGGAAGCAGGGGTGGGTCTCTTTCTTCCAGCTTTTAGCATGGTCGAGTCCACGAACACTGCCTATTCCTAGAGCTGCCTATTCCTAATGAGCACTTCTTTGTTTGAATTTCCATCAGCAATTAACTACATTTCACATGAGATTCTTCTGTCACATTTATGATGCTAAGATCCTCATACACTGCAACCTCCTGCCTGTGGCTTCTTCGACATACAGACCCAGGAAACGTGTGTAGAGATAATAACACACCATGTAAAACTGCAGTATCATTGAATCTCCTAGATTGGGGATTCACCACATTTGGCTGTATGTTTATTAATAATTTCATGCTTAGAATTATTTTACAAGCATGACCAACAAGGAATGTGGCTATTACAGTGGCATCTCATGGCTAAAGACTGATCTGTGTAGACCTGAGCACATCAACACTTAGAGATAATGCGCTGTATGGAAGCTCTAGTGACCATGCTTGAGATTTGTGATCCCTAATTTAGACACTATACTTCCTCAGAATTGATGAGCTCTAACTATACTTTCTGCCCATTAGTGTTTCCCTTCTCTTTACAATCAAGCACAATCCTTTCTACACTTCACAGAATGATTCTTAAAATAAGGGATACATATTAAAATTATTTTTAATTATGGATGTATTTTAGTAACCTAATCAGCTAAAATGCTTTGTAATGTTAGAACAAATCTGATGTGTTTTATTTTCTGTAGTTTATTTTGTGCATAGAATGCACTGCTTTAAAATTTTTCATTGCTGCAGAAATGTGACTTCATCTGTTTCAAATTTGAATAAATGAATGAATAAACAAATGAAGGAAAGAATGTTCTCTGGCAGGATCCTTCCTAGTGGGCTTCAACAGAATGAAGAACAAAAGCTTTGAGACATCACTGCTTGCTCTGTCTAGAGCCATTATGAGACCTTCTCATCAATGTGTCTGCAGAGTAGCATTTGTGTCCTTGACACTTGAGTCCTCTTTATTGTTCTGTTGTTCTGAATTATCAGTTTTCTTAACAATTCTTCTACCACCCACCCACGCAATCTCCAGAGCTTATACATAATTTACTTGAACCTTAAAGAAACAAGTTGCGTTGGGCAAGTGGACAGTGTGCTTGAAAATATAGGCTAAGATTGTAGAAAAAATTTTGGGTTTGGAATGAGTTCAAGGACTTAATGTTAAAGTCTTGGCTCTATCAGTTATTACCTGGATAACTTCCTTAGTCTCTAAAGACCACAGTTTTCACAAGTCTAAAATTTAGATTGTCATAGGATGATTTCTATCGTGTAGGGAATATAAGAATTAAATGGCACAGTAGAGATTTTAAAAACACTTAAACCTATATAAATATAAAGTTTAAAAATGAGCTGTTTTGAGGATTACAGAAGCCCCTAAAGTGATCATTTGGCACTTAATGTATTTCTGCTCTAAGGCAAGAACCACACTAAAATTTTCCCATTCAGACAAAAAAAAATCTGTATTTCTTGAAAATATTCTTAGAGAACAAGGTACTGTAGAATTTTTGAGCCACAAGCAAAGTGCACTAGACATTATTAAAACTAGTGCTTCCATTAATTATTTATAATCATAATTTTCATTATTTGTGTATTTTGCCAATGAGTCTTTGGTTGCTCCAATTCTTCTGCCATTTTGTGCTTTTGCAGAGTATCCTTCTGAGCAATTTTTCTTCTCTTCCTCTTCTCTTGTGAACTCCTTGAATGGTATTGTGCCTTTAAGCAAACTCTACCTTTCTCTCTCCTCTCTGGAATCAGTCATCTTGACTTTTGCACTGGAAGAACATTTCACAGTTTTTCTCAGCCACTAACTCTAGTACATGCAACCCTTCTGGTAAGGAAACCTTTGTTCATGTGGCAGTTAAAACCCATTTCCTATTCTTATTTCTTCAGAACAAGTTTCAAAACAGCTGGTTACCATCCTTTAGGTTAATCCTTCCTAGACAGTACTTCAAAAACATTATATCACTTTTCAGTCTCTTTTGTCAAGCATGAGTTATAGAACTTCCTTTAAGTTTTTCTCATAAGACATATTATTCAGCCTTCTAATAAGCAGCATGGTGTAATTGAAAGAATATGGGCTTTGTAGTTAGACCTGGGTTTGACTCTGGGCCACATTACTCACTACCATAGCTGTTTGACACTGGTGAGAGGACCTAACTTCGCTCAACTTCAGTTTCGTTATCCGGCTGGGTGTTGTTAGTGAAACCTGTCTCACAGGATCCTGGTCAGAGCTGATGATGTGCATAATGTTCCTGACATGTAATCAATGGTCGAAAGAAATGTTGGTTCCCTTCCTTTCTCTTTTTTCTTTGTTAATGTTCTCTACTTCGCTACTAGTATGGGGCCAACAATTGAACACATTGTTGAGAATTTGAAGTAGTTCTCTTTGCTGTCCCCTCTCAAAAATAAAAGGCACGTTTTTGAAACATTTTTTCCATTATTGTCTCTCATCACAAGGTCTTCTCTTCAGCAGTCATGCTATTTCCAGTGCCCCCTGCTCTGATGTAGGAGCAAGCTACTATTAAGAACTAGCTGTCAGGAAAGCTTGCCTGCAATTTATCTTTAAGCTTCTTATTTCTTAATTTTCATCTCCCTTTTTATTGGCATCATAAAATTAAACAATATCAGAAGTCATCTAATTGTCATTGGAGGAATTCAGGATGGTGCTTATCCTCTTTTGTTACCTTGGGGGTTTCTCAAATGGTCTATATGAGGCTTATCAGTAGCTCTCTTCAATATAAAAACCCAACTGATGTCCTTTAGAGTATTTTAAGATCCTGAGTCACTCATCGTTAAGTTTTTACTTTAGGCCTGCATCTTGCAACACAGTATCAATGTGATATCCTTGTGCAAATTTGACAAAGTTGCCCACTCTGAGCAGGCACAGACCCATTTCTGGAAGGATGGCTTAGAAAGTAGAGGGGGGTTGAACTTCAGGTGGCCTTGTACAAGATTAACCTTTTTGCAGAAACTACAGTGTTAACTTTGGCAGGATTTAATTTCATAAAACAGATGTTGAAAATATATTTATCACCCTGTCTCTTTGATATCATCTAATATCAAACTTCCACTCTCATTGTTTTGGCCTTCTCCTTTTTCTGTTACCTTCCTTGCTGTTTGCAAATAGCATTTCACTCCTTGCTGCAGATTGGCTCCAGTTACTTGTACCAATTCTAGCTGTTTCTTTGTATGCACCTTTGATACCTGCTTTGACTTTCTTGCAGTCAGTCTTACATTTAGACTTTGCACCTTTGAGATTACACCAAATAGATTTTGCTAAAAACCTCTCCATTATTTTAGCAGATTCATATTAATGGCTGTTTGGCAAAAATCTCTGTGGTTAATTCATGTCAGTGTCACTTACCCCTTCTCTCTACAGTGCCTCTGGGAATGACTCAAATGAACATCTAAATGACCTAAGTCTAGGAATTGAGAAGGAAAGGGAAGGGGTTACCAAGAGATTTAGATACTCCACGCATACAGTAACTTTTACAGGAGGGAGAGTTTAGTACTGCCAAGGCTTGAAGTGCTATCTTCCTTAACAGAGAATAAAGTCCTTTTATACTAAGCTCACAACTTTGTACTAGTCCCACATAGTCCCTCAGCCAAACCAGTCGTGATGATAGGTGAAGGTACAAGTCTCAGTCAGCTGGTTCCCAAGTCTATTAACTGATAGATTTTTTTTTTTAACTTTGTCTCAAGAAGCCAGGGAACTCCTTTAATGACCCTTCTCAGAAGATGAAAATTGAGAAATAAGAAACTTGAAGATAAGTTTTAGGCAAACTTTCCTGACACATGTATTAAAATAAAGATGGGTCTTTTAATGGACATACTTGAAATGCTATTAATTTTACTTTGTCTACATTTTTCTTCATTTATTTCTCATGTGCCCATTAGCTAGTGCTTGCCTGGAAACATAACAATAAAGCAACTATTGGTTAAGTAAATCGGAAAACCTAATAAATATCAAGATAGCTTCAGCTTGAAACATTTATTTGTGTACTATAAATCATTAGAAAACATATGACAAGAACAATTCCTAACCGTCTTAGCATATGTAGGATACCCCATGAAAGTTTTCCAGCTTATTAATTCTGTGTGTGTGTGTGTGTGTGTGTGTGTGTGTGTGAAGTGTTAATATTAGAGTAGTTCTTTGACTGCTAAACTCTTGGTAAAACTGGGGCTGAAGAAAATAGGAGAGAAAATGAGCTCGTTGGTGTTAGTAGAAGCCATAAGGGAAGGTTCAGGGAAAGGGAATAAGAAACGGAAAGAAGAGGCTGATGAAAACAGAGCCCAGGAACTGGAGTGGAATTGCTTGTGCTGCTCATGGGGAGGTAGCCAGCTGAGGCAGCTTTGTAGGGGGAGAAAATAAAATCTGGTTGACATGTTTGCTATAGAAATGAAGGGAAGAAAGAAAAAGCAGATGGAATTGTCTTCGAAGTCCAGAGCCTAGGGTACTACCATGGAGGCTCTGGGACTGCTGAGAAATCCACCAATGTGTGGAAAGCAGCAAGGATCTCTGGAAATGGTGTCTGAGTACTCATAAAAGTGAAGAACAAAAGGCAGGACACTTTTTTTTTTCTTCAGAGAGTCAAAGTGAGTAGAATGTGAGTATGGTCCCTATATGTTATCTAGTTTGTGCATCGAAAATTAGCACTTGTTTAATGAAACAAAGGAATAGAATGAATCCAGCAACCAAGCAGTCCTATGTAATCATGGGCTTTTTCACGGAAGACAGGATAATAGCATCATACTTGTTAATATGTAAAATAGGCCAAGGAAGAAAATAATTGAGATAAAGAAGGCAATATAGAGGAAAAGATAGTAGTAGAGAGTAAAGAAAGCTAGGGGTTTCCTGGAGTGTGTAGTCATGAAGTACACAACCTAAATTCATGAATTTGACCTTTCATTCATTTATATATCTTTTCTTTCCTTCTTGTCTTCTTTTTTTTTTACCAGAAATTGAACCCAGGGCCTTTGTACTGAGCTATATTTCCAGCCCTTTTTTTGCCTTAAAAAACAAATATAAAAAAAATTTTTTTCAGACAGGTTCTCACCACATCACTAAATTACCGAGTCTAGGCTTGAATTTGTGATCCTCCTGCCTCACGCTCCCAGAGTGCTGGGTTACAGGCATGTTTATATTTCTGATTCTTGGACATTCTTCTCATCTCTCCACTGGAATTTTAAGCTTTTTGGAGAAGACAAGAACTTCTTTTGTGTATCAGTTTAGTACCTAAAGCAAATCTATAAGCATTTATTCTATGCGAAATGACAGATTGGAAGAGAAAGGCAAGTTTCCAGTAATATCTAAAAGTAAACAATGTAGAACTTTGATCAAGAAGAAACATCCGATTTTAATAGATGAGACAAAAGCATCCCTTTCCCACCCAAGAGACATCTATTAAATTGAGTTTTCTAAATAATGTATGCAAACTGCTGTCTCTAAAAGCCTGGAGATATGTTGCTTGTGAGATGTCCTTCTGAGTCTGTTCTACAAAATGTCTTTCCTAATCCTAGCAAAATGAAGAACAAGCTTGAAAGACTCAAACTCCTTTCTTAAAATTCCTTCACTTCATTTTTATTCCATTTTCACAAGAATATCCATCAGTATTTGTAAGTGAACTAAAGTCAGTGTTATTGTGGAATGAAATCACGTGTCAACTTGATTTTGTGATATGAAAACTAATAAAGAAAAGCCACACTTTGTTATGAAGGTAAAATATACTTTTGGAAAAACAGGCAGGGCTAATGAGAAAATGTCATGGTGGCAGTTAAATTTTGAAGGGAAATACTTTAATAGCCTGTAAGATTTCTTTTATTCTAGGAACTTGAAAAACTATGTTTTTAACAGATTTGAATGCAATAATGATATGAATAAGAAAATACTCTTGGAAACACTGGAAAATAATTTTTATAGTCTTACACTTTTAAAATATCTGAAAGTTGCGTATGGTTGTGCATACCTGTAATCCCAGCTACTCAGGAAGCTGAGGAAGAGGACCCCAAGGCTGAGACCAGCCTGAGCTATTTAAAATAAGTAAAGAGGGCTAAGGATAAAATTTAGTGGTAGAGGCCTTGGGTTCAATCTTTAGCATCACAAAAAGTTAAGAAAAGAAAAAAAATTCATGTTGTGAAGATCAAAGCACTGACAATGGCAGGAGGCTGGAAACTCTGGAAACTGTCTTGCAGATGCCTCTGACTGTAACCTTAAACTGTTTTACCAGGCGTGTTCTATGAGGGCAGCAAGGAGAAACCTGGAAGGCAATAGTATTACTTACCTTATTAAATACTGGAAGTTTGTTTAGTTCCATTTCTTGACAGTAATTCTTATTTTTAGGAGCTGTGTCAATGATACTGTAGAAGAGGAGATACCTACTAGTGGATGGACCCTAACTTTCAAAATCTCAAAATTTTCTTTTAGTGTTTCTGCAGAAGGATAAAGGTACCACTATGGCAAATCTCTCAGCAAGATAAAAAGAAAAAGAAAAGAAAACGAAGGGGAAGTCTAGGCAGGCTTGACTCATCTAATAGGATTTTCCTATAGAAGATGTGTAAATATCAGACAGGAATAGTTATCAGACTTCACAGATTTTACAACCACATTCTTTGGGAAACATTATGTAGCATAGATTTAAGTTCCCAAAAATAAAAGACAGAAGACACTATAAAGAATATAGACTGCTGCCTTGAGAAGAACAATAGCCAGTCTTTACTACTCATCATAATAAGGAAGTGAATCATTTGGTGAGTATGTTAATGACATAAGACAGTGTCATTAATGAAAATGTAAGAGTATTCTATGTGCTCTTGGCTCAAAAGAAAGCAAATGTGAATTACGAAAGTATTCTAGTAAAAATTCAGTAATAGTCCTAATGGAAAACCCAGTAGGTGCTGACCCACTTTCCTATTTCTGCTTCTATCTGATTTTTCTAAGAATGGATGATGGCAGACAATCCTTGAACAATATTGTAGACAGTGATTCCCTATAGTTGGTTAATCCCAAAGTTTAGAAACAAGAGTGGCAAAGTAACTACCTAGGAGGCACCTGAATAATAAAGACAGGTAATGCAAGAGCGGATTTTTGCAAATGAAGTAAAATTTAAGAGATAGAAGCTAAAAAATTATTTCAAAGCCCAGTTCACATCACTCTTAAACAATTATGTGAATGTTTTCCTCAGTTCTGAAAGAGGACTAAATGGAAAGGCACAGCACATTTTATTATTTCCTGTTAAATTGTTGAGGATTAAGATGACCTTGAGCCCGCTAACACTGTGGAAAGACAACTCATGGAATGAAATAGGTGGTAGAATATGTATGGAAATAGCAACATGTAACAAAAAATTTCATCAGGTGATGTTTAATTGGGGCCTGCTTAATATTTTCCTATTTCCCCTCAATTCCAGGGTGCTTACAAAGAACACAGTGACCAGAGATGGACCCCAAATTCCATGGCATTTAGTAGCTTGTCATTTTTTTCAGATACAAAATTGAATCCCAGCTTCTGGAAGCTGATCTTTATGGAAAAGCATTTAGTTTATGACCCAACACATGTTCAGCAGTCACAACCCAATGTAGCTTGATTGTCTACTAATTTGAATCTATATAGTAATTCTTTTCAAGAGACTATACCATTTTTTAAAGTTTCTTTGTGGAAAGAGTCATCAAGCAAACTGACTAGTCCTGGATAGACATGGAAAGGGAGTTAACTTTTGGTATGAGGATATGCACAGGAAACACTTGCCTCTAGGTAGTAATATGCTTTCAGAAGGAATCTCCAAACTTCAGCGAAGTATTTCCTGGATTTCCAAATTTAGAGACTGTGAATTTGGGAGTTTGCCAAGTACTCAAAAACATCAGGGCATAGTAAAATATAAGAGAAAACTCTTGAGAACAGAAAGTAAAAAAAAAAACAGGAAAACGAAATGGATTTGTTTAAAATACGTGTTTTAGATTCAGTTCTCCTCCTAACCATAGGACCTTGGGAAATTGATTTTCTTGACCATTTCTTTGATTTCACCAAGTGAAAATGAGATGAAGCTGTTCATCCTTACTGATTGGCATCCTCCAAAGAAAGGTAGTTACTATTCTTATGACTTAATTGTTAAACAGGCCCAGTCAAGTCAAAGAGAAGGCGGCAGGGGGTTGGGGGCGTGGATTCTATGGCCATTTGTAAAAAGACCTTTCTCAAGGTATAAAAGGACCAATTCTGGGTCTTTTCTAGCCCCAGCAGACAAGCTGAATTTTTGTCACATATAAAATGATGGTCTGAAGACGGGAGGATTAAAGACTGGGAAAATGAAACTGTTCCTTGATGAAGGAATATTCATCATCCACCCTGGGCTCCCTTGTGTTCCGTAGAGGCCATAGTCCACTCCTGTGGTGTCCAGGCAATAATAAGCTGCTATATAGTGGTGAGTCCTTGCCACCTACAACACTCAACCAGTTGGATGAAATCTTTTATAGTGCTGAAGATCAAACAACTCCCCGAGTTGCTTAACATTTCTCTGTAGCCAGTGGGAACCCAGATTGGAGTTTTACAGTTTGTCTCATCAGAAATGTGAAACTTTGTCACCCCCTAGAAAATTATTCTCTGTTCCTACCCCAAATCTGCTTTGGGAATAGTACTACTTATTACTAACTTACATTTCTCTTACTCTAATTAAAGCCCATTTTAGTCTTGCTATATTCAAGGCAGTGGAAGTTTTTCTCGTTGCCACTTTCCTTCATGTTATGGAAGCAGGTTTTAAATAAGCCAATTAAAATATGCAATTTTTTTTTATTTCTCAATCTGATCTGCTTCTAACCCTATTGTTCCTTTTGTTGTATCTGAAGAGGGTCTTCAGCTTCTTCACTGTATTTATTTCTCACCTATACATTGGATATAGCAGAGGCACTCAAATTTTCTGAATATCCTGGGGTCTCACAGATGGCTTCTGTGTTGCCTCAGCCTACCACAGCATACACAGGCACGTACACACACATGCCTGTACACACATGAGCCCCTCATCCCTAAAGTCACTCCGATAATAATTGTAAGGTCTTTGGCAGGGAGTACTTGCTGAAGATTAGAAGAGAGTGCTATGTGACTCAGATATTCTGTATGCTTTTACATCGCTTTCAGATTTTACTCTTTCCTATGTTTTCATACATGCAAGTATCCAATTCACTTCCTTTTCTCTTTCCCAGTTCTGTTCAGTTCCTTCAGAATAACACATTTTTTTTTCTTTTTTTCCTATTTCCTCTATGCCTCTTGTACTATTTTGTCATATTTCTAGAGTGGCCCTGGCAATAAATGTATCAGAGAAGAAAGAAACCATATGTTTTGAGGTAAAATTTAACAGAGTAGAGAAAGAATGCCATTTATCTTCAGCCCTTAAAAATGCCCAGCAGCTTCCATTCAAACCCTCCTTAAAAGTTTCCATCCACTGTCTTTTATTAAACACTGGTATTCTTCAAATGTCAAGTTTTAAGATGAATTTTTTAAAAATTGCATATAAAAATTTTGTTTTAACTCTTTTAGTTAATTACAAGTAATTAAAAATACGTTTTTCTGTAGTTTCTATGATTATGAACGTGCTATATATTTTAGTTGATTAAGTTTTTGGTGCGCTACCTGAGAACCTAACTATTCTTTCTACCTTTTGTTCACTTATGATAAAACATGTCCCAAATTTGAAAACATTGACACCCAAATCAGTGAATTTGTGGATTGTTGTTATTCTAAGATTTGATTGGCCTTGACCAGGAAGAAATGGTCTTTTTGCTTAGTATAACTAAGGAAAACATCTTCACAAGGAAATTTCATTTCCAGGGCTTTGGAGAACTACTGGGTTTGTAATTAGCTGTGTGAGTAGAATGAACGACTGGCAGTCTAGGCGCCAACACTCTGATTTTGCCCCTGTGTCATCACACAACGTAGTTTTGTTTGTGTATCCTCGCATTTTACAAACACGATCCCTTATTTGTCTTTTTGTCTAACACAGTGCTTAAAACACAGTAAGTACTTAGTACTGTAAGTGTTCCTAAACCGAATTTAACCCAAAAACGGACATGGTACTTCATGTTTGGGGAGGAAATGAAATGAAATGAAGTGAAGAGCACTACAAAGTACGTATGTTAAAATTGTATCAAACAAGTATTAATTTTTCAGTGATCTTCCAGACTTTTGAAGCAGCACTCAGATCTCAGGGGCATTTACAGTTGTATGCCCTGCGATGTGAATGTGTGTGTCCCCACAGAGGTTTCTGTGCAGCAGAAGGAAGGAAGTTGTGAAAGGGAAGAAAATAGAGCTATTGACTGAAAGGCCATAAAGCTGTTTTTAGAATGACTGCTTCTGTTGTATTGGGGGAATGCTTCCTTTGAGAAGGGGTATATTATGCATCCTCTTTCCATTAAGTCTATTTTGGGAATAAATTATAGAGGATAATATATTACCAATTCCCAAGGATCTCTTATCAACAAGCCTCTATTCTCATTACACACTTGCTTAGAGCAAAATAAATTATTCTGTTCTCAGGAATACCAACCCAAGACAATCAGAATGTCCACTAAATCACTGTGTTGATTAGGGAAGCACTGATTTTTGAGAAGGGTTAACTTTGCCTCTTAAAGCCTAAGTGAGAGTGAGCAACAGTCTTGTCTGTGGCCTGAGCATTCAATCAATTTGGACAGGTGCAAAGTCTAGCAATTGTTTTCAAAACAGTGTGAAGCTTCCTACTCCTTGAAGATTTATCTGCATTTGGCAACTGCTCCTTTTGCTGTGGATGAGACATTGACTTCTCAATAGTTGTGTAAATTACTTGTTTGTCTTTATAGAATTAATTTGTGGGGGGGGTGAGGAAAAGAGGAGAGAATAAGGCTTTCAAGAGAAGTTCACAGACCCCCTGCAAAACAGTTGGCCAAGACTTTGTCCCCCCACCCTCGAATATAGTTTGCATTCTGCATGTGCATTGATTTACCAGTTGAAATAAAGTAACTTAAATATTTAGCAATAAAAAGTTGTTTAATGATTAAACAACCACCAATTCTTTTGCCCTTTAAACCTCCTTCAATGAGCTCAGTTGCTGGTTTACTGTCTCATTTACTGCAAAGAACACAAAAGAAGGGTTAGTGGGATCACCAGAAACAGCAGGAAGCTCCTAAACGCCCCCTTTGTCCCTAGAAACTTTCAGCTGGACTCTCCTTCAGCTGTCTCTCACCACACACTCTGCTCTGAGGGAGGTGTATAGTGAGAAAAATTCAGCCCCAATTCCAGAAGCAGCCTCCTACTCACCCAACGAAGGAAAATAAAAGTTCTTGAATGTACTCTTTGGCATGGTCATAATGGTCACTGTTTATTGTACAACACTAGGGGATATTCTTGCTACTTACATGTGGCAAACTCCTAGGTGAGCTGGGTGAATGTTCCTTTTATTGTAAATTGAGGAGTTTACAATATTTTATAACCTTCTTTCAACACATGCAAGTTTTATCACTCATTTTAAAAGCACAACACAACACCATTTTCAAGCCAGCCTGAGCTCCATCTCTAGATTGTATTTTATAAAACAGCTCCTTTCTTCTCAGCCCAGGATGGTCACAGATGCCTATTAATTGCTGTATTTCTGGGAATTGAGTTTATTCCCTTCATGATAGGAAAACAGAATGCATTCCAAAATTTAATCCTGTGAGCTACCATCCTTGGCTGCATCAGGCTCTAGGAAGAAATGAAAACTGTGTGAAATGATGTGCTGCTACTCTGCCGTGTGCCTGTGGTATTCTGCCTCTGCTGTGTGCCTTCCTTATTCTACCTCGGCTGAGTGTTTGGGTTTTTTTTTACCAAATACTTAAAATGCACTGAGAAACGCAGCCCTTCACTTTTACAGGGCAGATTAGAGACAAAATGCAATAGTAACTAGTTCCATTTCAGACAAGGCAGAAACTAATAGTTAAGTTTTATAAAATTGTAAACTGTGACAGCGATCTCCATTTGGAATGAAGAAATGGAAACCAAGAGAGTTCAAGGGACTTGCCCAAGACCTCACCATTACTTAGATACTGAAAATGGTTTTCAAGCCAGAATCTTGAGTTATACTATTACATTTTTTGGCTTTCCAAATATTTTTACTGAAGTAATACAAATTTCTCCTGACTTGCCTTCCTGGAACATAAAAGTCTATTGGTGTCTCTCTAACTTCTTTCCTCCCTCCATACACGTATGTGTATGTTTGTATGTGCATATGTGTATAGGAGATAATATGTGAGGTGGGCTAAAAATACAGTGAATGTTTATTTTTCAAGTTTACTACAGTAAAAGACACATTGTGATTAATCTCCCTCCAAATATTCCCCTGGCTTTGAGCACACTTACTCCATTGTTCTTGTTACTTTCTGAATCAGTTTTGGAAGTCCTCTCTAGTGATTCGTTAATCACACTGTAGTGGCTGCCTCAATGTCCTGAACCAGTTGAAAATATTTATCTCTCATGGTCATTGTGACTTTGGGGAAGAGTCATGATATAGAAGTTGCATAGTACTAGGTCTAGTGAAAGGGTGGGTGAGGACACACTACAATGTTTTTGCAAGGTCTCCTGTCCTTTGGATGGCACTCGGTAGCAACATTCCCTTCTCACAAAAGAAGACTTCCGGAACTGCTTCAGAAAATTGCAAAGACAATGGAATATGTGTGTTCAAAGCAAGGGGAAGTCCTTTGAAGGGAATTAATGGCAATGTGTCATTGTAATAAATTTTTAAACTTTAAACATTCACTGTATCTTTGGATTATTCGTTATATCTCTAAAACAGCTCACAGTAAACAATATTCTGATCTTCAAAATAACGGTTCAATTCCTTTTCACGGACTTTGGTATTTTCATTTCTAATCTTTTTAATCATTTGTAACTTAATCTATGCACAGCAGTCTTAGAGAATCTGAACAAAAATGATAAGGGAATTGCCCAGATTTTTATATGGGTCTTTGGATAGAATGCAGACAACTTCTACATTGCTCTTAAAGCTACTTCCTAGATAAATCTTGGGGGTTATCCTCTGGCCAATAAATTGCTCTCAGTAATAGACTTCCTCATGTTTTGTATCATCTACAATTCAGTGTTTGTCTTCAACTTGTTTGACTTTTAAGCAAGATTTGTTTTTCTTGCTCATATTACATCAAGACAACCAAAAATTGTTTTTATCCTTCACAATGTAAGGAAGATATTCCTAATTTTAAAGACTCAGGTTTAAAAATTTCTGAAAAAAATCTTTATCTACTTGATCTTTCTAAAGAGGTGTATACTTAAGTAGCTAATTTACACAAAGGCGTATCAAAATAAATCTTATATCAGTTTGTTAAGCACTCAAGTACCTTATCTCAAGTACTTCAAAGAATTTCTACTTAAACTGAATTCAGCTGAAAATGTACTTCAGAGAGGACATTCAGCCAACTCACCAAAAGCAACTGGTAAATCACCCTTAGCTAGATAAAATCCTTCATCAATTAAATAATTTTGCTAACATATCTAGACATAAGCAGCTTTAAGTAGCATGCACATCTAGTATAGGATATGTGTCAGGGCATAGCAGATTGTTCCTATGCAATAATTGCAGAAGGCAGGGAACAATGAAAGATGGAAAAGGATGAGAAGAAAAAAGAGAGGAGGGGCACTCAGGAAAGCTGAATCAACAGAGACTGCTTTCAGAATAAAATATGTTGTAAACCTCAATATAGCTGCTTGCTTCTAAGGGTGGTGCTTCCCCCAACTCCTTTGTTTCTTAATGTATATACTATATCTGGACAGGATACTTCTTTCCTGTGGGCTGGACAGTAGGAAGTAATCTATCTTCAACCTTGTTTGGTTTGTAAATAAAGCTGTAGAAAGGGTCTGTTGAACTTTGGACAAGAATTCTCCATGTGCTCTCTCTTATACTTGGAGTCAGGTTAAAGAGTAGAGCCATGACCACCACCTTAATCCTTCAAAGACTGTTTACAAGAAATTGAAAAATGTGCCCCTACCTGCCCCTCTGCAGAACTGACTTGACTCAGGTGGGCTGGCCAGTAAGGCTCGCTTTAATGAGAATGGAAGGAAGAGTTTAGACTGACCGTGGCACTTTTCAACACATACTTTTTGCCTTGGCCAATTAAAATTCTAATTTCCATGAAATTCATTAGGAAAATGGACCCTGGTTATCTTTCTTTTTGTCTCCTGTTTGGCAGCTACTGAAATTTTATGACTTGGGATAATGAAGCAGACTGTCATTTCCTCTCTCCAAATATACATTACAAAGTAGAAATGGAAATGGAGATTTCCCACACAAACTTTAAGTAGCAGGTGGTATTTCCTGCTGGTATGTCTATCTATCTTTGGGTAAGCCAGTATTATAAGCTGACTTTGAAAAATGAAAATAGTATCAACATTTTACACCTTAAATAAAATAGTCAATATCTTAATTTTTAGAAATTAGACTGGAATACTATACCAAGAAAAGAAAGACACATATTTCACTTTTATGTGCTATTTTTAGTTTTGTAATTCAGGGAGGACAAGGCAAGGAACATAACTGAAAGAATATCAAAACAAAGAAAAGACGTATGCAATTTTACTTTAAACCTTTGCTGTTAACAAAGTGCTTTGGTATGTTTAGTCATACAAAGAGTTAAGCATGGGGCCATTCAGTAGGCAAATCTGAGTTGAGCTGAGGGTAAAAACATCTGTATTTTTCATTCACTTGCTCAGCAGCACTAAATTTCAAACTTTTTTGTTCAGCATCAAAGAAAAGGTTGTTTTATGGTTATTGGATTTTTTTTAACCCACATATTTCATGAAAAAGACTCAAGTCACTGGGTCTTTATATTCTTTTGTTTTTTTTTTCCTGCCCACAGCCCTTCTGCATGCCATCTTGTTCAACAGGAAAAGCATAACTTTATTCTTTTTCTTTTCGTTTGAAGAACAAATTTAAGAGGTTTAAATACCACTCACATTTTGGAATTTCATTCTTTACTCTTTCCCAAACCCATCATCTCACAACAGTATAAAGCAATCCAATGTTGAAAGACTTTAATGAATTCTTGCCCTGGTAAATATATTTTATGTGATTGTAACTCCTTTGTTTACCAAGGGCTACAAGAATGGAACCCAGGAGCTAAGTTTATAGGTATACGTATGTGTATCATGTGTGTGCAGAGAGGGGGTCCAAATATGCACAGTGTTATTAGGATACAAATTGCTGATTAGGCATCTACATGTTTTTCCTTCTAAAATTTTGAGTGTTAAAATCATGAGTTGATAGGACCCAGATTTACACAATTAGTGGAGGACTGAAATACTTAACAAATTCAAGAAGTTACAGTTTGTTAGAATTTTTTAAATTTTTTTTTTGTTTTTTTTGGAGACAGGATTGCTCCATGTAGTTCATACTAAGCCTTGAACTCAATGTATACCCCTGCCTGATCTCCAATTCATGATGATTCTCCTGCTTCAGCCTCACGAGTACTAGGATTATAGACATGTGCCACCACTCTTAGCTCATTTGAAAATTTTTAAAACATGGATAAACTGGGCTGAGGATTTAGCTCAGCAGCATAAGTGCCTGCCTGGCAAGCACAAGATTGTGAGTTCAATCCCTGGCACCCAAAAAAAAAAAAAAAAAAAATCCATGGATAAACTAAACTTGAATGGTTTAGTTATCCTCAATTTTCTAATTCCTTTATAGTATAAATTTATCTACAAGGTACAGATTTCCAAGTACAGGAATTCCACAGTTTCAGGCCAGGCATAGTGGCACACGCCTATAATTGCTGAGGCAGGAGAATCGCTGTGAGTTTGAAGCCAGCCTGGTTAACAAAGTGAGTTCAAGGCCAGCCTGAGCTGCATAGTGAAACTCTGTCTTAAAAAGGCAAAATAAATAAATAAAATTCTACATTTTCATTCTAAGAAACATAAAGTAAGATAATTGTATTTCAGTTAAGGTTGACATTAATTGGATGATAACTCACACTCCCAGAGGGAAGGGAGCATAGTAAGCTATCTAATCCTAGACTCTCAGAGAATAATAATTTTACAGATCATTGAGTTGATGTCTTCAGTTTTAACTTAAAACTTTCTTAGTGTTGTACATGCAAATCCAGCTGGCATACCTGGCCTTTGCATCTCAAACTACATTTATAAATGCACTGAATGTAACTTATATGTTTCTTCATAATATTTGTTAATAATCAGCACAGATGTGTCAAGTGGCAGAGATCATATTCTTTCATCCTGTCTTCTTTCCTCATTTTTGAGTGCTAACTGTGCTTTAATGGATCTATTCTTGTCCTTGTTCTACAGAAGGCACTCAATGAATGTGTAAGGAATAAACAAAGAAATGAACGAATAAATGAGCTCAGAGGATAGTTATAAGGGTAGATAAAATTCAGTGAAACTCCTTTTGGGTGTGAGATCAGCCACAGTGCTACGACAGCCAGTAGAGCTATCCTGTCATGAACTGTGGAGAATACAGGGATAAATGTGATCACCACTCGACAGTTGCACCCTGTCCTTCCTTGCACAGCTCCAGATATGAGTGCTTCTTTTTGACACTGACAGCATGCTCATGAAACTGGGAATTTCCTGACTCTGGGCACTATGAAAAGGCTACTGTCAGAAAATTCGCGTTCAAATTAAAACCTAAGGGAATCACCTCCCAGAAGGGTTTCCTTACATACTAAAGAAATTACTGTAACAACTACAGCCAATAAACTTTCCCTACTGTTGCCATTCAAAACAGAGATTTGGCATCCTCAGCACACACTTTACACACTAACATGTTGGGTTTTTTCACCACACTTCCAAACCCATGGACACTAAGTTTATTCTTGGGCTGTAATAGAGAAACTTCCTCATCATGTTAAAGATTTGGAGTTGAATGTTTGGGGAAAGAATTGTATTCCTACAATTCTTCATCATTACTTTTCAGCCAGCGTTATGTGGAGGCAGAGTATGGTGTGTGGAGATGGAGGAGCCGAGGTTTAAATGTAGGCCTTGTCATCACCAGCTACATGGACAACCTTGGGAAATGTCGCTGCCTCATAAACACAGTGTCCTCCTATACCTGGTGACATACAGGAAAGATTTTTGCAGAATTCAATGCAAATTTGTTTTTATGATTGTATGAACATTATGTACACCTACCCAGATACAACATTAAGCTAGAGTTTTTTTTTCAAGTGGCCTTAATATTTGTCCCTTAAGCATATGTGATATTGCAAAGTATTCCTTAAATTTATCCTATCTAAACAGTCTCAATAGAATCTGCAATAGTTTCTCATGAAATCCATTTTGTAGTAATATGCATGACCCATACAATGAGTTATATAGATAGTTGTTGCTAAGACATAAAAAGATTAAAATAGCCACGAAAGTATACCCTGCTTCCTCAATAGCTGGCTATACATAGGCAGGTCTATTGTTCTGAAATTGTTTACAGAAAGAATATTTATATAAAAAATGGTGGGAGCTGTCCATCTAAAATGTTTTTATCGTTTTTAACATCTACTTGCGTTCTGTAAACAGAAGCAAAGGTGTGATTCTTTTCTAATTAGTAAATTTTTATTTTCCACTTGTAGAATAGTTAACTTATATTTAATCTATTTAAACTCATGGGGACAGGGATCACTGACATCAGAATAAACCACAGAAAGCAATGACAACATAGGTCCATTTTTATCTGTAATGTAAGACTGTTCAAGGATATAGTAAGCCCAGTACATCTCAGAAAAGCCACAAAAACTGTTAACTCTTGTAAAGATCATGTCTTATCTCTTTTCCTACTTCTATTGCCAATACCATTGTGTCTGTGAGTCTTTTTTTTTTTTTCTTGGAAGGTATGTAAATCTCTTCAGAGAGGTTTATCTTTGTTTGTTTGTTTGTTTGTTTGTTTACTGGACCTCTTGGGAGTGAAGCAAATTCTCTATATTTTCTGCCTTCTGGTCCTTCCATTTTCTCTAGAAAGGTATTGAAGAAATTACTGATGTTACCTCTTTGTGATGAGCAGAACTGAGGCGCTTTTGTTCCAGTGCTTATCTTTGTTTATATAAAGTCTATAAGTTGAAGTTGATCTACAAGTGGGTTAATGAAAGTGATATACAAATAGGTTGAGGAGTCGGAAATGTAAAAACTCAACTTAGAGGCTAGCATTCTTCATGTGGTTGGCTGTTGATTGCCTAGGCTCTCCATAAACCTTGCATGGGTGGTGAGTATCCGAAAAGATGTCAGGAGACTCAGGCTTGGCCAAAGCAGGCAGATTTTACATGCTGGATTTGGAGGGACCTGCGAGCAAAAGAGTGGAGCCTCCTGCCAGTGGTCAGAGCAGAAATTGCAGAGGAGCAAGTCACAGGTTCCATGAATGATGGGTACTGAAGTAATTAATCTTCTTTCATTGGTTCTTCTACCATGTCACCACAAGTAGAAGTGCTTCCTTCCTTTCCTTTCCTTTCCTTTCCTTTCCTTTCCTTTCCTTTCCTTTCCTTTCCTTTCCTTTCCTTTCCTTTCCTTTCCTTTCCCTTCCCTTCCCTTTCCTTCCTTCCTTCCTTCCTTCCTTCCTTCCTTCCTTCCTTCCTTCCTTCCTTCCTTGCCTCCCTCCCTCCCTCCTTTCTTTCTTTCTTTCTTTCTTTCTTCTTTCTTTCTTTCTTTCTTTCTTTCTTTCTTTCTTTCTTTCTTCTTTCTTTCTTTCTTTCTTTCTTTCTTTCTTCCTTTCTTCTTTCTTTTTTTCTTTCTTTCCAGAAGGGAACTTACACAATGCATGTGGCTTTACATACTGATAATTGTGTTTGTTGACTGTCTGGGAGAAACATTAGGAAAATTACATTATTCAAATATTCAAGCTCTCCCATGCTCTATTTTCTGTTTGATGCTGAATTAAAGATTGAAACATTAGCTTAATTTTACAGTTCTCTTTATGCAGGGAATGTTGTAAAGTATTGTAACTATTTTAAGTATTAGTAATTAGTAAATAGGGTTGAATGTGACCTGTTAAATGGCTGCTTGATACTTGTTCAAAAATAATCTGTTAGTCATTAGTGAAGTAGATACTAGAATATTTGTTGAATAAATGAAATATTTTGACTGAAATATTTGCGTAACTACAGTGTGTTGTACATGCTCATTATAGTTTAAGAGCATCTGTTTGAATTTGGATTTTTTTCTATGTGTGTAATACACTTGCAGGCATAATAGTGTGAAGGAATTCTTACTGTTGTCATCTGAAAGAAAAGTGTATCTATTAACTTTTAAAGCCCATGCATACTAAAGATAGTTTGGAAGCAATGCTTTGGGTACGAAAGAGTTGTGTTTGCTTTTACTGAGATTTTAACTTTGTAACTTAATGAAAGAGAAAGATAATTTTTGAAAAAAATAAAGTTTTCTTTCTTTTAAATTAATTGGTAGTCATTAACTAAATTTAATGAAATGTAAGTTCATTTCAGAAAATGCTTTCTCAACAATAATACATTTTAAAGCCGTACCGTGTTTCCCAGCAGCCCTGGAGTTTTACAGGTAGAAAAACAAGGAGAGGACTTGAAGCTGGAGAGAAAACCTTGCAGGGTTGCAGTTAAGTGCTTAAGGCACTGCATTCTTGATGCAGCTTCATGTTACAGTAATATTATGAAGCAAAACTTCAGGGAATTCACATATATGCCTAATACGTATAACTTTAATGTTCACATGGCTGGATCTATTCACAAATGGGATCTGCGGGTCAGATGCAGTTTGCAAGCCAGTATTATTAAGTTGTTTTACTTTTACTACTAAGTAATGGTGCCTTGTTAATATTATGAATGCGTGTGTTCTTTGCTCCCTCTATAAATCTTTTGTTCCATTCATTTTTTTTTCTTTTCTTAAGAATGTGGAGGGGGAGGACATCCCTATCCACAAATCAAGTACTTTAAATAGCCAGGCTAGAGCTGAATGAAGGAAATCAGTCTAGATAACATCTCTGTGAAATGTATGCCTATGAACTCTGCATCACACAATGCAAAGGAAATCACCATTGTCCTGTGCCAGTTAGGTGAACAAAGCACATACAAAACCCTGTTCTGGCTGCTATTCCTCAGTGGTTGAAACCAGAATCTCGAAGACCACTAAAATGGCAAGGCTTCAGTGACAAACTGGCAGCACGGAGCATGTGGATTTTAAGTTTATAATGTAGAGAGCCCTATAATCATTTTGAGAGTGAAACCAAGTTTCCTTTGATATCGAACAATGCAAATAGTAAACATTAAGCATTGTGCCTCCACTGCCACTATTATTACTACTGCTGCCACCACCGCTACCCTCCTTAATACTATTAAATAGTGTTCATTATGTTCTTAAGGCCAGCAGTTGTGCCGTGTACTTTTCTAGCAGGTATCTTATTTAATCACTTCAACAACCCAGCAAGATATCCACATCATACAAACTAGGAAATAGAAGTTTAAATTACTGCTGAGCCACCCAGCTTGCACATAGCTTGTCCAAGGCCTGATCTCAGAGGTCTTTCTGGCTCCAAAGCCCTGTTCTTCACCATAGTTTTGAATGTCCTTTCTCTATAAATGAAGGGAGTGGAACTCTTCAGGTACCAAGATATGTTTGTTACCTCTTTTACAAAATAAATTGAGCTCCTAGGAGGAGAATTTTTCTCAAGGCCAAAAAGCTGCTTCTGTAATACCTCAAAGTAGCTTTCATATCCTGGAAATATCAACTTAATCAAAGAACGCACCTTACAAACATCCTTCCTTTATTTAAAAAAATTAGAAGTTTAAAAAAACTGCCACCACCAACAGACCCTCCCAAGATCAGAGATACCTACACATATCTGGCAATAAGCCCAGACATACCAAAGCATGTGTTATCTAAAGCCAAGGCTTGAATACCGCTACATCTGCAAGGAGACAAGAATCTCATTTCAATAGACAACTTGTTCATAGAGTAGGGATCCTCCCCTGCTGAACCGCCAGGCAGTCAGAAGAGCAGTGTGAAACAAAGAGAGTAGTTATTATGGAACAGCCCAAGGCCCCAAGAACACCCTCAGGTTCTGCCCTTCTTCAGTTTAACCAAGCAGAACTCCAGTTGCCTCCCCATTAAATAGTCAGTAGACATTTAGTCAGCTTCCAGAATGTGGGTAGAAACTTATGTTAGTTATTTACTACCCATCTCTGAAATTCCTTTTGGACATGACCAGTGAGATACAGCTGGCTGTTAGGCACCACGGCACACTCATTAACTAACTGCCAGAAACAACTACACCCCTCAGTCCACAATGAAATGAACTCAAATCTGAATTTGCCAGAGGAAAATTCCAAACAGAGCAGGAAAGCAAAAAACCACTGACACCATCTCCATAATAACTGTATAACTGAAAAAGTGCATTTTACAAAGAGGGCTATTCTTTGACCTCAGAAATAGCTCAACAAAAGCAAACACTTTATGCACTAACCCAGGATGAACAATTGTAAAGAAAAATCTTATGCAAGCTGATTTCGGAGTCAAGATATCATTTCATACCAGCCCTAAAAGACAAACCAGCATAGTGAGTACTTAAATGTGCTAAATCAAACTGGTCGCTCTTCTATCTCTTTCCAGTCTTCCTTTGTACACAGAAAGTGATATTTCTTATGGCTCAGTAATAAATTTAATTTTGGGAATTGGCCACTACTGTGGTCATTTTCTTTCTGGACAAACCTGGCTTGTTGAGGTGACTGAGAAAAGCTGATGGAACTGTAGAAAGAAACTGTTTCTTCTTCTCTAGGCATTGAAATTTCTGAACACTACCACCATACCTATTTTATCGCTCTAAAAGAAGAAACAAGTATCCGTAAGATGATAGAGCAGAAAGATGGAACAAAGTCTTACAATTCTTGACTTGCTAAATTTACTAAACAGGAAGGTGCAACATCTCCAAGTTTTTGTTATGTCACAAAAATAATATCCTTATTGACTCAGTTTAATTTGAGATTTATTGTTATACCCAAAAGCATACAAGAGGAATTGTCTTTGATGAGCTACTTTAGACTTATCAGAATTCATTATCTAGGTTCTTATAAGTTGGTTTAATTACCATTACCCCTTTTCCACATAATCTGACTTACAGGAAATACAGGGACATAAAATCATATATGTGTGTTTGTCAATATTCCAATTTGGAGCAATCAGCTTAAAAAGAAGGATTGTTTATTTTGACTCAGTTTCAGTCTGTGGTTGCTTGGCTCTGTTACTTTGGGCCAGTAGCGGCATAGTATATAATGGCAGAGGAGGACTACTCACCTCCTGACTACCGGGAAGAAGAGCCAGAAAGGTGCTAGGGTCCCTATCTCTCCTTGGAGGGCATGCTGCTAATGATGACTTAATGCTCTCCAGTTAGGCCCCACCTCTCAAAAGTTCTACCACTTACCAGCAGTATCATAACCTGGCAAACAAACTTGCAACCCATGAGACTTTTGCAGACATTTCAGAACCAAACTACAGCAATACCTCTTGTCACAATTTTAGAATATATGCATTTTCTTCTCCCAACTTGTAGATCTCTGAAAAAAGTAATTCTATTACGTCAACTACTGCTTTGGTGGAGGAAAGAACTGTAACTGTGTAAGGCTTATTTTCCCATGGCAGAGTTTCTCAGCATGAGACCTAGGGTCATTGGCTTATTTTTTTAAAGCAAGTTGTTAGGCCCCTTCTGAATCTGAGAGTGGAGTCCAGAAATCTGCATTTATAACAAGCTTTTTATGAGATCTGTGAAAGGTAAGATTTACCACTTAATGAAAAGGAGTAAGAAGAGAAGGAAGATTTCTTCCAAGCAATGAGAAAGCTGAGAAATTAGTTGAAAACCTTTTTTAGACATTTATTCCACACAGAAGACAGAAAGTGTGTTAAGAGTGAGTCAGGTGGGTGGGCAGTGTCTGTTTGGGAAGAATCTCTGAAATTTTCCATTGGCGGCGTGGTCTACTTAAAGTTTATGAATGCAACTTCTTTGAGGTTGGAGCATGCAATGGTTGGTATTTGGAGCTTTGACTAGTAATTGTGCCTTAATATAAATATATATTATAAATAAATATTTATGTATGAGCAGGCTTTAAATGGAGTGTTTGAAAATGACTCCTGTGTAACAATGTGTTACACACACACACACACACACACATATATATATAAAAGTAAGTGTCATGGGTGGTCACATTCCAAAATGAATATATGAATAACAGCAGTACCCAGAGTATAGAGACCATACTGGACACGGGGTTTTAGGCAATAGATACCTAGATTTCTCAAGCAGAAAGCTGCAGAAGTGAGAACTGAAGATGTTTGATGATGTAGATGGGTCGGATGATAGCTATAAGACGGGCAGGCAAATTCTTCCTCACCTTTTTAATCATAGACAGTGATATATGGGACTATTATCACCTCAGGTACAGGAACTGTGTCATATGTTTCCTGTGTCATAGATACCATGAAATTCATAGCTAACATTTGTAACAATCAAATATTAGAGCATGTGATAAATAAGTGGGGAGTGCCAAAATTAACTCATTAACATTTATCACAGATATCCTTGCCTTTATGGCCTTAGCTGAATTTTTTGTGAAGTTTTTGAAAGAAATGAAAGGATTAAGGAAGGATAAATAGCTAACAGGACAGGAGTTTTATTGTTGTAGAAATCTACTGAGATAAGATGCCCTTCAAATTTCTGAAATATACTGAACTTTATGACAAAAAACTTCAGAGCAAAGCTGTTATTATAAAAATAGCTTTCTAGTATTTATCCCTCAAGCATATTAGAAACACTCCTTTGATTTAGGATCTTTAAAGATGTTACATTGGGCTGGGGATTTAGCTCAGTGGCTTAAGTGCCTGCTTGGCAAGCGCAAGGTCGTGATTTCGATCCCCAGTACCAAAGAAAAGTTTTAAAAGTGTTATATTAAAATATAGTTTTACTCCTTTTTTGACTTTTTTCTTCCTAGTGAAATCATAGTCCTAAAAAGAGATTTTTTTTTTGAAAACTCAGATCCTTTTTATAGGTAAAAAGGATGTTTATAAGTGATAATAAATTTTCACTTTAAAAAATATAAAGCACAGAATAAACTGAATAATTACCCCATATTCTTTTCTGGGGCATTGCAGTGTCATGGAAAGTGTGAAAGATGCAAATGTGTGCAACCTAGGCTGGGGTTTCATCACGTACTCACCTTGAGGTGTTCTGAGAGTCATTCACCCTCTTCACTGGGGATATGAATAGCAATATATCTTCAAATGGCTATTGTGAGGATTAAATCAGGCACTGCACATTAAATGACTACAAAAGCTATATATTACTATTGTATACTAAGTATGGATATAAAATCATTGTATACTAAGTATGAATATAAAATATATGGTTTGGTGGTTGTGATCATGAAGCAGAATTCAGGAGACATTTTGGGGGAATATTATTCTAGACATTCCTAAACAAAGATACTATATAGAGTTGTTTCTAAAATGGCAGAATATGAATCCCAGACTCACCAGAAGAGCAATTGCGTTGAGGTTTAGAAGCCAAATTTTTTTTTTAAATGCAATCACTATAATTTACAGATCCTGAAGAAAAGGACATTAATCAAAGAGAAAATCATGAGGAAAGGTCCAGGAAGAAAGTATTCTCTACAAAGTCCAGGGTCCTGGAGCCGCTCTGGAAGTGTGACAGCAGAGGAGAAAATTGTTTAAAAACTTCAGCTCTATAAGCTAATGTCCGAGAATGGTTAACACTTCTTGGAGTGAGTATTAAGCTTCCTCCAAGGAAAACAACTCAACTGCTAACGTCAGCCCTACACCAGTGCCAAGAAAATAGAGCTAAATTAGGGTTCTAGGAGAGATATGATTCAGTGAAGTATCATAGAACTCTCAACCCATAAACTATCTTTTGTAGTCCTTGAGAACATAAGAGATTACCAATAAATTTACTGACTCTTTCCTTTAGGAAAGGAAATTCCTAAAATCATGATTCAGCTTTTAAAATTCAGTTTCCATGTGTAAATGTTATAGCTGCTGGGAAATACTGGAGCATCAAGTCATTTTATAAAACCGTTTTCAAATGTTTTAGCCTAAGATCTGGATAAATGTTTTTGGAACCAAAGAAATAAGTGTTGATCTTAACTTTCTTTAGTCAAATGAAAGCACTATAATTAGAACCTTTAAAACTACATTATTTCTATCAAAAGCCTGCAGGCAAGCAAATAAAATGTGCAAGTTATGTGCAAAATTATGTATATAGAGTAATTCTATATTTACAGATACAATGTAATATGACCACTTTCTGAATAATTGTCCAAATAATAAAAGCATTTAGGGTTTTTCTTTGAGTTTATTTAAAAAAAAAAGAATACAAATGGTGATACAGAATTTCAAAGCAAAATAATAGAGGAGATTAACAATGGTTAATACACTTCATATTGTTATCTTCAAAGTAGTTGCTCAGACTACAAGATATAGGCAAGCATTTATGTTTTAAGTAGACTTGCAAACACCTTCTCAATAAATTTGGCCTATTAAAAATGTGGATATTAATTGTTGCTTATATGAAATTTTGTATCCATTATCTCCTAGGTGTCTCCTTTGCAGCTAATATTAGGTTTTAGTCTATTTGCCAAAGTTCACATTAACTAGTTTGAACTTAGACTCTAGCATCTATGTGTATGTGCTTGATTTGTTGAAACCTAGCAACATGGTTGTTCAAAGATTTATTTATTATCCTTTGGTGCTCCTAAGCTTGTGTGCACATGCAGAGTGATCTAAATTTGTGAATGATTCTATACAGAGAAAAAAATATGTACAGAATAATTTAAACCTTAAAAATATATAGCACACCTTTTCTAAAAACTTGTAGAATAAAGCAGTTGGACTGAAACAGATAAATTATTTTATATGAATTAACATTAATATTGCAGTTTTTACTCAGAATTTTTGTCTGTGAGTTTTTCCTCAAAAAACTGAGTCATAAAATTTGAAATGAAAAAATACTCCATGAGACAATGTATTCCTTTTCCCCACCTGTGTATGGCAGCTCACTTCAAACTTCATTATGTTGCTGAAACACAGCTGTCTTCTCGAAAATAAAAATGCCCAGTAGACTGCAATAAGCCAGAAGCACACCAAAGTACCACACCACTGTAAAACTGACCTTGGTTTCACAGCATTATGTCTATAACTGCATGTTTCTTTTGTTTTAGGATTATTTGAAACTTAATTATAGTTTAAGTTTCTAAAATGAAGCCAAAGAAAATTTCTTTCATACCTGTATTTCTTGTGGTAGAAAACAAGTGATACTTGGGCATCATATTTTTTAGAACAAACATACATCTAATTTTTCATTTTCCCTAATAAAGGAAAAATACAGTCACCCCTCAGTATCCTCCAGGGATTGGTTTCAGAACCTTAACAGCTACTAAAATCCACAGAAGCTGTAGAACCCATAGAAGTCCCTTCTACATACTTTAGATCATCTCTGGATTACTTGTACAATTGAATGCAATGTAAACACCACATGAATAGTTGTTATCCTGTGTATTTAGGAAACTACAGCAAGAAAAGATAGTCTGTATACGTTCAGTATAGATACAGTTCTGTTTCCAAATATTTTTGAGCCATGGTTGGATGACTCTGTGGATAAGGGTATAGAGGGTCATGTGTAGTTGTTTCTTTCTTCTTTCCTTCAGTTGTTCTCTGTATTTGATGAGCATTTCTCCCTACACCTAAGAATACATTGCTGGAAAAAATTAATCTAAAATTGCACATTATTGTCTAATATCCACTCTGTCATTTGTCCTCCCGATTAAACTCTAGATTCTGACATTCCCTGTCTTGACAGGTAGTTCATCAAGTATCTAGTACTCGATGATCCAATGAATAACTTTATAAGGCCAAAATTACAACAGTATAGGCTGTGAAATAATCGGTACACTGCTGATCTTTCTCCTCCATCCTGAAACTGTCTAAAAGGCACCCAACAGCAGGTAAAAGCTCTAAAATATTGGTCCCCAAATCTTTCAAGAGAGCTGCAAAGGGTTTTAGACCTATAGACACAGGCTAATGAACACTAATTAGGGCATATTTTAGCTATTTTCATCTTCAAGTAGATGAAGTGAGGCCAGCAGTAGAAAGGGCACCTTCTATAATAAGCTAATAAGTATTTTTTAAATGATGCTTATTTTTGTCATTTTCATTTGAGATGAAGAATAAAGCCGAGTAGAAAATAAAGAACACTACTTCCTCCAAGGGCTGGGAATTCAGCTCAATGGCTCAAATGTTAGCCTGGTAAGCACAGGTTGTGAGTTTGATCCCAGGTACCAAAAAACGAAAACAAACAAACAAAAAAACACTTCCCCCAATACTAAGTAGAAATTCCCAAGATCTTAACAAAATTTCCTATAGATTTATCACTTCTTAGGAAACTTTGTGGCTAGAACTACAAAATCTCTTTTGCACTAAAAGGGCCAGATGTTACCAGCAAATTGTAACCATCCATAGCTACACAAGTACATGCCTTGCATAGTTGTTCCTAAGTGCACTTAGGAGTCATAAGGGATGGCAGTTATCACCCAAACCAGACCTTTTGAAGGTTTGAAGAAAATTGTCACTAACTGTTCATGATAGGTGACTTCTTTATACTAAGACCACCCACCAGTATCTGGCAGAAGCATTCTCAACTAAGGAAACCATTAAAACTGAAAAACATCCTGAACAAGAATTGTTCACCTATAATTACAGCACTCAGGAGGCTGCGGCAGGAGGATTGCTGTGAGTTCAAGACCAACCTGGTCTACAAATTGAGCTCAAGGCAAATCTAAATTGAAACTGTCTCAAAATCACACACATGCACACACACACACACACACACACACACAGGCCTAGCACTATATAGGGATGGTTTTATGTAGCTATGGCCAATTCATCTTCACATTGTAGCAACATGACACTGAAATAAATTCCTCAAACTTCAAACACACCATATTTTTATCTAAGCACCAAAATACTTTTTTAGGTAAATCAAATATTTTAACCACTTGATATTGGAGAATATCTTAAATCCAGCCCCACTACAATGGTATAAATAACTAATTGCTGACCATTAATTTTAAATTCAACAACACATTACAGGTATCTTCCTGGAGCTTCCCTGAATAGGCGTGGAGAATTAATTGTCATGTACAAAGTATTGCAGCATTCAATTGCAGTGAAGATGTGGAGTTCAGAAGGCCTTGGAAAGAAAACAAGAAGTTAGTAGGTAGACACAAAGTTAGCCATGGTGCTCTGGAATAAGAGCTGCAGCACACACAAGTAAAACACATGGTCCCACCTGGTGTAGACGAATCTCTCCTTTCACCACAGAGTTTTGTAGCTCTTTGCAAAATATATCTAAGGATCGGGGCCCAACCTTGAGAATCATAAGCACTGAAACTGAGTGCAGGGTTTATGTACATAGAAGATAAAAAAGTCTTTTGATTGACACAGCTTAATGTCAAATCACAAAAAAAATTACAGGTCAATTTCAAAGACCTTACCTTGAGTCTGTTAGATTAAGTGACATGAAATTGCTGACATTTGGTTTTATCCTACTAAAATGCAAGAGTATATGGCTTAATTTTATAGTTAAATCATGGTGGATGAATGCCGTGAAGATACATTGCACCTTTCCTGGGGATACAGATCAGCTGGAGGAATTGCATCTAGTGATCAGAGATTTCACTTAACTTCCCTTGGAGTTCTGGTGTTCCACTGAGGACCTTCAGGAATCACCCAGGAAAGCAGCAATGGATCAGAGTGGAAGACGTAGAAATGAGTCTCAGAACCTGCCTGTGGCACTCAATTCAGCAGTACACTTTGCCTGCTTTTTGTGGAGGTCTCCACAGAATCTGATTTGCAAAATGAGAGGGGGAGATTCCCATGCTGTAAAAGAAAAAGTTCAAAACCTATGAAGTTCATTTTTTTAAAATGACAGAAATACAAATCTTGAGATTCCAGAATACTGAAGTTTTAAAACTGTAAGCCAGTTGAACCATAAATAAATGTGATTATAAATGATATAAATGATATGAAAAGCAGGAGGAGAAGAGAATTTTCATTTTTGATGACATTAATCCTCCTCCAGCAAAGCTAATGTCATATTCAGTAAAAGTATATTCAAGTCAGTACTGTGAAATTTCTGAGTATGAAAAGCATATGAGCCCATAAATGAATCTTGGTAGATGGTTACCTACATAGAGAAAGGCCATCTTTGAAGTTTAAACAACTTGAGACAAAAGCTAAGCTAAAGGATATTGTTCAAACCACAAGTCAAATGACACGCAAGTCAAAACTCAGAACTGCCGCTGGCCTTGATGGCTCATGGCAGTGTTTGGAGTGTTCATAGGGACTTGACAGTTACTTGTTTAGAATCTGAGTTGTATCTATTTAGTCAGTTTTTGACACTTTTGTTTATTGTGAAAAATCCAAACAATTTAACAGTTGAAGTAATTGGTAATTATTTATTGAAATTTTGTCCACATACTCATTCATCAACTAATTTAGGAGGGCGAAGTTGATTGCACTTATATGAGTACAAACAAGAGCACAAGCCCCACTATTTCAAAGAGCTGATTCAAGCACAAAGCACTTTTTTTTGAAACTGGAAAGCCAATAGCCTTTAGCCAATAGTCAAAGCAAATATTTTTACTATGATACCATATTAAATTTAAAATTTTAATACCGAATTTATGTTATTCTGTGAGACATGAAATAATGAGAGTTAAATTTTAGAGGTCTTTCATTACCACAAAAATCAGAATTTTTAAGTTTTTTTATGTAAATAGCTAGGAAATTTGTCTTATCCCCTCCTAAAAGATTATGCTAGAAATAGAAATATCTCTTGATTGAATAATGCTCATATGATGTTAACACAAAGTGAGCAAAACTTCCTACTACCAGCTAGCAAAAACCAAAAAGTATAATTAGATTTAAATTCTACTTACCCATCTCCACAGAGATGCAACTGAAGAGCTGCTTTCTTTTTTAAGGTCTGCTTAAGAGGATTGTTTTACTATACATTGTACTCTACTTTAAAAAACAAATTAAGTTGATAAGCCAAATTTAAGCCTTTTTCATTTAGTGTTCAGATTAGTACTAAAACGAACTACCAAAGTTTAGGTTCTTTGTTGTGACCCTTTTTTTCCCAATGCCTGTGACAGAGGGAGCTTAACTGTCTAAGTATCAGCTTTAAAGTACCTAGACTCCCTAAGACCATTGGTTGTATGCTCAAGAAAACAAGGGAACTCCTGAATTATCCTGAAATAGATAGGTGGAATGGCAGGCCATTTCCTGCACACGTGTCTTTCTACACAGCCATAAAATCCAAAACACACTGTGAATTGTAAGAATTTAAGAAATTTGTTCCTTTTTTTTGCTTGAAGAAATGCTGATTTTCTGTATGATCTCAGAAATCCAAAAATATGTTCCTCCCTTTTCTTATACTCTATACTTTTTATCATATTGTATTTTAAACTGCCTATGTGAATAATATGTATTTGCTTAAGCCTTGTTCTTCACTTGATGTTGAGCTACTCCATTTTAAGGGCTAACTAGCAGGACCCTGAAGTCTTGCAGGGTGAGAAAGGGTCCTTCTTAGTCTTTCCCGGATTCATTACATTGATGGGATCTTCCTATTCACAGTTTTATTTTAATATTATATTAATCTATAGTATTTCTTCAAATTCCTTTGATGCTGGTGATGGTGGTGATGATGTTTTGTTCTGAAAGGAAGCTCTTTTTCATTCACTGAATTTCAGAAGTTTAAATATAACTATACAATGAGAAGTTTTCACTACAACCTCTTTTTTTAATTTTCATTTTTTTGGTTTTTAGTTGTTTGTTTGTTTGTGACAAGGTCTCACTATGTAGTTCAGACTGACTTGAGCTCACTATGTATCCCAGGCTGGCCTCCAACTCATGGCAGTCTTCCTGCCTCAGCCTTCCCAGTGCTGAGATTATAGACGTGTGCTACCACACCTGACACTATAAGCTTTTAGAAAGATTTACCAGTCTCTTAATATGGTGAACTGGAAATCTCCGTGCACTGAGCTGTTTACTTGCCTACTTGACAAAGTGCCTACACCACATAAACTCACCACGTACACAGAGATATCAGAAAAAGAATTATCAGAAGTGTCTAAGTAAACAAACTGAAAGGTTTGTTGTTTGTTCACAGTCATTATGAAAGACAAATCTCCAAGTGAGTCCGGGCAATTGGACATACGGGCCTAATTCCTGTCCTTGAGATTAATTTTTCATCGGCAATCTAGGAGAGGGTGTGCACAGCCTGATCAGCAAGGCTTGGGCTTCGCTTGGAAGCATTAGCGCTGGAAATCCCCAGAAAGAAAGGTGAACCTGGAGGGGAAATCAAGGCCAGGAAATGCAGCTTCTCCTAAATTCGCTCTGGATTTGGCCTTTTGCTTTTATATTCCTTTTCCTTCTCCTTTCCCTTCCCCTCCTTCCCTCCCCTCCCCCTCCCTTTCCCTCCCTTCACCTCTCGCCTCCCTCTTAGTAAGGAAGAAAACAGGTTTCCACCAAACATTGTACAGGGGATCAAGAGAATTAATAGAGCCTGGTTGTTTTAATTTTTAAAAATGCTCTCAAGGAGATTGCCTAATTCCCTATGCCTTAGTTTCCCTGTAAGAAAATGAAAGCAATAAGGGCTTGGCCCACCTAGTCACAAAGAGGCGGATGTTAAAAACATAGAAGATATTAGCCTCTACATAAGAAATGGATGTGCAAAATATTACTCGTTTATTAAGGTGTGTGAACGCATACAGTTAACCCAGGAACAATTAATACGCATAGTTCAGTAGTATTGTGCCCTTAGAAAAATAGGATGATCAACTGTATTTCTAGTGCCAAGAACTCTTGAGGAGCTGGTTTCTAGATATCAACACTTCATTCTAAGCTAGGAGATCCCTCAAGGAAAACAAGAGCCTTGAAGTTTGTTTGGTGTCCAAAAAACTTTGCAGCCAGCAGCTCGTTTCCTTTCCTTTTTTATGAATGGCAGTAGTATTATGCTTCGGTCTGCGTTTTCGAGCAAGGCCATTCATAAAAATAAAAACAAAACAAAATAACAACAACAGAAATCTTTCTTGTCATAGTCTGGAGCCACTGGGTGCCAGAGGCTGGGAACACAGCCTGGCAGCCTTCACCGCAACCAGCACTGAAAGAATTCAAGGGTCTGTTTGTTTGGTGGTCTGAGAAGTACTGCGTCTAAGGGTAGCTGGTAGAAGTTCTCTGACACGGACTAGGCCTGGAGCCAGGGCTGGCAGAGTGTCAGACATTGTCTTTTCCCTCATTGAAGTGTCGGGACCTAATTCATGGAAAGTTGGGCGAGCTGGCAGGCTTTTCAGAGGGTTTCACTGAGCGGCGCTGGGCGGCAGCAGTCACATGAATACGGGATCCTCAGCCAAAACAGGAGGGGAAGCTGAGCTCTGAAGCCAGTCTGCAGGCGTGTGGGTGCAGCTGAGACAGTTTGGACGTAAACACGTGTACAGGTGTAATCAGCAGACAAAAGGAGAAAAAGCCGAGTAGTCTGTTCTTACAAATGACCCTTTGAAATAAATACTCTCAATCTATATTTTTGAGTCCTAGGGGGCAAGAAGTTCTAGCCGTCTTGATTTGATTCCATCACTCTCATCTTGTTGGTGATGTCCTCTGTACTGTAATTTAAAGTCACAGGAGAACAGTTTTTTTCAGAAATACCTTGCCATTTACTTTACTTTTATCTTGTCCCTTCTAAAAAAACTGATTTTTTTTTTCTGGTAGTAACAAAGTTTCATTAAAGGTAGGAAAAGAAACAGATGAAGAATAGTAAGTTTGGGCCAAGTCAAAGTAGGAAAAGATAAAATCTGATCATTTTTCTATAACATTTTAAATATGCCAGCAATAAAATATCACATACCACAGAAATTCTTCCAGGAAGAAAAATAAACAGGTACTTTTGATATAATAATTTACTCTAAATTCTGTTACTTGGAAAGCTGTATTAATTTTGTCTCTTTAATTTGTACCATAAAAATACATCATCAGCCTCCTGATCAGAATGGTTCAGTTCCATTCACAGGCCTCAGTGATGTATAGATGGAATAAGTAAAGTCTATATTCAAGCATGAAGACTGTGAACTGGAAATAATACATCAAGAAACTAGGGCTTCAAATCCATATTTTATAATGCCAAAGAATAACAAGTGTTTTCTAATACCATAATAGAAAATTAATTTAGGCTATAAGAAAAATTTCCTTGAGGTAATTCTCTATGAAAGGGAAGGTTTTGGTCTATATATCCAAAGATAGATGATAGGTAAGCAGGTAGATTTTTCAAATGATACCATCAAGAGTGTGAGTGAATTCGCAGAATGAGAAAAGATATTCGCAAGTAATGTATCTGGTAAAGAATTGTATTCAAGAATTAAAAAGAACTCTTCAGACTCCATATGAAAAAGATGAATAATTCATTTTTTAAATGAACAAAGGATTTGAATAAACGTTTCACCACAGAAGGTATACGGATGGCCAACATGAAAAATCACTCAATAGCACTGATTGTGAAGGAACCTCAAATTTAAACTAACATTCAACTTTACACCCAGTTGGGTGTCTATGACAAAGAAGACACACAATAACAAGTGTTGGCACAAATGTAGAGAAATTGGAACTATTGTATATTGCTGAAGGGACTGAAAAACAGTGTAGCTGCTTTGAAAAACCATCTGGCAACTGTTCAAAAATTGAGGAAAAGAAAAGATTGACTTGTCACCCAGAAATTCCTTCCCCTCCTTGGTTATCCAAGAGAAATGACACCATGTCCACAATAAAACTTACAGATGAATACTTACAATGGTATAATCATAAGAGCCAAAAGTTGAAAATAAACCAAATATCCATCAGCTGATAAATGGGTAGTTAACCTCCATAAAATGAAATACTATTTGGTATAAAAGAGGAATGAACAACTGATGCATAAGTAGCCCTTAACGAATTATGCCAGTGAAAGAGACTAGACGCAAAAGATGACATATTGTATGATTCTTCTTATATGAAATGTGCAAAATGAGCACATGTATAGATGCAAGAAGTAGGTTGGTGAAAGTTAGGCATAGGGGGGTGTCTGGGAGATGGAAAGAAATGAAGAGTCACATTACTTGGCACAAGGTTTCTCTTGGGGGAGATAAAAAATATTCTAAAATTAAGTTGTGGTAATGGTTGCACAATCCTGGCACACTCCTGAACATACAAAATCTCTGATATTCTTTAAATGAGTAAATTGTATAGTGTGTAGGTTTTTGTCTCAGTAAAGTTATTTTTTAAAAAATGAAATAGATACTTTCTCAAATTTTCTAATATGTAGACTAAAAAAAGGGACAATAGCATGCTTATTTTGATACAGTTGGTATGTATACTGGGCTTCAACTGGACATTGTTTCTAACTGAGATGACCTTCATACTTTCTTAAAAAAGTTATGACTACACCCTTTAACCATTGAGGACCCATTTATACTTCAAATTTTTTTTCTTTGCTTTGCAGTCATCTACATTTGAAAGACTTGTATTTAATATTTTTTGCTGTAGACATTTCCTTTTAAATATAACATTCTTTTTGTTGTTGTTTCTTCCTTAGCCACAACAAGTCGTTCAGAAGAAGCCTGCTCAGGTAAAAGATGGTCATTATGATTTTTCTTTTTCAGTTATTATAAAAAGTAAAGTAAAATATGTACTTAATAAAAGTTCCCAAATTAAGCATTTAATTAGTATTAGTATTTTTCCTGATTTGTATATTCTTAAAATGTATCCTGTGAAACTAAGAATATATGTTCTGAGATTGTGTTTAAAAACACTCAAACTCTAGACCCTCAAGGTATTTAAATGTAAATACTTTGAAAATCAAAACTTATATTTCAGTGCCCCATATGTAAATATTTAGTTTTATCATGTGTTTTGTCAATTCTTTAACATCAAATTCTGTCCTTTCCATTTGTCTGCTGTATTTCTTTGACTTACAGAAGTTATTAACTGCAAATTATTTCTTGATTTGTGACCAGAAACATCTGCTCATTGAATTAGTCTACATTATAGACTATAACAGTTGCTGATCTTAAAACACTCCTAACAGGGCTGGGAACCTGCGACATTAAATTATACTAATTTTGCAGATTAATGAACTCTCAGGACTTGGTTAAATGTCTAAATCATAGTCTCTGAAACTTTTGGCAATATTAAAATTAGAAACCAGCTTTAACTTCTTCGTCCCATATGCCTGGAGTTTTTCCTCCTAACTATGAACTATACATAGAAACATAAAATTCGTGTTTATTGAAGAAATGTGACTTGGAGGGAAACAAAACTGAAGCGTAAATTAATAAGGATTGCCAAGAATGTGACCTATTATAGTGTAAGAATGTCCTGCTGTTCTCTTTCCTTCTGGATTTAAATAGGTACCTTAAAGAGCTCTAGGCAGCATCATGTAAAGCCTACTAAAGCAAATTATTAGACAATGTCATGAGTTATCAAGTTCCTTGTAGATTTCTGTCATCTACTTTAAAATATCTATAGAGTCTTTTTCCCAGAGGTCTTTTTTAAATGTACCTTTCATCTTGTTCTCTTAAGTAAGGACAGCTGGGAAAGACCACCTAAGCAGTTGTTGTAATCTCCTACTTTTAAAGATGCTACTTGGAAGAAAATTGAAGCTTTTAAACACATGTAAGGATCTAGGAGAAATGAATTCAAATAACTGCACATGTGCTTTAACTGGAATAAAAGCAGGGAAATTATGAAAAACAAAAACGATTCTCATTGCTGCTTCAAAACTTGATATTTTAAGGAGGAGATGCTAAATACTGTGATACCTTGTTTCACAAACTCAATTCTTTCCATATTTCTGATCGCAAAATAAGTTGGATGAGAACTGAATCAAATTTTTGTATAAGATCAGTATTAAAAATAACTATCGAACTTGATTTGGTTCTCACTCAGTTCGGTTTGTAACTAGAATTGTGGAAAGAATTAGGTTTGTGAACCAAAGTACCATTGTATATCTAGGCTGTGTAAGTAAGAAAACCAAGAGACCATACATTGACAGTTCTGAGCATTTGACTCAAAGGTACTTTGCAGCATTTTCACTGTTGTTCCATGGCCACTGACCTAAAATACACTTAATAATCTCCTGTGATTTGTGAAAGACACTGATTTAGTCTATATTCTTGTTGCAACAGGGAAAGTGAGTTTATAAAAAAGTCATGCATCCTAGAAATATATAATCTAATTCAGAGCTTCTTATAATGACTACATGTTAAAACTGCCTAGAGACTATGTATACACATATAAAATGCCTGGGTGCTACTCAGTGGTAAGATGTAGCCAGCTTTTGTGAGCCAAATGTGAGCATTTCCTCCAGATTCTGTGGTTATGATGTCAAGTACATAGCTTGAAATCCACTCTACTTAGAGTATTTATGGAAATGAACAAATACTGCAAATATGGACTTTTTTTTTTCCTAAAGAAGAGTTAGTAAACATTTACCTATGTACCAGTGGCACCACCCTTCATAAATTCTGTTTATTTGCTCTGGAGACCCAAGCATAGGTGTGTACTATGAGTTGTCTACATGATCCTAATGTGCAGCCAGGGTTGAAAGATACAGAATTCAGTGAAAACACATGAAAAGATGTTTGAACATTTATTGAACAAATGACCACAGAATGTCAGATGGATATCAGCCACATAGAGGATATAGATGGATGAGTAGAGTCATGGGTTATTAAGGTGATGGTTTCCTGAAGAGTGGAAGGAACTCTATCATTTTGTTTGATTTTTGTTATTGTTTAGTTGTAGAAGGAAAAAAATGAAACTATAAAGAAAAGAAATTGTTATAGATGGAATGAATAGCTTATATGAAAGTAGAGTGGCAGGAACAGATACATCCCAGCGACAGATCATTAATTTGTCTGAACTGATTGCAAATTAGGCTTCAATTCACCAAGATATAATATAAATTAAATCACAGTTTTTCCCCAGGAGAATCAGGAATCTCAAAGGAGCCACAAGTATACAAGATAGACCTTAAATGATCAGTCTGGCTGTCTTTCAAACCCTACTTCAAATTTATCCTTTAATGGAGAGAAGGTGAGAGTTAGAATTAAAAAAAAAAAAAAAAAGAACATGAGCTCATTGGACTATCTAATTTGTATTGTCTAAGAATATAGTGATAAATTATATAAACATGGGAACTACTTGGAAGTTCATGGAGGATAATGTAAATTTTACACTATATTCAAAAGAATCTCTTCCTTTTCCATCTGCTTTTTTCAAAATACCTTCCCAAATGGCTTTTCCATGTGGCAATCTGGATTAACTCAGGCTCATACCCTTTCTTCATCAAAAGCACTTTGAGGGGTTACATTCTGATTCTGCTTCAAGTTGATGAAGATTTTAACATATGTAAATATTTTACATGTAAAGAAATGGTCTCCACAGTGTGTAAGGAGACAGGTTTTTTGTTCTGGCCCCTTTACTGGGCTAATTAATCTGTCTTTATCCTAATTATACATCTAGGAAATGGATAATAGCCATGCCTCTTCCATAACCTACAAGGACATTATGAGAGATTCATATATATATGGTGGATGTTCATGGTGGATATTATGTTCTGTTTTATTTGAAATTGCTAAGTTTTTTATCTCCCAGGATTGGGAATTTAAAATTCTAATTTAAGAATTTAAAATTTCTAATTATTTCAATTTTTCTGCTTTTTTACCTTGTGTTTTCATTGCATGGTTTTAAAATAAGAATTTTTTTATAATTTAGGGGTTGTTGTATAATAATTACTAAATCCTATTGTTAGGACTAACACAGTCAGAGTCACCTTCCTTATGTATGTCACATGTATACAGAATTACAAAGACTATGGCAAACTATGTTTATGCCATCAAAGCCTGAAATTTCACAGCTTCAACACTGTCCCTATTTAAAACTAATGTACAAAGTATCAAATTTCTAAGGTGACAAATTCAGAATTATGATAAATTTCAGCATCTACATAAACATTTACATCTGTGTATGTAAGTACCTGTGTCTAGAGAGGAATAAATAGGGAAGAGAAGCACTACTCTGGGAATTCATGTTTGGAAAATGCAACCTTCAAATGTGTCCTATAATCCTAGTGGGAAAGGTAACCGTCCCTTAAAAGTCTAAGAATATGCACAATATTTACATTAATTTTTTTAAAATTCCAAAACCAATGAAAGAGTAAACTTTACAATATTTTCTTTAAAGTGATAAATTAATAATAAGTAGACATTAACATTAAAATCATACAAATAAATAGAAACTAGCTAGTTCTTAGCAATTTGAAGTGTCTTGAGTTCTCATCCGTATGGTTCCTATTCCAAACTTTAGAAGGATTAGAGGTATGTTTTTTGTCTTTTCTTTAAAAAATAAAATAAAAGAAATACCTTTAAAGTGTCAGGTTATTATTATTGATAGAAGAAACTCAGCTTCTCATTTTTATGTTTATAAAAAGAAATCTCTATCTTGAAGTTGTAAAAAATAGTTTTACTAGCTTATTGCATGACTTGTTGTTTCTTGACGTTCCATTTTAAGGCTTTAAAGTAGGATGTATAATTCAGACACTTTGACTTCGGCTTTACCCAAAGGGAAAACAAGCTTTTAAAATCCTAACAGTTCTTCATGGGTTCTGTCTACTTTCTTCACTGTTATATAACAACAGAAGCTATACTTCTGGCAATCAGAGCAGGTACAAACCTGTTCTTTTCAATTTCCCAGTGAAAGAACTGGAAATTTTTCGGCTTAAAAAAAAAAAAGAAGAAGAAGAAAACAAAACTAACTAAATAAATAAACCCCAGACAACTGGAAACAAAGCTCTCAGTTTCAAAGTGAAGACTTTACCTGTGAGTAACATCTTCTCTGGGTGGTACCAAGGCAAAGAAATCTCAGTAAGCCTTGGTTATCTTGGGATTCTGCCCCCCTCTTAAAAAAAATGTTAAATGTTTTTACAGAAACTTCAAGGGCAGTTTTAAGGATGTTTATATTTCAAACAACCTAAACATTGTTTGGAGTAAAATGAGAGATTTCGTTTTTGGACAAGCAAGTTGATGAATTGCAGTCAGCATCTTGTTCTCAAAGAAAGCATTTTTACTGGGGGCTTTTAGTCTAGACACACAAAGAAGGAAGGAAGGAGAGAGGAAAGAGCATTCTAATTCTAACACTCATCCTTTACATAATACTTTGGCCAATGCAGTAAATAATTCATAATAAATCAGACTTGCAAACAGTTACTCGTCTGCTCACTTGGGGAACATAGTGATTTATAACACCTAAGCCATAAAGCGGACTGATTTATTTATTTTCCTACTCATGTTCTTTCAAGCTGGTAAAACATTTTGTGGGCCAGTAAACATTTGGTACCAACTGGCAAAACATGAAGAATCATATCAAAGGCTTCCTTGAGTGGCACTGTTTTGTTGTATAGGAAATACTTTTTGATTTAACCTCTGACCTCTGACATTGCAAAGGTCAAGGGAAAGGAGAAAGCAAAGCAGCAACCAACATTTAACCCTTGATAAAGTGACTCAAGGACATAGCGGCACAGGAAAATTTGGAGGGCAGAGGAAGCGTATCAAGATGATTATTAACCATAAACAGATGAAGTAATTAGCTGAGCTTACATTTGTAATAAAGGTATATTAGCAAATGAACTCAGCTGTTTTTTGACAGAGACTATCTTAAAGGGATGATATAACTTCTAACAGAAGTGAAAGAATATCACTTAACTTGGGCAATAAACAAGACTCCAAAAGACAAACTTTACTGTTTCTGGACTTAACAGATTTGCTATAGGAGTTTTTTTTTTTTTTTTTTTTAAACATGACTATTTGTAACTGTGTGAAAGTCTATTCACCAGGCTACACATGAAATGGCACTATTTGTGGACTTTTCCTATTGTTATTGCAAAACACTTTTCCTCTGCTTTTGAGTGACCAGCATTAAAGCCAGATATTTATTCAATGTCCAGGCTAGGGAGATAGCTCAGCGGTACAGCACCTGCCTGGCAAGCTCAAGGTCCTGACTTTAATTGCCAGTACCAATAAATAAATAAGATATTCGACGTGTAAGCGTTCTTCCAAAGATCCAAATCAATATGTAATAAATAGTAACTGGCCTTAAAATCTGGTCTTTCTAAGAAAATCCTTCATAATTCAATGAATACATGTTGCTGTGTCTAAGTCACTTCCTTTATATCCAGGAAAACTTTGCTGGTCACTCAAATATCTACCAAATAATTCATTATTTGTTGACTTACTGTGATTCCTGATATTTTCATAATCTTACTCAAAAGTTAATTCAGCATAATGAAAAACATTGGCACAGTTAGTATGAAAATCTGGAAATATTGCTTGACAACAAATACAGCAGCTAAGCAAAATTTTATACACACAGAAATGAAAGAAAAAAGTTTCTCCTAGTCTGTGTAATGATGGAAATCTGTGGGGATCACAACATGACTCACAGACGTGCATCTTTGAATCTAAATTTTACTTTATTTGGAAAGAACTTTTTTTAAAAATCTCATTCTTAAGACTATTGTTGAATCACACGTAAAGAAGTAAACACAGAATGGGTAATTAGAACTAATAAACACTATTTCACACTAGTCCTAAAGGGTTTTCTTCATTTTTAAAGGTTTCCTATGTGATTATTCTTTCTACACAATCCCACAGTGCAGCTAGACCATTACCCAGTCTAATAAGGTGGGAATAAGGCACTGGTTACACAAACCCCTAGTGCCACAACTGGCACATGCGGTCAGTGATATCTAAAATTGACCTTTGTATAAAACATGCTCCTCCAAGGCCTTAAAGCCAACTTTTAGAAAGTGAGTGGCAATAGAAGTGAAGTGGCTGTGATGCCTGTGTCATGTTCTGTGTGTACCGTTAAAAGGAAGAATAAGTTAGTACAAATGCTGCAAATATCCCAAATTCTCAAGTCTCCTTTTGAAAAACATATTCCCCTCCCCCAGCATTTCCATCAGAATCCCTTGTACTTGCCAGATTATATGGTTTATATACGTTCCATTCAACATGTTTTTTAAATCTGCTATAAAGTTTTCCTAGTTGGAGGAAATAATCACTTTCCATGAAGTTAAACAGCCCCAATCCATTTTAAATTAAAATATCTCACAGAAAAATAGAAAAACTTGGCTTCAAGTTTTTGTGGGTCTCTTAGCTACAGATGGGACTTAAAAGATTGGTTCCCGGTCATTCCTGCTGAGGAGAGGAACCCTTTATTTCTGTTCTGTCCAGACTGACTTGAGGTAGTCACAAACACAATAAACTCGTAAGCATGTCCTTCTAAGACCTAAAATGTTGAACATATTAAAATGACCAAAATAAAGTCATTTGTCTTTAACTACCCTTTCTTGATACCAGGTATTTGTAGGTTTATTGGAAAGACAGCTTAAATTACAACTGTATCTCTAGCCTGCAGTATCATATAATTTGAAAAAAAGTTGTAGAATCCTTTGCAATTAAAACACACAAAGACATACTAAAACTGACATGAACTTCTGTGATTTTGCAGTCCTTACCACACATACAAAGAGGGGCATCATAGTGACAAAACCCTTAAAGTTTGCAGGGAGGGCATTTCCACTTCCTGGTTCCATTTAGAATTTACTGGCCTCTTCCATTACAGACTTGCTGTTTAGTCTGCATTTGAAAATTAAACCCAGAGCTTCAGCACTCAGCCTTAAATACTGAACTTTCTTCCATTGTATACCTTCATCATGCCTGTGTGGTAAGATCCATGATGAAAGGATCAAGATATTTTAAGATTCCATAAAGCACTAGGAATTAAAGAGGGATACTAGGCTGTCTTCCTTCCCCCTTTTTAATCATTTAGCTGAAGTATATCCAAAGATATGGACTCACATCCATTGCACTGAACCAATTGAAAGAATGGTAATATACGTAAACTGTATTTCTGGGTTTTAGAGCGGATTTTTTTTTTCAGGTTTGGTCAAAGCAATGAAAGAATTATATTTATTAAATCTCTTTTTCCACAAACAAAAGAAAAATTAAGGTAAAATCAGGTTGATTTTCCAAGAGTTTAATAAAAATATGGCTCTCCAACTTTTCCCATTGCCTTTCCCCCTTTTATCAGTTTTCTTATATAATCACACAGGTTTCACCCCTAATGTAGTGCAGCCTCAGTTGTCTTGGTAAAGCAGCTGCATGAATGGCTAGGAGTTGCTCCCTATTTAGAGGTTTTAGTGGCTGGTACTCATAAAAATGTCACTGTGGACTTCCGCTCTGAAAAATCCTTTTATCTTGACATTCCTGAAGCCCCATTCCAAAGATAGCACCAGAGAGCTGCTGTCTGGCTTTCCCACCCCATCATAGTTCCTGATGAGATGGTGTAATTCATGGCCACAATATTTCAGTCTCCTGAGTACTTCAAGGCCACTACTGAGAAGCTACTTACTTGCACTCAAAGGTCTTTTGGCAGAATTTTGCAAACGTAAAGCAGTTCTTAAAAAAACTACTGGAGTCCAAGCTATTGTCTATAATACATTACCACGTCTTCTAAATTACTAAAGAGGATCAAAAGATAGAAACTAAAGATTCCCTACCAGCTACTTTGTTGGGGAAATAAGATTCTTTGGAGACAGCATAGTCATTTGCTTACTCCCCATATCCCTTGTTTCTGTCCACTGTTGGCACTGCAGAAGTGTCCTGAGTGAAGTCTAGTCTGACTGTGACACATAGGACAGCTGAGGGAGTTTTCCAACTTCATCTTGTTCCCGATAGAGAGGATCTTTCATTTTCCTATACATACCTATGAAATAGCAGCCATGCATGTCACAAACGACCAGGTCCCCGGAGAAGTAAGACCTGAGGTTTGCAGAGGAGAGAAGTACCAGTAATGCCAGCAACATTATCTGCTTGCAACTATGCCTTCCTCCTAAGAGAAGACTATGCCAAGAAGAGAGATGTCTTCTGACATTTGAGAATACCATAGTGGTGAGCATATGAAAGCCCACCTTGTTGTTAGTTAATGGAGTAAGGCTTCCCAATCTGACCGCCTGGTCATATTCCCACTACTAATTGATAAATACTTGCAGAAGAATTTCAAGGTCAGGGGAAAGATACATAAATAAAACAGCTTCACATATTGTGTTAAGAAATATTAAGTAAAGGAAACAATACGAGGGATCATTTTCCCCTGAGTTGTGTCTAAGGGGTCTGACTATCAGAGTTTCAGGAGCTTGAATCAAGCAAAGTGTCTGGGAATGTTTTGAAACACTGATCACATTCTATCTAATCAAGGTCTTTGTAAGTTCATGGCCTGAATATTCTATTTTTTTCCAGATTTTGAAGCACATTGGTCTTCAGACAGTAGAGGAAAATCAAGCACTTAGAGATACAATAATTACAGCTTGGTCCAGGAGGTTTTCCAGCTTGACTGGTTCAATTAATTTGTTAACTGTGAGAAAGCAAAATAAAATATTCCTCCCAGCTTCTATACTATAGTCTGTCTCAGAGCAGTAACGTAAGTCCACACCTCATGTCATAATGAGAAGTGAGTCCTTTGGGAGCAGACAAAGAGTATATCTGCTGAACAGCTTAGTGACTTTCTGGAATTTAAATATTAAGTGAAAAGACAAGGTCATAGGGCAACTGATCCTTGGCTTGTCTCTCTTTCGTCTATCCATGGCTTTGATCATGCTACATCCTCCTTTGTGACCAGGACTCCACAGAGAATCTCAAGGTCATGGCCTGTTGCCTCGTCAAGAGGTATAAACCTGCTGCTTAAATATGTGAAGCCCGCATTTGGGGGCTGGGAGGAAAGAGGAGGTAGCTTCATACTTTCCACATTTCCCACAAAACCCAGAGCAGACTAAACAAAACCAGTGTGAAATCTCATGACTTGATGCTGCTGTGGTTATATTTTTTAAGCTGTAATCCATTCATTTGTATGTGTGTTTATTCCCAGGATTTACAGCTCTCTGGGTCTTTGGGGGAAAGAGAATGTTTGAAACCTTTTGCAAAAGGTTTGCAATAAGTGGTGGCCTGTGATTAAAGCCCAGGCTGCATTTTGTGTGTGCGTGTGCATGTGTTTGTGTGCACAGTCATGTGAATGCCCGTTCATGGGGGCCGTTTTCCTCCCATTTGCTGCTTTTACGCAAAAGCGTCACACATGGTAGCATTTAGGAGCCCCTTCACAGCCGAAGTGTTTCAGACACTAATGAATGGAAGTTTGCTCGTATAATACAGACAAGCTATAAGGCCTGCTTTACTGAATGGTGTACTGTAGTGACCTGGGAAAGGAAGAGAGGTATAAATTGTGTCAGCTAGCCACCCAGACAAAATGAAGCCATGTGGAAAATCAAATCTATTAAAGTATGAAGGTTGTTATAAGCTGTTTTAAGCTGGCTGTTCTTTAAGGGGCTTGGTTTGCTGCGGGAGTAAATGTTTACTTCTTCTCCCAGATCTTTTTCACATGCCATGCTAGGAGACAATGTGCAGCGTTTGATAAAAATCATCCTCTCACTAACGACACTTTTATCAGAAATGTTTATTGTCTCCATTTTACCACCCATGTCCTGAAAGGTACAGCACATTTGTTAAATAAGCAAAAGGAAGGAGAACTTTGCAGTAGAGGCTGGTTTGCAGAAACCCCAACAAATTCCAGAGCCATAAGGAATCAGAAAAAGGGAAAGAGAAAGAGGAGTTAGGTTTATATGAAGAAGAGGCCCTGCAAAAACATATATATTAGATTTTCTCTGCTTGGCTGGCCCACCATTAAATATTTGGCTGAACTGGATGGATTTAGTATTGGGATTGAACAGTTATGCCAAACTTTGGTCATTGTCTCAAAATGTGCTTTAATAAATACAAGAACGAGGAAATGGCTTTGGAAAGGAACTTTGCAGTCATTCTCTTGGCTCCTTCTCCAAATCCACTGATGCTCTTCCCTGCTTCTGCACAGGGCTTAGTAGTCACGTGTGGGATCTCACATCTGTCTGACTGGCCCAAACCTGGCCCTACTTGAACTGTAACCCTGGGGCCAGTGTTTTCAGTGCCTTGGTTTTTCTCCAGTACCTAAAGGCATCTAGTAAGCATTCTAAAAATATCAGCCGTTATGACCAATATCTGGAGAATGGGTTTATTCCTCAAGAAAAGATTCCCTTAACTATGTTTTGTACCTGTACGCCAGATTTTAAAACTGATGACTGGCATGCTGTCAGGAAAAATTTACCCATTTCTTTTTTACTCTACTTGGGCGAGTAGACTTACATTGGCCTGACAGTCTCTTGAAGGCAAACAATTGAATTTGCTGACCAGCTTCTAGGATGTCAAGCCTTATGTCAACAATGGCTAATGAGGGCTCTGGGAAAAAACAACACCTTGATTCCTCAATGCTGTGGAAGAAGCGCTGGGAATGAGGGTTGGCCAATGTGCCGTAGAGCAAGTAGCCTCTGTGCTCCTGCAGGAGCCCTGCGCAGCCTAAGATCCACTTATGACGCACGTGTCCTTTGTGTGTTACAGGAGGAGACTGAAGAGACATCCTCACAAGAGTCCGCCGAGGAGGATTAGGGGGCGCCCACGTTGGATTTCTACCTCAGCAGCAGTTGAATCTTTCGAAGGGAGAAGACACTGCAGTGACCACTTAACTTGCTCTCTATGGCCATGGTCTTTCCACTTTCCGCGGGGCAGGGCGGGTGGGGAGGGCGGGGGCGGGGGCGGGGCGGGGCGACATCACATAACCTTAAAAAGGACTATATTAATCACTTTCTTTGTAATCCCTTCACAGTCCCAGGTTTAGTGAAAAACTGCTGTAAACACAGGGGACACAGTTTAACAATGCAACTTTTAATGACTTTTTTTCCTTAACCTACTAATAGTTTGTTGATCTGATAAGCAAGAGTTGGGTGGGTAAGAAAGATTCGGAGCTGATGGTTTTAGTCAATCACTGCACTGCATTTGACAAGAAACGCGCCACTCTGGTGACGCGGGGCATTCATATAGGAAAAGCAAAAGGCGCGGTGTGTGACATCGCGTGGGTCTCAGACGCCACCCCCACCCCAGCTCACAGTAGTGAACCCCTCTGTTTAGAACACCAAAGATAAGGACTAGATACTATTTTCTCCTTTTTCGTATAATCTCGTAGACACTTACTTGATGATTTTTAACTTTTTTTTTTTATTTCTAAATGAGACGAAATGCTGATGTATCCTTTCATTCAGTTAGCAAACCAGAAAAAGTTAGGTTCATTTTTCAAAAAGGGAAGTAAGCAAATAAATGTTGCCTACTCCTGTGTTTATGAATATCACACCTATCAGCAGGAGTAATACATTTACTCACACCACTCTTTGTTTTTCAGGATAACACTTTGTTTTCTGAAAATCTACTTCCTACAGAGCCAAACTGCCCTTTAGCAATAAGGAACACTTGTCAGCCTCAAAGCCTTTAAGGAACCTAGACAAGTTCATGATCCTCTCGGTAATTTAGTGAAAAGGTACAACAGAATAATGCATGATAAACTCACCTGAATGATGAGGCGGGGAGGAGTGAAATCTAAATTTCTTTGCTATAGCTAAATGACAATTTAAAAAGCAGTCTGTGTCTCTCTCTATCTCCTTCCCTTCCTCCCTCTCTCCCTCTCTCTTCTCTTTCTCTCAATTGTGTATCAGTTTTGGTGAAAGACCTAAATACCACTTACCTCAAATTAAGCCTATGTGTTACTTCAAGTAATACATTTTGACATAAGATGGTTGACCGAGGTGCTTTAGTTTAGTTTCCGTTCACCATCTCTTCATTCAAACTGCACTTTTAGCCAGAGATGCAATATTCCCACTACTCAATACTACCTCTGAATGTTACAATGAATTTACAGTCTCGTACTTATTACATGCTGCTATACACAAGCAATGCAAGAAAAGAAACTTAACTGGGTAGGTGATTCCAATCATCTGCAATTGTTTTTGTACACTTCATTACAGTTAAAGAAACAAACTCCTTATTCTGTTTCAGCATGGCTATGTATTTTTCTATGATTTTTTTAATTAAAATTTTACAAATACTTGTTTCAGCTTCTCTGCTAGATTTCTACATTAACTTGAACACTTTTTTAACCAGTGGCTCCTAGGTTCTAAGGATAATTTTCTTTACTCACACTATACACCATACACACACACACACACACACATACACAGGCAATTTGACTGTAATGTTTAATTACCCTCCATGTCTGTACCTCAAATGAAATGTTTAAGGAAATAGACTAATTGACTTGCAAAGACCTACCTCCAGACTTCAAAAGGAATGAACTTGTTATTTGCAGCGTTCATTTTTTCTCCAGTGTTTGAAATGGTTCAAACTGCAGCTATCTCTAAGCAAAACTATTTTTGTAAGGCATTTACTAGAAAGGAACACATTTTTACATACTTTTGCAAAAATAAGTAAGCAAATAAAATGAAGCCAACCTTCAAAGAAACTTGAAGCTTTGTAGGTGAGATGCAACAAGGTCAACTTTTGCCTAATGCAATCAAAATATGTTTTTTTTTAAGATTAGTTGAATATAAGAAAATGCTTGACAGATATTTTCATGTATTTTACACAAATGTGATTTTTGTAATATGTCTCAGCCAGATTTATTTTGAACACTTCTTATGTAGAGTATTTTATGCCTTTCTCTCCTAGTGAGTGTGCTGACTTTTTAACATGGTATTATCCACTGGGCCAGGAGGTAGTTTCTCACGACGGCTTGTGTCAGTATGACTTTTAGTACTGAAGCCAAATGAAACTCAAGACCATCTCTCTTCCAGCCACTTCAGGGAGGTAATTTCAAAGGACATACCTCTCTGAAACTGGCAGGTCGCTCACTGTTGTGAATCACCAAAGGAGCTGTGGGGAGAATTAAAACTCAACATGACTGTTAACTGTGCATTAAATAAGCAAATAAACAGTGGCTCATAAAAACGAAAGTCCCATGCCATATCTTTGGATGGGTCTTTTAGAAACCTCATTGGCCAGCTCATAAAACTGAAGCAGTTGCTCATGTTGGCCAAACTCCGAGCACTGAACAATTTCCATCTCTGATGAAGTTACTCTCTTACTTCCTGTACGTTGTACAATCAAAACACACTACTACCTCTTAAGTCCCAGTATACCTCATTTTTCATACTGAAAAAAAAAAAAGCTTGTGGCCAATGGAACAGTAAGAACATCATAAAATTTTATATATATAGTTTATTTTTGTGGGAGATAAATTTTATAGGACTGTTCTTTGCTGTTGTTGGTCGCAGCTAAGTAAGACTGGACATTTAACTTTTCTACCATTTCTGCAAGTTAGGTATGTTTGCAGGAGAAAAGTAACAAGACGTGTAACTGCAGTTGACTTTCTCCCTGATCCTTTGAGTGTCTTCTAACTTTATTCTTTGTTCTTCATGTAGAATTACTGTCTATGATTGTACTTTGAATCGCTTGCTTGTTGAAAATATTTCTCTAGTGGATTATCACTGTCTGTTCTGCACAATAAACATCACAGCCTCTGTGATCCCCACGTGTTTTGATTCCTACTCTTTGTTACAATTCCATTAAATCAACAATAAAGTTTGGTTAAAATAGGGCGAGGTGGGAGACATTCACAAGTCATTTTATTCCATGTTTTGCAGAGTATGTGGCCACACTTGTGCACACACAACAGGAAATGTGTTTTAAAGTATCATACCCTTAAATCAATTGCCTCTCACTTTGAGTAGCTTCATTGAGTTCCAAGAACAACCTTAGAAGAAATATAAAGGAAAAACAAGCTACAGTTTAAAACTTTCTTAGGGAAAACATTTATGGAGTTTGTGAGGGAGCATCTGACACACGAGTTATCTTTGAAGTATCTTAGACGCAAATGGTAGAGTAAGAAATGAAAACCACAGAGTTTCTCCTGAATTGGAGTCTTATAATTCCATAAGAAATTATTAGCAGAATCAGAATTATTCCCCCAAATTCAGGATCATTACACTTCAGTTGCTGATTATGAATAAATTCAGCTTTTTTTTTTTTTTTAAATCTCTGGTTTGTGATTCCACCATGGTTATTAAAACTCTTTGATGAGCCGGGGATTTAGCTCAGTGGTGTGAGCGTCTGTCTGGCTAGAGTGAGGTCCTAAGTTCGATCCCTGGTACCAAAAAAAAATCTCTTGTTTATTTAGCTTCTTTGGGGGAGAAAGCTTTTTTCTAGGAAGAATATGCCCATACTAAGATGATTAGGATAAATTATTTTACCATGTTTTAGAGATGATACTAAATGATGTCTAAATCAGGTTTTGTGTTATAGCCTGCTTTTGCACTTATAAAATTACATGAAGAAATCTTAACAGTTTAGATTTAGATTCAAGGAGCATGTCCAGAAGAAATCAGCCAATGCATTCATACAATAGTGAAACCCTTAATATGCAGTGGATCTTGTTTAGAAGATTAAAGGTACATGGGAGTCCATGCCTGTCCACAAAGAACCAAAACTTCTGATAAGAAAGCTGAACCCAAGGGAGATCTTTTGTAAACTGAATCTGACTCTGTTACTCTCAAAAGTAGATACTGCCTGAACTCCCTGCCAATATCAGGGACAAATCACAAGCCATCTCAGAAAAGGATTATTATGGTCACTATCAGAGACCATATCATTGAGGCTGTATGGGCAATGAATTTTAGCCAATGCGGCAAAGAGGGGATATATTTTTCAACAGGGCTCAGGTTACTGAATTCTGGTGAGTTGAGGCAGGGTAAGTAGTTTAGTAGAAGTATGGGTGGAAATAAAAACAACTGAAGAATGAGTAGCTCTTTAGTCAGAGGACAAACTTGGACTACAATGGAACTTGAGAGAAGTGAACAGTAAGAAGCCCAAGAGCAGAGACGAGGGCAGAATGGGTGCACATCTTTTCAAGATTTATTTGCATGATGTGATTTACTATTGAACAAGACTGCTTCTTAGAGTTAGTTAAGGTCATCCTTGAGCAATTACTCTTCAGATTTAGGAAATCTGTCTTAAAAGGGGAAAAACACTGAACATAATCAAAATTAGTTTCAAAATATATTATGCAGATAGATAATGACCGGAGAGTCAAAAATCAGCAACAGAGACCTGCACCTCCAGTCTGAGTTGAGCCCTCTGTCATAGCAATCTGCTGCTCTCTTCCTGAAGCAGTTGGGAAGTAGTTGTGGCTATGACCCTTCACATTCAGGATTCTACCCATTCCAGTCCTGCCTCAGTTCTATACAAAGACCCAGTTATACCCAATGAGAGAGAGGCTGATACCAGTAAACCAATAGTAGTATCTACAGTAGTTGGGCTCTTGTTTTCTGCCTTTGAGCCTGACTTTCCACCTTGATGATCTATCTTCTTCCAGCTCCTACAAGTCAGTACCAGCCTTCCCAAGGCCCTAAGTCTTTCCCCTCTACTCTGCCAGCACAGGATCTAACCCCTAAACCTGTTGGTCCCACCTCCTTTTCTCCTTTCATCAGCTTACCTATTTTCTACTGAGACTTTGCCTCTTTTATTCCTGTCTTAGTCTTCGATTAAGCATACATTCTTGAAAATACAGATTAGCAACCTCTGAGAATGCTGCACTGGCAGAACCCAGATCGTGAGATACCTACCTTGAAAGAAACTTGCCATAGGAAAATATGGTATGTGAGGACTGAAGTGTGGTAGTCTGATGCCCCTGAGAACTTAGAAAAGAGTTAGAAAATAGGATTCTTTTAACACTGCTATGACTTCTCCAGGAATAGTCCAAATCTCAGAAACACCATTGTTTTCCCCAGGCCATGTCACTGGCCAGTGTCTGCTATAGTCCTGGGCAGGTTGACTGGGTCTTAGAGGAACCTAAGGAAAAGGGGTTCTCATTTAAGCAGCCACCCTCTGAGTGATGCAAAGGATGAGAAAAAAGCTGGTTTTGAAATTCAGACAGTGCAGTCCTCTTTCAAGGTGATGCTGACTGATAAATACCAAGAGACATCAGACAAGGCATCCCAAAGTACCTTAGATGAGAGAGTGAACTTGAGGCTTTGACTGTCAGCAACTAGCTGTAAGACCTTTGACAAGTTACACTTCATTGCTCTAAGATGCCTTTTTCCCCCTAGATAGACATGCCAGCATGTACCTAAAATGATTGTTTTGAAGATTAAATAAGTACATTGTAAAGTGTTAGCTATTCTTTGTTATTCTGTTTCTGGCTATGGAATAAGCTTAAAGTTAAACCTCCCACCAGTTCTATCATTATGTGGTCACTGGCACACAGGAATATCCAGAGATCATGGTCAAAAAGATATCAGGCTTTCAAACACAATTTTAATTGTACTTTTTTTGTGCAGAAATCATTGCTAATGTGCACACTCCCTTTCCTCCTGTGATTTGTACTGTGACCACACTGGATTCAGTTAGTAAAGACTCACTCCTAAAAGTTACTGAAACACAAATTGCCTCCAAGGGAAAGACAGACTATGGGGTCCCTGATGCCCTCAAGCTTTGTTTGTGCTGGGATTCACCCTCTGATTTTTGGTCCCAGCCACCTGTGGCCCTGACTGCTCCAGCCTCCTGACTCTGGCCTTGGTAGAAAGCATTACCATGTTGGAGAATGGGGTTTCTTGTCATTCTCCTCTCCTGGCTTGTAGCCTCCAATTCCTGTTGTTCCTTCTCATTCTACATCTGGCTATGGACATGGTTCCACCTAATAGAAACAAACAGCCCTTCTGCAATCAGCCCTTGAGCCTCATTAGAATTCTTTAGTCCACATAATTATCCTCTTCCACCAGTCCTTCTCTATAGAATTTAAGACTGCTCTGTATCCCCCTGGGGCCTTAGGTTACCAAAGGGAAACCTAAGGACAATAAGTTCTTAGGGCAAGAAATAATACTCAGTGACTAGTAGAAGAGCAAAGAAATTTTAAACAAGAAGATAAATCTATTATTTTCAGTTTTTCCTGATTACCCTGAAGACCTGGGATAGGATTGAGGGGCTGGATACCTCTCTCTCTCTCTCTCTCTTTTCTCTTTCTCTCTCTCTCACTCTCTCTCTCTCTCTCTCTGCATTGACATAATCTTAGCCAGGCTGGCAGTTCTTGCACTGAAAATGAATAGCTGAGGGGTGTGGAGACCCTTGCCTAGAATCCCAGCACCCAGGAGGATAAACTAAAAGAATTGCTATGAGTTTGAAGCCAGCCTGGAATCCATAGTGAATTCAAGCCAGGCTGAACTACCAAGGCCTTGTCTCAAACAGGAAAAAAAACAAAAAAAGAATAACTGTAAAAGTAAAGATTCCTTTAAATATGAGTAACAGTAAACCCAGTTCAGAGTGGCTTAAGTTATAAAGAAAATGTAGTAACTGATAAACAGTTTCAGGCATGGCTTGATCCAGGGATCTAAGAATGCGACTGATGGTATAGTTCAACTTTCTCTCTCTGCTTCATTCCCAGATATTCTTCTGGTAGGAAAGCAGCTGTTTCCTTCTGGCCTAACAAACAACAGAAGATACGCTTTTGTTTTGTTTTGCTGTTTTGTTTTATCCATTATTTCCAACCATGTCTTAAGATTGAGTATAGTTGGGTCAACTTGATTCTCAGACTGATCATTATGTCAGCCACGGTACAGTTCTGATTGGCCCGGTGTGGATCCCTTTCCTCTCCTCAGAGGCTGTCCAGCAGGGGGATCTCTGGAAGTTAGGGGGAGAGAAGAAGAAGTCAACCTTATGTGAAACAGGAAATGTGTGCTGTCTCACAGAAAACTGAAAGCGCACTTTCATGAGAAGTGAAACTGTACACGGGAGAAGGAAAGACCACAGCTGCCTGTCATAATGGCACAACTAGCAGATTTCCCTGAAAAAAAGTCACATGCGGTGAGGTGAGATAAATGCAAGCAGGCTTTGCCACTGGTATGAGTGGAGAAGACGCCCTGAGAGTGTTTCTCCTGACATTGGACTTTACGGGGAAAGAAACTTAATTTTAGGTCCTGACACTTAACTTTGCTGTTTGCTGTTTCTTACCACAGCATAATGTGCCTGTTTTTTTATGGTTTGTTTGCTGTGTTTGTTTTTTGTTTGTTTTGTGACAGAGTCTCACCATAGAACCCAGACTGGTCTCAAACTTACTTCAATCCTTCCAATGCTGGTTTTCTAAGAATATACAACTGTGACCAGTTTAATTTAGGCTAACTTGACTGGAACAAATGGTTGACAGTTCTTTTTGTATCCTCATATTTTTTGTTTGCAAATCAATTTTACAAATTTTTGTTTTCATCTTCAGCATCCCACTAGATAATATACCACATTGTGTTTGCATCACCCTAGATTTATTTTACATACAGGTTAACTGAGGCTCAGATAGCATAAGTAACTGACCTGGGGAAATAGAACTAAGAAAAGGCAGAGCCATGAAGTGCCCTCAAGTGCTGTTTCCCTTCCTCTAAATTAACGTTCACCTGTAGAGTATCCCATGCAAACGTTACTCAGTGGGAAACATCTCTTGCATTCACATCTCTAATATACTGCATCTAGCTTCCAAGAATTAAATTAGATTTTTCCAAAGTAGCTCCCTGGGAACCACTGAAATAACAGCACACCTAGTCCCCAAATTGTCACTCCCTATCACTGGGATTATTTGGTTGTGTTATATACCACTTAAACATGGCTGCTTATTCCACGCAGCCATCTAAGACTATATATCAGAAGAAGACATGCTCTGATAGATTTGAGGGATGGTCTAAACTGCAGCAGGCAAGCAAGCTGTAGGCCTCAGAACATTCTGCTGGACCACCAGAGTTAAGAATCTCATTCCTTTATGTTTAGTCCCCAAATCTGTACAGTTGACAAAGTTCCCTGAGGTCTTGTCTCTTAAATCAGGCAGTAGGCAGGCTGATATATAGCCATTATTTATTACAAAGGAATACATTTAGCCATAAAACAATTATGCTTAGCTGAATCCCCAGCCAATTTAATACTGTCATAAAAAAATAAAACCTATGATTCAACCAGCTAATGAAAACACGCCACTTACACAAATTCACAAGATATATTAGATTGCCTGTCCAACTATTGCAGAATTCATAGTTGCAAAACTAAGAGCTTCAAGTCTGTCTTACCTGTGCCTCCTTTTTCTTTGTCTCCATCACTGCTACTGTGATTCAAGCCACTGTCTCCTTAGGTTTGCTCCGTCTCTGCAACCTTATCTTCTTCAAATCTCTCTACCCACAGCAAGTGTCATCTTTCCAACAACATACCAGATCACAAATCCAATGGGCTCGGTGGAAATTCATAATCTTCCCTGTGGCCCTGGAAACCTGACATGTTCTGGTTCCTCCTCCTTCCCTAGCCCATGCTCGCACCAGCCTTCCTCACTGTTCCTTCTGGGCTTCCTAGAGATTTCATGGAAGGCATCCTCTGTCCCATCACCCTGAGCCCTTTCTCTCAGACACTAGTATCTTCTACCTGAGTTTGGTTCCTTTTCCTAGTCCCTGTTCCCTCTGGTAAGCCTCTTCCTCACTCTTCAAGTCTCAGTTAAAAGGTCTGTCTCTGGGGTCTTTCCCTGCGGTTCTCACAAGCTACACCCTCACTTCTATACAGTGGGGTCCAGTGCTTTTTCCCATAACACCCTGGGCTTCTTGGCAACAATCATGGCAACTGTCAGTCAACTATTTAATGTGGCCCAAGGATCATCTGGGAGATCTGTCTTCTTACCTTTGTGTGCCCAGTATGTGTCACTGTAGCTGACTGTAGTAGCCCCTCCAAAACTGCTTGAATGAATGAGTCAACCGTGTCTAGTTTCCACTAGACTAGGCACCTCTCGCCTGGCCTTTTCCCAGATCCCTCTGGTCCTCTACAACCTTACTAACCATCAATGGGTTCTCACTTTTACTCCTCTCTACAGGACTCAGCACCCCAAACTTTACACAACCAATATGACTTCTCCTCTGATTCATTTTTATGAATCACCTTCTGCTAGAATGCTTATTTTGAAAAAATATCTGATAAAGGAATGAATTGACCACAAATGCTCTATAGATGAACACCTAGCTCAGTGTTTAAGACACAATATGCCCTTGAAGTAGACAGTAATTCTTTTGAACTACTGTACTCAGAACCTATTTTATTTTAGCTGTGGTAGCAGTAACTACCCTTTTTAAAATTTCTCTCCTTGACTCTCAGCTTTTGAGACTTACCTTCGGCTGGCATTGATTACCCGCTGGCTGAGGAAGGAAGGGTCAAGCCGGCTGATGGATTTGAACCCTCTGATTGGTGAAGGCCAGGTGTGACCCACAACAGGCCAGCAAGGTTTGTTGTCAGTACTCGTTAGGCTCCCGGGCAGGTGAGCCTTTCTCAGACTAGCAGAATTGAAACTGGTAGGAAGCAAACCTGTAACTTCTGAAGGAAAAGCTGAGAGGGAAGTGTGTGGTACCATTCCACGGGATGAGCTTGTTGGAGGACCAGTGCAGCACCAAGGAAAGCAGAGACAAAACTTGGAAACAGATCAGGTGTTGAAGACTTTATTTAAGCCACTACATTCTATGATGCCTGAGGCTTTCAGTTACACTTGCTGGTGAAGTTTGGACTTTTCTTAAAGTTAGTCTGAGTTGGGTTTCTATTACCTTCCCCTCCCCCAAAAAAATCCTGTTAATGCCATAAATTGAAGAATAGGAACACGAATGGACATAATAAAAGATTGCAGAACTGGCCTTCAAGAGGCCTTTATGATCCTCATAACTCTCGGAGTGAGAGGCCTTGAACAAAGTTCTGAGTCCCAGTCTCGTTTATCTGCAGAGTGATCTTTAATATGCTTTCCAGGTTTAAAAGTCTGGGATTCTGGAGACCTGGAACATTTACAAAGGTTAGACACAATGGAACCAGCTCATTGGTGTAAGAATTTGGATTAAAAGCCTATAAAGCAAATAGTCCTAAATGGAGGGAAATTTCTTGTCTCTTCAGTATCACACATATTTTGAAATACTTCCTAACTGTATTTCCAGGTTAGAGAAACAAGGAACTTTCTGGACTGACAACAGAACTTTGTGGGGTTTGAAACCAACAAATAACAAAATAACAACACTACAGACAACTGTGGAATTTCATCAGAAGACTCATTTATCTCTGTCACTGTAGGTACATGTGTACATGTGTGTACATCTGTATGTATTACACAGATGCACGTGTGTATACATGTTTTATATATCACTTTAAATATTTGTAGAAGATATGTCCTTTACTAAATGTAGAGTAATAGAAAAATATTCATAGCTAAGCATATTAATAATAACTACTATAAATTCTACCCAGGGAATTACAAAGAAAGTAAACTAGTAAATAAAGTAACTGAAATATCATATTATAACAGAAGGATAATTGTGTGATAATGTGGCTATTACTCTGGTCATAATGGATAATATGATACAGGTTTGTGATCAACTTTCAACTAAATATGTTTCTGGAACATCATTTGAATGAAATATTCAATGAGATGTTCTTCTTAAAGAGGTATTTTTCATACAAAATGTATCGAGCCAGAGTCTAATCTTACATAAGCCAGTGAAAATCTTTCCACAATTATTTTTAATAGCATCCTGATTTATCCATTTTCCTCAGAACATAAACTGAAAATCTAGCTTTACACATAACACATACAAAGCATCAAAGGAAAATAATGCTTTATTTTTATCTTACTATTCATTTAAACATCCACAAGGCTATACTTTTCTCTTTGGCTTGCTATCCCTTAGACTGCCTCATTAGTTGAACTAACAACAACAAAAAAGTCTTAACCAATTTCCCTATAATCACAATCATACTTCCTTAAATAATAACCTTTCAATCACCCTCAGAGTAAGATTTCAAACCCACCTTTAAAAAGTTTTCCAAGCTTTTTATATCATTTTTTAGGACATTCAGTGCATATTAGCTTTGGTCCACTGAAGAGCAACAGAAAAAGCATGAAATAACTGTGATGCTTCCATGGTGTCTCATGCCCCAGCCAAGAGAATGGGAGATGAAAAGGGAAGGGGACTGGACTGAGCACATTTTCACTACACAGAATTCAGAATCTGATCTCATGAGTGATGAGACAAATTTTCAAATAGTTCTTTGTTAACAATTATTCAAAGGCTGAGGATTTAGCTCAGTGGCTTAAGCGCCTGCCTGGCAAGTGCAAGGTCATGAGTTCAATCCCCAGTACAAAAAAAAAAAAAAAAAAGTCTCTAAAGAAATAGGAAAATATAGCTTTCCTTCACCTATTTTTTAACTATAAATAAGAGACACAAATTATTTTGAAAGCCCTTTCCTTTCTTCTTTCATAAGGTTATAAAATTATATGGTCCATTCTCAATTTACTTAGGAAATTGCTGGAGGAAGAGAACTTAGGAAATATTCATTTCCTACGGAACACGGGAAATGTGCATAACCTCTCTCTCTCTCTTCCTCTTAACTTCTGAGTATAGGCTGATTTTTTTTAGCTCATTAGCCTCTCCACACACATAATTTCTTTTTCATTTAGGTGTTTTAATATATTTTGATTTTCATTGACATAGTAATTTATTTGTGGCATTTCTACAAATGTATACAATGTTTAATAATAAGATCAGAATAATTGTATATCTCATTTCAAGCATATATCATTTCTTTGTGCTGAATCCTCTTTACTAGCTAGTTTTGAAGCATTCAAAATAATTGTTGTCAGCCATAGTGCTGAGGAAAATTTGAAGTTATTTTTCCTATCCAACTGTACTCCTTTGTCTATTAACAAACCTCTCTCCTTCCCTTTTTTCTCCACATCTTTTCCACACTTTAGTCCTTGCTATTCTGTTCTCTATTTCCTTTAAGATCAAATTTAGCTTCCATAAATAAGTGAAAATATGTGGTACTTGTCTATCTGTGCCTGGCTAATGTCACTTAATATATTGTCCTCCAGTTCTATCTATGTTGCTACAGATGCAGAATTTTATTTTTCCTATGAGTAATATTCTATCATGTACCTATGTCACATTTTCTTTGGCTATTCATCAGTTGATGGACACCTAGGTCAATAACCATGCAAGCACAGGCATTTCTTCAACACTTGTTTCAGTTCCTTCATTTTTATGAGATTTCTGGATCACACGATCATTTTATTTCTACTTTTTCAAAGAACCTCCACACCGCTTTCCATCATGGCTGTACTAACTTATTTTCTCATTGGCCTCTGTTTTACCCACTGGCAAGGATAGCTGTGTGGTAGCTTGGATTGGTATTTCTCACACATACTCAATTTGTGCCAACTAAAGTGGAGCTGTATTCAGTGAGAACGGATTTCATTAATGTCTTTATTCATTCACACAATAAATGTTTATTGAATGCCTACCATATACTGGGCATTGTGCTATGCTTTAAGTATTTGCTTGAGTCTTTGCACCCAGAATTCCAGCATGAGAAACTGAAAACAAATGTCAATGGTTCAGTTTATAAATGAAATGCCAGGAAATGCAGGAAGCGCAGCATCCCTGTTAAGGTGGGGCTCATTTTCAAGAAAGTGGGGACACATGTCAACCGAAGCATGACAGTAGGAAAGAATAAAAAGAGGAGGGAAGGATGTTCCCAACAGATCCATGGTGCAGTCTAAATGCCAGAAGCATCCAAGCCAAAGAACTGTGCCAAAAAGATTTTTTAAAAACGAGTATCAAAGTTTAGATCACAGAACTGTACTGGCTCATGACTTGCTGTATAAGTGGATCTGTGTGTTTCTAAACAACTGACAGTTTCACAGCAGCAACCTCAGTACAGACAGAATGAGGCAGATCAGAGCTAAGGTTCAAAAACCACTGTCAAAAGCCCCTCATACTGTGAAAGTTTCCTGAATTTCCTGAACCAAAGGTCATTTGCACTTCAGATGAACAGACTGAAAGAGAAATGCAGCAAGAAGAATGGAGAGGAGGCAACCATATGACACAGACAGATGTTTCCAAAGACTTGTACACAAGTTTTCCTTCTCTTTCTTCACTTCTTGTTGCAACTGAGCCTGTTGACAAGTACTCTTGCAGTTCTACATGGATTTCCTACTAAATAAGCCTTTTTCCTTGCATTTTGAGGATGAGAGCAGGCATATAAAATTCATATCTGTTATGAGAATTGGTAAGTAGAATTTATTCAATTCTCCTTATATTACTAAATATTTATATTTGGGGATTTTTTTTTCTATTTATAGGTTAAATCCAGATGTTTTCAATTCATGTAAAATGACAGCAAATATGTAATACATTCTTCAAGAATCCATATAAAGCTCAGCACAATGCCTGGCATGTAATAAGTGCTCAATAAAAGTTAGCTGTTATTATTGCTGGTATGACATATTTACAATAAATAAATACAAAATGTTTTCTAAGTCATATACACTTTCTTTAAGTCAACAATGCAAACATATGGTGAAAAAGAAAATAGTTTGTGAAAACCTATAATGAAAAACACAGATTTTGCTTTGTTTCTTTCCATGACCACATTTTCACTTTATTCTTCAGGTGCAAATGACTGCCTTCATCTCCTTTAGCTCCTTTTTCTGGTCCTTGCATCCATATTTTTAAATTACAGAGATGTATTTCTTACTTGCTAACTTGAGCCATCACAAATGACATCTTTCCATGGCAGATGGAGACTTAGGACTCCAACAACTCATTCATTCAGCAATATTTATTGAGCACTTACTAGCCAAGCAAAAGGTACTCATAGACGATACCTTAGTGGGCACAGCTGACACAAAATGGTGCTTGCCAAGAGGCTAGATCCAAATGGGATAGAGAGGTGACAAGTAAAGCACGCAGCATGTAAGATGGCTATAGATTCGGTGGAGGGAAATTAAGTAGCGAGGTATGCCAAGGAGCACGGGTGGAGGGGGCTGTGATTTAGATGTGTCAGGGAATGTCACTGAAAAGCTGAGTTTGAGTCCTATCTAACCCCGGGGGATTTTTTCATGTTGTTTCTTCACCTTTGTTGTCTCTTTTACGTCTTTTTTGGGTGATCTATTAATAGATACGGGTCGTTTGATTTAATCTACAGTGAGCTTAGATTTTCTTTTGTATATGTTTCCATATTTATCTTTATATTTTATTGTTTGAGAGATTTTCTTGACTACCTTTTTAACTCTTTGTGCACAAGATATTAGAAGGTCTATTTTCAAGATTCTTTAGGTCTTGAAAGTCAGTTTGGGGACTCCAATTTGGGGACATACACCAAGGTGTTGAATTGTGTGCCCCAAGAAATGGGTGACAACACACTGACTCATGCACTGTTCCTGTTTCTAAACTTGAAACTAAATGCCTGGAATTCCAGAATCCTCTCCCCCTGGGATTATTTTCTGGGAAAATCTGGTTTCTTTTGCCTTTATTCTTCCATGTGTGCAAAAAAGCTGTTTCATTTGTTCTGCTAAATCTATAATTCAGAAAATATGTAGAAACTTCTTAACTGCTATGGCCTCCTATCCCATTCTTTTTATTCTTGTACATTCATACATTCTTTGCATCTGTACTATGATTCTAACGTGGCTTAGGGAAGAAGAAATTCCTGAATTAGTTAATCTACTCTCTCTAAATGGGTACAGGATTTTTAAAAGGTATTTATTATTAAAATCTTAATGATATACATGTATGTACACTTTCTCATATATTTATCTCAGGTATATTGTATATGTATGTATGTGTGTTTATACATGTATGTGTATACATATGTGTACATGGGTATAGATGTGTGTATATAATCTTTTTTCTATCATTTCATTTTTTTGGAATTAAGTTATAAAAACTTGAGAAATCTTAATCTCAAGGATATAAAGTTATATACACTATGTCTCAAGGTGAAAGAGCATAACTTGTTAGGCCCTATAAGAAGACTAGAGTTTGGTAGCTCAGCAGTAGTGTAGCACCTGCCTTATGTGATAAGCACGAGGTGGAGAGTTTGATTCCAAGTACAAAAAAAAACCAAAAAAACTATAATTTAGATCTGTTTTTAGACACAGGAAAATAATTTTTAAATATCTTGAAGAGAAATTTTTAAATACAGTCACATACTAAAGACCACTTAAACAAAGTTCAGAAGTTTGAAACATACTCTGTGATTTATGGAGAACAAGTGAGTGATTTGAATGGTGAATGATGTGAGCAGATATACCTTTTAGAAAGACCACTGACTCTAACAGGAAGAATTTAGTGTGGGCACAGCAGTGAAAAGCATCAGTTTCAGGTGAGAGTAGTGAGCCAAGAAAGAGATAAAAGTGGCTAAAATCAAGTGGAGACAGACAGAAGTGGGCCAACGTGAGAGATACTTGAGAAATAGAGTTGATGAGTCTTGACATTTGCTAGAAATGAGGATAAGAAGAGAAAGAGGAATCCAGATGATTCCTGGTTCCAGATGGGTGCTGATGCCCAGGCAGATAACTGTTGGTGCCACTTCCCAAGTACAAAGCATGGAAGGAACAGAGCTTAAGAAGCCAAAGCAAAGAAAGAAAAGACTAGAAAGCAGAAGCTTGTACACACACTATAGCAGCTCACAGCCAACCGCAGACTCCTGCAGCATGGCATGTGCAATCACACCCAAGCGTGGACTGATATGCAATCCCTGCAGGACACTTGAAAGAGACAGTGGTCTAGGACCACAGTGAGGATACAGCTCCCTATGACTGATGAGTCTACAGAAAAGATACCACATTTTTCAGAGAAACTAAGTATGTAACCAGAGACAGAGAAAATTTGCCACCACTAATCACATTAAAAGTTGCAATTTTTAAGCAGGCCATGCATCAGTACCCCAATTCTCACTGTATAAAACTCTGTACCTTCCAAATTTTAAAAATACATATTCTGTTCAAGCACACATAAAACGTTGCTCAAAGTCAACCACGTGTCAGATCACAAATGACAACTCAAAATTTTTCAAAAATTTGTACCAGATCAATTACATTTTAAAAACCATATTACTTTTAAGTTAGACACCAACAGTAACAATATTGAAAGGGAGAAACACATCTATGCACATTTTGATTAACTGTACCTCTAAATAATTTGAGTAAAAGAGAAAAAAAAAAGTTATAAAATATTTAGATCTAAACAATGATAAAAGTACTAGAAAGTATGGGCATATCTAAAGTAGTACTAAGATATAAATTTATAATTTCAACTATTTTTTTAAAAGGTATTAAAAATGAGTATGCATTACTCAAGTAAGTAAGTGTATTAAGTCACTTAAGGAAATAGATATCTAAGTAAGATTTCATCTTTGTTTATATACAACATTACTGCGTGAATAAGCAAATATCATTGTTCCAAGTAAAATTTATATTAGCCATGATTTTATTTATTCTCTTTCATATCTGTTATTGGTCAAAAACTTCCATGAGTTAGTAGGCATTTAGCTTTCTTGTGTGCCTTATATATACATAATGATGATGAGCCTCTAAATATAGATATTATAATCCAACTTGGACAGGTAATCTGTAAATTAAAAACATCTCTGAGTGGGGAAAATATAGGGAGAAATCAGATCATGGACCCAGAGGCCAGACAAAACTGAATTCTGATCCATTTTATATCTACATAACCACTGAAACTTCAATTTTGACCTGTAGCTTAAAGTTGCAGTGACTCCAGTACCAGCCATAGATGACTGATATGAGGATTACAAGTCAGTTCATACATAGTACTCACCTCACTGCCTTTAGTCAAGGATCACTAAGTAGCGAGTTATTAAAAAGAAACTATAGTTTATGGTAGAAGGAAACATCTTAATTTTAACCTCAGGGTACGTTTTGCATTTGCCTTTTGAAATTCACAATGCTTCATGAAATGGGTTCAGTTCCCGTTTCACAATAAGATAGCTAAGTCCCAGAGAGTTTAACTGTTTTGTCTGAAATCACAAAACCAGTTCATAACATCTGGTATTAGAATCCAGACTTCCTGACTTCCTGGTTCATCGTTCCTCTTATGATGCATTTCAACAGGGCTGCTCCTTAGAGATCTTTTTCAAAGGCCCCTTATTTTATCAGCTTGAGGAAGACCCAGGTTCACTTATCTACAGATCTCTTGAAACAGTAGAACTAATACTCTCTAAAAATATAGACCTGGGATAGATATGTAAAAATACAGACTTTTCTGAGAACAAAATGACCTATAGAATGTGTGCACACTTCTCTTTTAGAAAATTAATATGTAATTTTTATAAAAAGTTGACCCTTTCCAGTTTCATGAGTTTTGAAATGCCTGTAAGTCACTTGAGCATCAGCACAATCAAGAATAACTCCATAACCTCTAAAAAGGCTGGTGTCACTTGTAGTCAATGGTCTTCCTTGTGTCCTGTTATTGGCAACCACTCATCTATTTTCTGTCCCTTTTGAGTTTACATTTTAACCCTTGGCCCTCTCCTGTTTTATTTCTGAATAATGTGCCATTGTGTGAATGTCCCTGTATTTCTCCCTAGTAAAGGATATTTTGGTTGTTTCTAGTTTTTGGTAACTGCAAATAAAGCCACTTAATCATTTCCTTACAGCTTTTTATGTAACCATGAGTTTTCATTTCCCTTGGGAAAATACCTACGAAATACCTATTGCATGTTTAACCTTCTGTAGGAGGTTACAGAGTGGCTGTACCATTTGTGTTCACACCAGCAACATAGGAGAGTTGCTCTAATTCTGGCAAGCATTTAACATAATGAGACATTTATTAGTCTGTTTTCAATTTTTTGTTTTGTTATTTTTTTACTATGCTAATAGTTGTAAAGTAACATGCTTTACCTATGTTCTGCATGATAACAATATTCTAAGGATGTCTATTCAAACAAATAGCTGTTCTAATGGACAAGGGAAGTGTAAACAAAACCCTAGTCAATAGCTCTGATAGTCATTTTTTTTCTTTCTTACCCACGTGGATATATGCCTTAAATATACACAGACAAGTAAATAAATCTCACCATTTTGGCAAATACCACAAATTTTTTTCTAAGACTTGAGGAGTACTATGTACTAGTTCACTCTTCCAAAGGAAAATAAATAAATATTTATAAAGTACGGTAGGCAGAAAATGTTCATGTATGCAGAATGGTATAAGAATTACTTTAACATGCCTCCACTGCTGTGCCAGGGTGAGAACTATTGGCAATTCCTGTGCTCTGCATCATGTTGGAACTTGGGGCACTGAGAGAACAGGCAGCTTGCTTGCTGCCCTAGTAAGAGGCTGGGGGCCTGTCGGTGCCCAGGCTAAGAATCAGACATCAATCCACCACCACCCCCATTAACAAGTGGGACCCAAAGGTCTGAGTATCTGTTGGGAGGATGAATGTATGCAGTGTGGCAAGTAAGGGGGATTTCCTTCTACCATTTCTTTGAAGGCAAATATTTTTATCACTGTTTTGCTCAGTTCTGATTAATGTACTGCTCTATTCAATATTCTGTTTTGATAAGTTCAATATTTCCTTACATTTTGCTCTACCTGATTGAAAGAACAGCTAATGTGAACAGAATGGGATGTACTATTGTGCATATTGCTGGTGTCCTGGTTACCTGATGTGAGGTTCTGTGCCATTTTCACTACACTCCCTCACATGGGTTTGTTCTGTCTTATTCTGCTATATTTTGCTACCTTCAAAAAAAAGTAGATAACAAAGTAACAAAACTACTCCAAAAAACTCCCAACTACACCAAAGCTGTTCCATGGGGCATGGATGAGGAGAAACTCAAAAACAAAGCAACAATATAATATAAGGTGATTAAAAAGTAAATAATAGGCTGGGGATTTAGCTCAGCGGCATAAGCACCTGCCTGGTAAGTGAGAGGTCATGAGTTTGATCCCCAGTACTGCAAAAAAAAAAAAAAAAAAGTAAACTATAACAAAAAAACAAGTCAGTAAGGTACTGAGTAAACTGAAACAGGCTATAACTAAACTGATAGTGCTCTTAAAAAGTGAAAGGAGAACCAGAAAGTGCTCTAAAGGATATATCTGCATTTATGTTTAAATGTGTAGGATTGATAACCATGTTGCTAAGTTGTTATTGAAACATTGAACTTCTTTGCAGGCTCATTGTTTGAGTATCCACTCTATATGCTTTAATTTTGTAACTTGAACAACTATGTCTAAGAAGACAATATGTAATTTATCAACTAGTGATTTCTTACTACTTTTTTTTTCTGAAATTCTGTATTGTTTCTACCCCTTTTTCTACTTTGCTTTTTTCCTCTTTAAATAAAATTTTTTAAAAAAGAATTACTTTAAGTCAGAAAAGGAGATCTATTTAACAAGTGAAGAGATATATCTAATAAGTGAAATCATGTGATCTAGGCCAAAGGAAAAATTTAGATGAAGCAAAGATGTCCTAGTATACAGAACTGCTACCCTTGTCTTAGACAAAGATGTCCTAGTATACAGAACTTGTGACTGTGCTATGTTACATGGTAAGGGGATTTACAATTGGAGATGGAGCTGAGATTGTTACTAGGCAGACTTTCACATGGGGACCTGGTCCTTGATTTCCCAGTTAGATCCAGTATAAGCACAGGGGTCTTGTGAAAATAAAGAGAAAAGTGAGAATGTCAAAGGCAGAGTTGTGCAGCATGAGAAAACTTATCATGCTGGGTTTTTTTCAAATTTTTATTTAAAGAGAAAAAAACATGTAAAAGGTAGAAATAATACAGGATTTCAAAAAAAAGATAAACAGCAAGAAATAACTAGTTGATAAATTACATATTGTCCTCTTAGAAATAGTTGTTCAAGTTATAAAATTAAAGCATACAAAGTAGATATTTAAACAGTGAGACTGTAAACAGCTATGCATGCATGAGTTTCAACATGTTTTTCTACCCTTTCTGTATTAGAGGGAAAAACAAAACATAGCAAGACAAAACAAAACAAATTCCTATAAAAACATGAAACCAAAAAGTCATATAAAACCACAGTACAAGGTGATCTACAATGATTACTGTGTTGTCTCTTATTGTCTTCAATAGATTTGTCTATGTCATTAGGCATAATTGAATATAGCAGTATAATTGAATATAACAATACATAACAATATTAGTAAAAATAAAACATTGTAGACAGTATAAAACTTCAAAGGCAGGTAATAATCAAACCAGAGTGGATATTCTAATGAATCTTGTCATCTTCAGTGTAGTTGCCTATACTCTCAGACTTGATACTATCAATCATAACAGCTTTGAATAAAATCTATCAATACAAAACAGCAATTTAACAAATCAGATTCAATTGAGATTAGTCATGGTAAAACAGTGTATGTTATACAGAGCTTCAGATTAAGTTAATAGGAAATTAAGGATGATTACCATGCTATATCCTGCTATTTTTGGGATAATTGTCTGTGCCCTCAAATCTAGTACAAGTAGACAGACTGGAGCAGAATATAATACATCTAAGCAGAGTGGTGTGAGTAATGTGGGTTTTAAATCTTGGTACACTATTGACAATATAGTGTATCAAGGCTATCTATGTTAGAGATTATAGCCATCCTTCTCTGCCTCATTTCTGCTATGCTATTTTTCTGCCTTTGTTTAGTTTTCTCCTTCATTCTGCTGCCTGCCCTGCTCATTGAGGCCTTTCTGCCACTGTTCCTAAAATCCTGGTATTTTTTTCTTTCTCCAGAATTTCCTTCCGTATTCTCTGTAGGGTTGGATTGGTGGTCACAAATTCCCCCAGTTCCTCTTTGTCATGGAAGCATCTTGTTTCTCCATTAATTTCTAGTGATAGTTTTGCAGGGTACATCAATCTGGACTGGAGGCTATTTTCTTTCAGGGCTTGGAATACTTTGCTCCAAGCTCTTCTTGGTCTGATGGTCTGTGTTGAGAAGTCAGCCATGATTCTGATGAGCTTACCTTTATAGGTAATCTGTTTCTTTTCTTGGACAGCTTTTAATATTCTGTTTTTATATTGAATTTCTGGTATCTTGGTTATTATATGTCTGGGTGTAGCTCTGTTTTGGTTGTAGGTGGCTGGAGTTCTGTATGCCACACATAACCAAATGTTATTTTCTTTTCCCATGCTTGGGAAGTTTTCCTTAATTATTTCCATGAATGGCTTTGTAATTCACCTGTTTTTATTCCTGCTTCTTCACTCACATTTCTTATTCTTAAATTATACATTCTCTTGTCATCTTCTAGCCTTTGTATTGTTACTGCCTGTTTCCTTGTTATTTTTAAGCAATCTTTCCTTTCATGATCACACATTGCAAACTTGTCTTCAAGTTTTGATAGTCTATCCTTAGTTTCTTTTAAGCAGTTTTGCCAACTTTCAATGGAGTTTTTAATTTCCTGGTAGTCTCTTTGAATCTGCTTCATGTATTCTATATTTTCTTTATATTCTTTATCTAATGTTTCTCTCCTTTTTTTGTGTTCCTCCCTTCTTCCATCTATGTCTTCTTGAGAGATGCTTAGCATTTCTTTTATTAATCTATTTATATCTTGCTTTACCCAATTTAATATTTCAGTTTTGAGCTTGTCTACAAGGTCCCCAAGACATCTCTTAATGTCTGTTGAAGCCATGTCTGATGTTGCATGTTTGCTGCCCTAAGTCTCTTTTGTTTTTCCCTCTTCTGGATCAGTGTTCTCAGGGTTTTGGGTTGGGGGCTTTTTCTTGTTTCTCTCTCTTGTCGTGGTTTTGGTTTCTTCCATACAGGTGAATAGTGGAGGTCTCAGTCCCTTTCCTTGTTGGTTATGGTTCTTCTGAAGCATGCTGGTGAGGGATTGCTGCCCCCTCCTGTTTGCTTTTGTCACTAAAGTGTAAACAGGGGCTCCCCATTGGGCCAGTCAAACTTCAGGGGCTTTCACTAGGTTAGTGTGTGCTAGGCATAGGGAATCAGTTTGGGATGGCTTATTGAGTCCCAGTCAGGGGCATGACCCAGGCCAAGCAAATCCCATGAATCTGCTCTGGGAAGGGAGCAACCAACTGAAGTCACTGTTATGCCTAGTTCAGGCTTCTCCTACCCTATTCCAACATGTCACCCATTTGGCCATGCCCTTCCTGTGGGGGGGTCTTATTCCCAGCACTGACTGTGGATTAATGAAGATCCCTTCACTGACTCCGTTCTCCATTGGGCTAACCAACCCCCAACTTCAGAATGGCTGTGGCTCCTGTAAGTGATGACGGGAATGAGTTTGGGTGACGCTGCGGGTCATGGTGGGTCTCTGCCTGCGTAAGTTCAGGCAGCGTGGCAGGTGGCAGCAAAAGTGCTGTGTCTGGTAATTTTAGCTGTTCCAATTGTAGCCCTGAGACTGTGTGTTTGATGAGCTTTTTTTCATTTTAATGTCTTCCTGTGTCTAGAGGATCCATCTCCCTCTGTCTGGATCTCTCCAGTATGTTTTATTCTGGCATATAAGTTGTTTCTCCCCAAGAGACTCTGTATTTTGTTGCTCACTGATCAGCCATCTTTAGCTCCTCCATCATTGCTAGTTTTGAAGATGGAAGCAGGTCACAAGCCAATGAATGTGGGCAGCCTCTAGAAACTAGAAAACCCAAGGAAACAGAGTCCTCCAAAGGACACAGCCCTAGTGACACCTGATTTTAAAAAGTAGACTTCTGACCTACAGAAATTCAAGAGAATACATTTTTTAAGTCTCTCAATTTATGGTAATTTATTATAGCACCAAAGGGAAACCAATACATGGTAAGCATACCTTAAAAGGAGAAATGTTAGGTGGTCACTAAGTGAACTAATTTCTGAATGATTTTTCTTCCCAATTAGTTCACAAAACCTGAATATTAAATATTTGTTATCCCTGCCTTTGTTACAGTTTCTTGGAATACAATCATAGGACATCTCATGCTTCTGCCTTCTCCCTGTTTCCCTAATTTTATCCACACTCATGGCTTTCAATACTTGCATATATAATGATTCAGAAGTTGTATTTCACGTAGCCCTTGTTTCACACTTCCAACCTGAAATACCTCCATTTATATATTTCACAGGGCTCATGGGCTTTACGTGACCAAAGCTGATCTCTTGGTTTCCCATTCCCCATCCTCATCCTCATATCCTTAGCTTGCTTTTCCCTAGACTTCTCCAGTTGTTCAAGAAGAAACTAGTCAGAATACATTTGGCACCTTTCTGCAACATCCTGCTACTAAGTCTTATCAAGTCTATACTATGTTTCTAACCTTCAAACATTTCTAACCTATCCAGTTCTCTTCACCTGTTGTCACCATCCTAGTCCAAGCTATCATCCTCTCTCCTAGATAGATGCAAGAGCTTCTTAACTGTTACCCTTGTCTTCCCATGGTGCTTCTCTCCTGTTCATCTTTCACACCCGATTGATCAGCCCGAGTGATCTTCTAGAACACAGACGGAAAATATTAGTCTGTGTAAAAAGCAGCAGCCTCTGGTTGCTCAAATGGGAATATGCAACTCTTCACCATGTCTCAAAAGGCCCCGTATAATTCTTCCCATCTCTCCAAATCTATCTCCTACCACTACTCCCACCCCCTTAACATTGTGCAATCACCTTTTATTCCTTGAGCATTTCAATCTCCTTCTAACTTTGGGGGTTTCATCTAAATTTTTCCTTCAGCCTAGATCACATGATTTCACTTGTTAGATATATCTCCTCACTTGTTAGATATATCTCCTTTCCTGACTTAAAGTAATGCTTATACCATTCTGTTTTTTTCTTCTACAGTTCTTATCAAAATCTTACTACATTTGTACTTATTTGTTCAGTTTAGTAGTTTTTACTGGCCTATAAACAGACACTGCTTCTATTATGTTCATCTCTGTGTTGCTAGTCCCAGGCACAGAGCCTGACACAGAGTAGGTGCTTGATAATGTTTGATGAAGGAGTAAATTAATAAATTAATGATGAATTCCAGCAAAGTATACAGATGTTTTAAAAAATGTCTTGTCCTGGGGCTGGAGACTTAGCTCAGCAGCTTAAGTATCTACCTGGCAAGCACAAGGTAGTTAGATTCCAGGTACCAAAAATAAATAAATAATTAATAAAAATAAAAATAAAAATATATTGTCCTATTGCCTTCTGGAGATTACTTCTTCTTCTGTCACCCCATCCCTGGCAATCTTCCTACTTATTACTGCCTTCTCTAGGCAGTGCTACATGTTTCAAGACCTTCTGTGGTATAAAAATACATCTGTCCTATGCCACATTCCCTCAAGGATTCTGCCCTCTTCTGGCCATTATAGGAACCAATTCTATTTTAATGAACACTACTGTCTAATGAATTTCTTCTTGTAGATAACACTTTTATCTTAATTGGCAATTTCTGGAAGGACAAAAGCTTGTCCCACAAAAGACTTCAAACCTGATTTGGATTAGTAAGTCATACAAGTCTAGTCCATTACCAAACTCATGAGTGATATATTTGTATTCATAACCATCACAGTCTTTATCAGTTAACTCAGCATCTATTTATCAATGATATACCTGGTTAAAAGATTTTCCATTGACCTCCAGACCAAGGAGAGCAGAAAAATAGTGCAGCTTAAAAAATGAAGCTATCTGTTCCATAGACAACTCCTCTTCTCTCTTTTACATACCAATATATTGGGGTAGCAGAGGTAGTGGATGACCTGTGAGCTGAAACTGTTAGTAATCAGCTGCTATCTGTCTTTGCAAGATGCTAAGATTTCATCCTATTTCCATTATTCCGGGAAAGGATCCTTTATGATAATAGGCATAAGATCAAGAAAAGGAGCTATTGCCACTCTGCATGATGCCAGGGTAGATGTTCAGAAAAATGCTTCTTTCTTCTAGGTTTAGATGACAATGTTTTGAGAATTGGTAGTTTTTATCTGTGAGTTAATATTTCATTGTCAAATAATAGGAAATACTTTCTGGACAGGTTTCTACAATCCAGACTAGTAAGGAGAACTCTGTAGGAGTTTGGATTTGGAACAACAGTGTCTACTTCAGACTAACTGAGATGTTGGAAATACCGAGGTCACATCAGATTGTCCTAGGGACAATCTCCCTTCCCCTGCCATTGCTGTATTTTCATTTCTGCATATTATCATAGATTGAACCACCCAGGTTTAGAGAAAAGTGCCACTAATGAAAAGAGATACACTCAGAAATCCAAACAATCTCAAGTATAAGGACAGGATTTCCCAAATGGTGAGTGGAGTTTCTCCCAAGCAATTATAGAAGGCAGAGGTATTTGTTTGAAGAAGCACATATCAGAGGTCTAGAGTGCAAGTTTGGGTGTGGAGCATGTTTGAGAAAACATGTGAATAGCTCAACCTCTTGGATTATTTTCCTTAGACAATGGAAAAAATGTTGCATTTATTACACAGTTTTAGATGACTTGTTACATTATTATGCTATATTATGAATATAATAATTAACATATTACTATAAATTTTATGTGATCATTCTCTTTAGCTATGTTCTCTAATAAAATTTGAAGTACCCATTATGAATACAATAATTAACATATTATTACTATAAATTTTATGTGATCTTTCTCTTTAGCTATGTTCTCTAGTAAAATTTGAAGTACCCATACATCCCTCAAAGGACTGTTGAGGCAATACAGCAGTAATAGTTAGAAACATCAGAATCTTTTGGTTGTTGCAAATCAAGCTGTCTTAAGTGAGAAAAAAAGTGAATTCACTGGATCAGGATCATGTAGCTGAAAAGCCTGATACTGAATTATGTATTTAGGGATCTTCCTTTCTGTTAGTTCTATTTTTCTTTATGTTGCCTTTATTTTCAAGCAGTTTCTCTCATAGATTGTTGGACTGTCCAGCAATCATTCCAATTTGGCAACTCCAACAAAATCAGAACTTGAACTTCAACAATATTTCAATACCATTTCTAGGTGAATACCTATTTTCCTTGTTTGTCTACTTCCATATCAATCACTGTGGAGGTGATGGCCAAACCTGGATGTTGGGAAATGGATAGACATGTCCATCTCTGGAGCTAGAGGGCAAAGGAGGTCCTTGCATCTTTCAGATTGGTCAAATAGATATGTAACACTGAATCAGGTACTGATAAATTTCTAAATCAAGTACCAATCAACGAAAATCGGCACCAGTTGCCAACCCAATGAGACAAAGCATTCTAGGTTTGAAGAACAGTGAATGCAGAGTCTGAAGGTGGTATGTTCTGGGAATTATTTGAAAGACAATGAAGATCTGGAATATACCAAGATAGGATCAAAATGTAGGAATAGAAGAAAGAAAGGTAGATAAGAGGTAGGGCAAAGACAGACTTGTAGATCACTGCAAAGATCATAGAATTCATGCTAAATGTGATTGAAGGATTTAAAAGATTTAAGCACAGTCCTGACATGCTGTTACTTACATTTAAGAAGATGAATGCCATTTTAGAAGGTACAGGGTATATAGGGGAAGGAAGGAAAAAAACAGATTAGTTAGGAGATGCAGTGCAGGAATGAAAGATGAGAGATACCAATATCTTGGGCAACAGTGCTTATGGCAGAAGTCAGATACATGATCAGATTTAAGAAATATTTTTAAAATTAATGTCAAGAGGACTAGGAGAGGGGTCTGATACAGGATAGGAGAGACAAACAAGTCCAGATATTTCAAAATTTCATGTTAGCAAAAGATGGGGAAGTTTCCATTTAGGTAACAATTATGTAAAGAATAGTAGTAGCATATCACAACACACATGCACACCATACCCCCCCCCACTTTAGTTTTTAAAAGTTTATGAACTGTGTTACTTAGAATCTGACACTCAGTGCCTGCACAGGTCCTGTAACCTTAAATATCCGCTCTCAAGACTAACATCCTTCAGGCTTCCAGGGAAATACTTCTCCTTGTCTCTTGCCCCACATCCTTGAACTAATAAGCTCCTGACTGTCAAGAAGGTGTATAGATTGTACCATTGCCAGCACTGAGATAAACACTATTTTGAGTGAGAAAAGTATTTGAACAGTGGAAGCACTCAAGTAAGAGAGGAGGAAAATAACTACTCACACTTTTCTTCTTGAATAAATGGCATCACTTCCCAGCAACACTGAGCATCTAATTCTTGTTTCTCTTTATACTCCAACTTTTGATGTGGCAATTGCTACAAATTAGCTCAGTATTCAAAATGGCTAATTATGGTCTCTGAGGAACATACTTCACAACATTTTAAAGAATCACATTAGTTTTAATTTAAATGCATGGATCTAACTGAGGCATGCAATGTAATACTGTCTTGTCACCCTGGTGATCAGGTGAATATTGCACATTAGTTTTATAAATAGTTTTACATTAAAATTTTTTAATAAGATACAATTTTTTCAAATAGCTTATTTTAAACATATGACCATTAGAGAATGAAGGCACAGAGTCATTTAGAGACAATTTTTGAACTTTAGGTTTGTAGTTAATCAACTACTTGTCCTTATTGCTGGGGAGTCAGCCTACCAGGGGCATCCCAGGATCAATCATTTTTGGAGATGGATAAATTTAAAGTAATTTTTAATTCAAAATTTTATGGTTATTACTTTTAAATATTTAGATGAAATAACTTTGAAAACAAAAATCATTATTAAGATTTTACCTTTATTGTAATGAGATATATTCAACTTTGTAGTCATTGAATACAGCTGTATCTCATAGTCTAATTTTTTAGAATAATTACTGTCAAAAGTTAACTAAAATTAGATGAAAATCACCATTATAACTTAAACAATTTTGCTAAGCTCCATAAAAGTTAATTTAAGTTACAATATGTATGTCTTTATTTTATTATTCATCCCAGTATTTCTAGCCTGTAGATTAAGTAACATTTAATAGTGGTTTTACTAATGTTCAGTCTTATATGAAACAATGCATCTATTTGTATTTTTATTGTTGTTATGATTGCATATTTGACAAGGAAGGAAGATTGAACATATTTTATTCACCATTGGTTAGCTTGGATTGCAGGTTTTCGAGCCTTTGGATATGTGGTACAGCCCACATGGGCTCTGGTCTGGGCCTCTTGAATGCTCAAGCAGCCTCTTTGCTCACAAGGAAGAGTGTAATTAGCTCTGCCCAGAGGAGCAGAGAACGTTTCACTGATGACAAGGTCCTTGCCAGGGTACATCAGTGGATGCCCTTCCCATCAGGCAAAGGAATAAGGGCGGGGTAACACCGGCAAAACTGGAGAACTATGTTCTGTGCATTGCAGTAATCTGACCTGGTTGCATAGAAAATGTGTGAGAGGCATGTATTAAATTGAGCGCGACTGCAGACTTGGAGAAAGACATGATGACTGACACAGACCTGTCTTGTTGTCAATCACCATTGACTATTGACTGCATTTGTTCATTGAGAAATATCTTTTTGAGTACCTTGTGCTGGGCACTAGACCACAATGAAGCAACTGAGTGATGTGAATCCAGTAACAGTCACCATTCACATCTTAGAGATGCCTTGAATGGGCGTTCCTAGTACAAACATATTTGTGATTTTATCTATGCCAGGATCTTGAATCAAATAAACACTCTATATTTGGGGTCAGGGATTTAGCTCAGTGGTGTAATCACCTGCCTGACAAATACAAGGTCATGAGTTTGATCCCTGGTACCAACCCCCCCCCCCCAGAAAAACAACAACAACAAAAACCACTATATTTTTGCTGAATCAAAATCAAAGCATTACTTTTGGAATGCTTAAATTTGTATTTAGGCTATGCTGTAAGAATCACAATGGTGAAATATTTTCTCAGGTCCCAACCCTGAAGATATGGGGAATTCATGAGCTCATTGTTAGAAATGCTGACAGCACTGAAACCTTGCAAATAATAAAAATTAATAAAAGTAATTAATTACTATTATTACCAATAGCTGTCTTGTATCAGTAACCTTGTATACACTGATCACTCTGTTGTGTTCCATGTGAATTTTCTCTTAATTCTCACACTAAATCTATGATGTTTATTGATTACAAAGGAGCACAGAGAAAAATTAACCTATTCTAATCAGTTAGTAAGTGACAGGACAGAAGTTCAAACCCAGGTCTGCTTGGATCTAAAAGATGTGGAGGTGTCCTACCCCTCCTCTCATGCTATTCCACAGGCAAGGAACTCACACACCAGGAACAGCCAATGCTATTTATTTATTTATTTATTTATTTATTTATCTTTTTGAGTCAGGTCTCACAATGCAGTTCAGGCCGGCCTTGGGCTCACTTTGTAGCCCAGGCTGGTCTCGAACTTGCAACGATCCTCTTACCTCAGTCTTCTGGGTGCTAGAATTACAGGAGTGCGCCACCACACCCAGCACAGCCAGTGCTTTTTAAATAGTGTAAAGAAGAACTATGATCATCCTCCTAATGCACCACTTGGTGTGTTGTGCATGTGTGGTTTTTTTGGTGATTTTACAAGATTTGGACAATAGCCACATCTATATGATGTACAGATGAAGCGTGAACTCTTTCCATCTGATTCATCTCTGAAATATGCTCACCTCACTGGGTTGGTGAAAAGGTTTCTGTGGTAGGTTAAGCACCACCACCCCATAGCCAAAAAGAAAATACAGTTATTTAAGAAGCAAGCCAGAGGGACAAGGGTTTCATTTCCCAGGATTCCTATGGCCTGTTAGTGAGAGTCTATTTGCCCCATCAAAGAATCAGTTGAGACACATTCTTTACCTTCAAATTGGAAGCACTTGCTCTATTAGAAATGTTTAGAAGAATGTAAATAGCAAGAGAAGGGAAACTTACGCTTCTGGATACAAAAGCTTGATAAAAGATTTCCCTACAGAGGAGTCTTGGTTGCTGAAAGCTAGATGGTGACAAGGGAGTTGAGGTCCCCATACAGTTATGCAGCTTGGTCACTACCCAAGTGGACCAGGCCGAGGTGGCAGGCAAGACCAAATACCAGCTGGTACCTGCTTGCCAGTTCATGCCCACTGGGCAAGGCTGTGTGTGTGCTGAAGATTCGTACATATTCACCAAATGTGCCATCAAGCATCCTGCCAAAGAGGCCCTTTTCTTTTAGAGTGCTAATGGTGAATTTGGGGCATTTGAGAAGCCCCAAATTCACTGGGAGTGATGGACTCTGGCCCTGTGTATTTCAATTCAGAAGCCACTAGCCACGTGTGACTCTTGAGCACTTGGATGCAGCTAATGCAAACTGAAATGTTTTGTACATATAAAATTCCAGACTTAGAAGAATAAATGAAAACAAAAATGCAAAATAGTCATATGGATCATGTATTTTAAAGTGAAATCTATTAATAAATAATAATAAAGAAAATATACTATTAAAATTAACTTCATCTTTCTTTTTATTTTTTAAATGTGGCTCCTAGAAATTTTGAAATTACACATGTAACTTGCAGGGATTTCTCTTGGATGACACTGCCTTAGTCAGGCAAAGCTAATTTAAACCTCCCACACACTTTCCAGCTTGGCTTCTTCAAGCAAGTTTTTAAACCACGTATGTTCTCTGAAAATAAGGTATTCTGAAGATGAAATCACTTATGTTATGTCCCTAACACTGCACTGATATGTCAAGATTTATTATTATTACAGTTTTCTGAACTCATGGCTTCAGATGAAAGGCTGGAAAAGCAGGTCAATATACTCAGCATTGTAATGCAGGAAAAGTTGGGTGCCAGGGCAGAATCGTAGCTTCCAGCCAGAGGACCTTTCCTTTGAGTACTGTCTTCACTTTTCAGAAATCTTGCCTTTCTTTCCAAAAAGATTTCTTGTACCAAGGTAATATTTTTAAGCAGGTGTCTAACACCAAATATCTAAACACACAGCATTGGGGTGTCTGGGTCATCAGTCCCACAGAACCAATGTGCAGATCCATTCTGCTGATCAGACTGTCCTTGGGGTTCACTCCTAGGTTAAATGCTCCCATCAGCACTATTGTTTGTTTGTACTATAATCATGTGGCCCCTTTCCTTTTTTAAGGACCTAAAAACAAAACAAAAAAACCCCAGTGAACTATTCCACTACCACAATGCTATCCACTTGTACCTGGCTTACGAATACAGGCAGATTTTTCCAGAGCAGGTGAAGTTAGGAGAAAATACCCAAAATCTCATTTTGGAAAATGCCTCAAAGATCTTTATAAATCCTTGGTGCAGACTAATGTCTTTGTGTGTATGGTGGTTTTGTTCTTAAGTAAGAAAGCAAGGAGGAATCCATTAAGATGAATATTGAAATTCTGAACCAGGCTGAATGTTAGGGGTTGACAACAAAGTTCCAGGAGGCAACTGCAGGGGTTGCTTCCATCATGGATCTCACTCTTCTCCAAAGTCCATCCTCAGATGTCTCGCAGTCATTTGTTTAGCTTCCCTTCCCACTCAGGCTTTTTCCCAGAACCCCTACACTTGCAAAGTTTCCCACTATAACAGAGTTGTATTTATTAAGTTTGCTGATAAATAAAAACCCTAATGGGTAAAAAGCACAGTGATAAAAGCAACATAAAGGTCAAAGCCTGATGATTGGATTTGTACTCAGAGCCATACACCTATACGAGTTTTTAAAAATTCCAGCCCATCAGAGACAGGAGTGTTACACTGTGCACTGAAGACTTTGAGGGCTGAATGGGTTAGAATAAAGGGCAGGCAATGAACATCACTTATTTAAGAAATCAGGATTGTGTTGACCCTTATGAGCTCTGCTGGTTTTATATCACACTTAATCAAAAGGTTTCTGCCCCATTCCTCTTTCTTTGTCTCTCTTCCATCGTTATTTATTTCTATTGCTCATATTCTCTTAGCTGAAAAAACATTTTTTTTTTGAGTTCTGAAAACAAGGAGGTGTGTTCTTAAGCCAGGGGTTGTTTTTCATTAGAAATACATTTAATGAATGGGTAGTCATCTAGGACACTGTCTAGAACTGAATGAGTTACAAAGATAAATGAGTACTGTATGTGCCCTCAAGGAGTCCAGTCTAGAGGAAGAACTTAGAGATATGTAACCAATCATTCAACAGATATGCACTAAGTGCTTATGGCATGCTGGGCATGCTCTAAATATGGGAGAAACTGTAGTGAATAAAGACAAAGCATTGTTACCATGTAGCTGATGTTCTGGGGAGATAAAAATAATAATAAAGAACTCTATAATGTTTCAGATACTATAGGACCAATTTAGCACTATTCATCACATATTGCTGATTGTCTTCTTGCTGAGTGTGTGGTGACATCATTTTTCTCATTTTGAAGTTTGTTAGCAGTAAGTATCATGTGTATCACTTACAGGCAGAAGCTTTAAGAGTTAGTGTACAAACTGTCTCCCCTCCCCACTGCTGCAGTGAATGTGGAAGAACACATTGCATGATTCCTGGTCACTCAGACCAGTAGTAATTAGCATGAGTAAAGGCTCTTGCTATGGACACATACATGAGCAAGACAATTCTGCTTTGTTTAACCTACATTTGGGGATTGTCAATCACCACAACACAGTCAGAGCTTTTCTGATAAGAGAGTGGCTAAGTACCCTGTAGGAAATAAATCAGGGTAAGAATGACACAGGGAGAAATAAATGGTTCCTATGTTAGACAGGGTAGTTAGAGAAGTCTTTCCTGATAAATTGATATTTTGGCAGAGACCTAAAATAAATCGAAGTGACCATCTGTAAGTGTATCTGGGTGAGGAACAAATGGTACAGACAAGTGCAAAGGAGCCTGCTTGGACTGCGTGATGAGCCCCCTGTGGTCAAAGTACCGTGAGCGGAGGTGGAGGAGGGAAATGAACCTGGAAAGAGAGTGAACAGTGGTTGAGGAGGAAGACTCCACAGTCTCCATGTAACATGTGTGAAGATGGAGTGCAAGGAAAGTTAGAGCATGGGAAATGAGGGCCGATGAACAGCCTGTGAGCCGGTCACTTTCGATTCTTTTCTCTACTCACTTGTGCCCAACTCATCATTAAATCTTCATTGTATGTTGGATCGGTTCTTCACGCCCTGCCCTCAACTCCACTGCCACTACCTCTGTTCCAGCCTTATTAACCTGAACCATTGCAGTGTTTATTTTTGTTGTTTAAACAGAACAAGTCCTTCCAATCTGGTAGGCCTCAAATGAATTTTCTGTGCTACAGTTACTTTCTCAGGGAATTGATCCTTTGAAAACTCAAAGCAGCCCTAGATATAACGTATCAATAGCTCCATTTTCCATGATGAAAAAAAAAAAAAGCAAACTCATTTCCTTAGCATGGAAGGTGGGGTCCCCATCGTGTGCAAGCCTTTGGGTCTTCTCTAGGCTTTACACTGCTGTCACCCTTCTCTCCTCCCTTCCAGAATTCTTTTATTTCTATATCTGAGTATACCTGATCCTTCATGCCTCAGTATCTTTATGCATGTCATTGTCTTGGTCTTTTTTCACGTCTTTATCTGCCAGCATCACTCAAATCCTGCTTAATCACAGACTCTTACAGAGATTTCTAATGCTCTATTCTCACAACCAACCTCTCCTTGGTTGGAAATTACAACTTAATATATGTTTCTGTTTATGTCTTACAGAGTGTTCATTCTTTTTATATGTTCTTTTAAACCATGCACATTCTTTGAGGATGAAACCTTGACAACTATTTTGGTTATCTAGTTGGGCCCCATACATTGCTTCCCACTTGTAGTATCGTTGTGATGTCTCCTTCAAAAGTATTTTTTGAGAGTTTTTCCAGACCTTACCTTTCAAACCTATCCCAGTTTCCCATCCTTTGCTTCCAACTCTTGGTTTCACTCTCTGTGAGGTGCTCCAGACTAAGTGTTTTATACCTGCTATGAGTTGGATATAGTTTTACCATATTCCACAAAGTTTTTCTATGTTGGAAGATTGTCTTGGGTGGCAAAATTTGGAGGTGATATGAAAACCTTTAAGAAGTTAGGCCTAGTGGGAAGTCCTCAGGTCAATTGAAGGTGCTGTCCTTAGAAAGAATTAAATAGTTCTCCTGTGCTCTCTTGGTAATGCTCTCCAAAGGATTTCTATAAAGACCTCAGTCTGGTTCCACTCAATTCCCTGACTTCCTGGTCATTGTTCTCTTACACACCTCCTTCACTGCTGTCTACCATGAGGCAAGAAAGTTCAAGGATCCCTCACTGGCACCTGTAGCATGCCATTTAGACTTTCAGCATCCAGAACTTTGAGCTAAATGATCTTTTTTACTTTATAGTTAGCCTGCCACAGATATTTCATTATAGTAATGCAAAATTGATTAATATGAGACCTATCCATATTTCTAGCCCACATGCACAGTAAATATCCAAAACTTACAATATTGGGCCTATTTGGATCAATTCTGTACCTGGGTAGCTACCAGTACCAAGGTCCTGCCCTCAGTTCAGCCAGCAGGTGGGTAATACCCAGTACTCAACACCCAGTGCACACAGTGTTACACAACTGACCTGACTTAACCTTGAAAAAGAGAGCTTCGTTTTCCTTATTCTTCACTCTGTGCTTGCTTAAGGAAACAGATGTTTCCCCAGTTCTTCCCTAACCTTTCTTAACATGATATAAAGTTCTAAAGCATATGAAAATTGAGTGGCATCAACTTCCTACAGTAGTTTGGGTGATCCACCAGGGCCCATCAGATTACCTTATCTTACCCATCTTCTCTTAGCTGCTTTCTCCTTCTCTTTTCCCCTTGAGTTTCTGAAAATACATTCAGACACATCACTTAGAAATAGATTTAGTAGAATGTGTTCAAGCCTGTCTAAAACAGGGCCACAAAAACCACAAGAATGAAGTTGTACACTTTTGATTTTTCGTACTTGGCAATTCATCTCAAATACACATCCTGATATGGATAAGAAGTCAGAAGGAACTTTGCTGCTTGTCAGACTCTGTTATGTTAGCGCGAATCTCCTCCTGGGGCCATTTTGCTGCACAGAGTGTGCTTTGAATCTTTTCTGTTCTGCAAAAACCCACAGGAGCTATGAGTAAGGATGGCGGCATGCAGGGCCCTGGGTGTGGTCTGGGAAAGCTCTTGCCTTCCGGCTCCAGATGCTCTGGGAAAGCAACGTAATTGTGGTAAGGAAGAATTTCTAAGGTAAAACTGAAGGTGAAATAAAGCTCATAAGTGAAAATGGAAACTCAACTAGTCTTCCTGTTCTCTGTTATGATAGAGCTGATACAAAGATAATCCAACGTAGGAATTTTGACTTTCTGCTGTCTGTAACTGTCCACATCTATAATGCACCCATATACAATAAAGATGTGTGGTTAGAAATAGATCTCACAAAGGGATCACTGTGATAGTTAACTTTGGTTGTCAACTTGATTGAATTGAGAGTTGTTTAACAAATTGGTAAAACACATTTCTCAATGTGTCTGGCAAAGAAGGTTGGCATGGGGGTCAGCAAATAGAGGAAGGCCCATTCTAAATGTGGAGAGGACCATCAATAGATTGAGGGTTAATGGAATGAAAAAGTAGGAGAAGGGAGACATTCTTTCTTCTTTCCTTAGCAGGTGTACTTTTTGCTGCTGCTACCCTTCAACATTCTTTGACCTTTGAGCACCTTTGAGTCCAGTAGACTTCTAGGACATCTCTCTGATTGAGGCTGCAACATTGGTATCTCTTTTTCTGAAGCTTCGGGTTTCTTAGAGCCACACTACTGGGTTCTTCTTCTCAGGCTTGCAGAAATATACCATGGAATTTTTCAGCCTATGATTTCACATGAACTTGTCTAACAAATACCCTCTTATGCATATGTATTATATTGAATTTGTTCTCTGGAGAACACACTGGCCACCACCATGCAGGCATCTTATCCCAGAAGACTTCAGGTCAGTCAAAGAACATCCACATGGAGACTTGGAATTATAGGACAGGGTGTCTTAGTTACTTTCTTGTCACTGAGACAAAACACCCAACTCACATAATTTAAAAGAGAAAGGTTTATTTGGGCTCATGGTTTATAGAGGTTTCAGTCTATAGTTGGTTAACTCCAAAGGATGGTGACATAACACAGGAGGGTTGCACATGGCACAGCAGACAGGAAGCAGAGTGATCAAGGGAGGCAGAATGGAGATACACCTTTGTAGGCCATGCAGCCCGTGACCTACCTGCTCCAAAGAGGCATTTAGCTACAAACTCATCAGTGGACTAATTCATAAGATTCGCACCCCCAAAGACCTTCCAAAAGCGCTACTTATAAGTGCATGAGTGTATGGGACACATCTAGTTATAAGCTTATGATATTGATTTTTATACCAGATTTTTATTAAAACCAGTTGTCTTTTCTGGAATTTCAGTTATGCATGAAGTTTATTCAGAGACCATTGAGAATGGATAAAATTCAACTGGGAGAATGCAAAAGCTTGTTTTCACATGAGTCTCTTTGCTCCCAATATTTGAAATAAGGTTTTAATTCCAGAGGTACATGATTTGGATATCACTCCAGTAAGCACTGAAAAGACAAGCGAAGCCAGAGTGAGTACTTTGAGAATGAGTCAGAAAGCTAGATCTGTGTTTCTCTACCCTGGCTGTACATTGAAATCACATGGGAATTATTTAATACTCAGAGAAGACAAGCTCAGGAAGGTCTCTAAACGCGAGAGCAATTTCCTAACTAGAGGTAAGGTTGTCACTGACTTAACTGTTAAGAGGTAGATAAGAAGGAGGTGTCCGTGATACCCTCATATCTATTTGAAAAGAATGCTTAGATTCCTGATATTTTGTATTGCTTATACGATCTATTTTTCTTGTTTTAAGGGCTTTCCCACCCCCTAAAAGGTAAATCCTAATATGTAGCATTTCTTAGGACTAGACACCTTTCTTGCCTTCCTGCTATGTGCCTATCAACCTTTCCAAGACTCCAATTACTCTAATTTTTCTAAGTCTTTAAACTTATCTATACATTCAAGTATTTTAGTGATAGCAGTCTTCATCTCTAAACCTAAGTTGTGTCCTAAGCCACAGTAGACAAACTATGACCCTTGGACCAAATCCAGCTTGTCCTTTGTTTTTTAAAATAAAGTTTTATTGGAAAGTAATTATGTCCTTTCATTCATGCATAGTCTATGTCAGCTTTTGCACTTATACCAGAAGAAATGAGTAGTACAACATCACTCATATGCTCTACAGTACAAAATATTGTCTGACTTTATAGAGAACATGTTGATGAGTCGAGCTCTAAGCCCCATTTATCCAGTGATTGATTTAAGAATGAGAACATGATCTATTTTTGGTCAGCCAGCTATGATGAAGTAGCTGCTGTGTTTTCCTTAAAAGACACAATAGGAAGAGACAATCCTTGTTCATCATCTGATCATTGCTATGTCTGAATATGAAAGCCAACCCATTGAGGATGGCAGAGAGAAAGGATAGAAATAACTTGTGTCCTTGATAGTATTGTAGACTCTTCAATCAACAATGCAGATGGTCCCACTCTCCAGTTCTTAATATATGATATACTATATTCCTTTATTGCTTGAATCAACATGGCATGGATTGTGGTATTATTTCCATGTTAAGTATCCTGCATCAAGTATGAACTTCTAAGATTGATTTAAGAAGACATGCTAAGCTCAAAAAATACTGACAAACATTAAACCTTTCATCATTGTCAATAATCTATCTAAAAAACAAGGATCAATTTTAAAGAATATAAGGTGCTTCACCAAACTTTCAAAGAATGGATAAATCCATTGAATGGGTAATTCAAAGGGGTTTAAAATGGAAGAAAATATCTAATCTTTAAATGAAGTTAGCCAAATCTTAATATGAAAACTAAACAAAGGCAGTGCAGTGTGATGAAAATTTTATGATCTGTATAGCTAGGAACATAGATGCATAAACATTTTGCCTAATTTAGCATACACTAATTTTTTAAAAAAATAAGACAAAAAGATGGAAGAAAGAGAGAGAAAGATGAAAAAAACAAGAAAAAAAGGAACAAAATGTGGAATACAGAGGAAGTTTCCTAACTTCATATAAATTTCTCTAATAACCTAAAGCAAACACCATAAGAAGTGAAAACTAGAAGCACTGCCTTTAAAATCAGGAATAAGGCTTGGATCCTCACTAGTACTACTCCCATTCTGAACAGAAACCCAGAAAGAAAGAGAAAAGTAGAAACATAAAACGATATTGTTAATATTAAGCAAAGATATTGTCTACCTAGAAAAATGAAGATAACTCATAACTGGGTTTAAAATTAATGATGACTAATCCAAATATCTGGATAGAAAAGCACAAATAAAAACAATGCCTTTAGGGCTGGGGATTTACCTCAGTGGCATAAGTGCCTGCCTGGCAAGCATGAGGTCATGAGTTTGATCCCCAGTACAAAAAAAAAAAAGTCTTTGTTATGCCTAATAAGCAACCACTTAGAAAATATTCTTAAAAGAAAACTTGCCATTCACAATGACAGGGAGAAAAACAAATGTAATAATTTCAACAAAAAATACAATATCTTAATCAAAGAATAAATATATTAAAGGACATAAGTGACAAATAAATGGAGATGCAAAAATGTTAATGTTGAAAAATAATAATTTTTCTAAGTCTATAAATTGCCATTCTAATACAAATTTTAACAGAGTTTTTGACTTAACAAGCTAACCCTGAAATTCACATAGATGAATAAAAGACCAAGAATAACCAAAGTAATTTTGAAAATGAGCAGAACATCTTGCTCTACCAAATATAAGGATTTATCATAAATCTTTATTGCTTTAAACAGTGTATTAGCTCCAGGACAAATACATGGATTTAATGGAACAGGATAGAAAAACTCAAACATAAACATCTGGAAACTATTATTATATGTACTTTTGTTGCCTAGCAGAAAATGGAATAACAGATAGTGGAGAAATAAAAGGCTATCTAATTAATAAAACTGATAAAATTGTCTATCATTATGGGTAAAAAAGAAAACCTACAAACTCCTTTCCTGTATATAAAACAAAACTTTAAGGTAACGGGATGACAATGTGGAGAATACTAATTTATAGGAATAACTCTATGACCTTGAAGAAGGGGAGAGTTTCTTAAATAAAACACAAAATTTACTTAGTAAAATTATCTATATAACAAAGCCTTTATAAACAAAATTTAAAGATACACTATTAAATGAAGAGATAGAGCAAGGAATATTATTATACAACGTACATCTTTAAAAATCTATAAATAAATAAGAAGACTATTGAGTAGAAACATGGGTGATTGGCATGAACAGGCAATTCACAACAAAATGAAAACAAATGGCCAAATATATGAAAAGATTTTCAGTTCCTATAGTAATTAGGATAATACCAATCAAATAAAAGTAAGGTAGCCCTTTTGCAAAAGTAAGATAAACAATTTATGAAAAATTAAGAAGTCTGACGACACTTATGCTAATGACAATTTGAAGCAACAAAAAACAGTATTCACTAATGTTAGCCTGTTAGTTTTGTGCAAGCAGCTGGCATGATGGCACATATCTGTAATTCCCACATACGAGAGGCTAAGACAAGATTGCAAGGTCAAGCCCACCCACTCTGGACAACTTAGGTTCTTAGTGAGACTGTATCCCAAAACAAAAAAAATATAAAAAGTCCTGGGGATGTAGCTTAGTGTGGAGGAGTTGAGTTCAACTCCCAGTGATGCCAAATAAATGAATCAGTAAATAAATAAACAAAATTGTGCAACCACCTTGGGAAACAGTTTAACAATATTTGGTAGAAGCAAAGATACTCATATCCAACAGCTCCTTTCCTGAGTGCTGGTGTCTTTGTGTATGTGTGTAAGGGTAATGTAGAAAAATATTCACCAGAACATTTTTTTAACAGGAGTAGAAATATTGGAAAAAGAAAGCAAGGTTGATGGAAAAATTAGAATGTAATATCTAAAATGAATCAAGTCTACATGTACAACATAAATCACACAAATACAGTATGTAATTTTTTAAGAAATTGCAAAATGATGCATATAATAGATTCAACTTTATTATGCAAACATAACATGTTATTTGTGGATTTACCTTGTGCTTGCAAAGCAGGCGCTTATGCCGCTGAGTTAAATCCCTGGCTATTTGTGGATTTATACTTGTGTGGTAAAATATAAAAACATAAAAAGTATACTTTTGGATAGAGGAGGAAAGTGAATAGAAATGGAATGCCTTCAACTCCTTCAATACCTTCAACTCAATGTTTTACTTCTAAAGAAATCAGTCTGAGATAAATATGGTAACATTGGCCTGCCAACCAAGCCAGCACCTGATCAGCCAGGCATAATTAGAAACCAAAATCTCAAAAATCACATGTGGGAGACTCCTTGAGCCAAGTCAGTGTTTACTTCATCCATCAGTCACAACCATGCATATAGCTTTCCTTAAAAGGGCTCTAGGTTGTAAGAGCTAATTTTATGTATAAGCTTGGCCACAGGCGCAGATATTTGGTCAAACACTATTTTGGGTATCTCTGTGAAGGTGTTTTTAAATTAAATTAAAGTTTAAACTAGAAAACATTGAGTGAAGGAGATTGTCTTCCACAATGTGTGTGGACTCATCCAATAAATGGGAGACAATAAATGGAGAACAAAAAGCTTATCTTTCCTCTGAGTAAGAGAACATTATTTCTGCCTGACAACCTTCAAAGGCCATCAGTTTTTCTTATCTTCAGGCTCAAATATAAACTTAAGCTTTTCTTGAATCAAGTCTGCTGGTCATTGGACAGAAGCTATACCATCATCTCTCCTGAGTTTCCAACTTGCTGACCCCAATATATAATGGTTAGAGCTGATTTATCTCTGTCTCTCTCTGTCCCTGTCTCTCTCTCTCTCTTTCTTTCTGTAGAGAATTTGGATTAAAACATAGACCTTTTTAGGTTTAAAAGCTCCACCCAGGTTCTTTTACAAAACTTCATTTTTCAGAACATGTTAGATAATAAAATTTTTTCTCTCAGTGCTCTTTAGACTCTTCATCTGCATTATTTTTTAAAAATGGAAAATTATTAGTATATTTAATATATTAACATATGCAGTTGGTTCTCATTATTCGAGGGCTCCTAATTTGCAAATTCATCTGCTTGCTATGATTTCTTTTTAACGCCACAATTGTCACTTGCAGCATTTTCATGGTTGTCTCACAGGGTAAAGAATTTGAGTTACCCAACTGACGCACACGTTCCCAACCAAAGTGGAACAATGAGCCACATTCTGTTTTAGCTCTTCTACCTTAACAAATGTCCTCTGGGGGTTTCTATTCGGTCCTGTGTTTTTAAAAACTTGTTGTGCTTTTTTTGGATTGATTTTATTGTTTAACATGCTCCCAATCATCCTGTCGTCTAGTATCCCTAAGTTTAAGAAAGCTATACTGTTCTTGCTGGAAAAAATGTATCCATTAGAAAAGCTTTGTTCAAGCATACATTATAGGAATATTGCTCTAAATTCAGTAATAATTAATCACATACATGTTTATGAAGTTGCCATTAAATAAAAATGCACATAAAATATGGTTATATGTTGATCAACTGATAAAAATATTATGACAGAGTGCAAACAGGAACCAAACCCTGTATTTCTCCTATGAGCAATGTTTAATATTCATTATCTCTGTGTTCACAGTGACTTTATAAAGCACAGCTACTGCAAATCACAAGAAATATGTTTAAAATCTGTGCTGTGGCTATGTGACTGTAACTTTTTAAATAGTTGAGGGATAGCACCAAATCTTTATCTATAATATTTCATAACTTTGAAGCATTAAAAAAGATCAACAGAAGCCAGGTGTGGTGGTGCACTCCTGTAATCCCAGTGCTTGGGAGGCTGAGGCAGGGGAATAGTTTGCAAGTTAGACACCAGCCTGGGCTACAAAGTGAGCCCAAAGCCAGCCTGAACTGCACAGTGAGACCCTGTCTCAAAAAGACCAAAAAAAAAAAAAGATCAATGAAGCCAAAATTCAGAGAATCAGAGACTGGAGAGATACACAGCAGGAGTCTGATCATGAAGAAGCAGTAGAGCCAGAATAAGAAACTAACATTTTTCTCTCCTTGGATGCTGGTAAGAGATTCAGGCTACACAAGGCCTCTTCTTGCATGGGGACACTCAGCCTAAACTGCCTAAGCACTAATAAAACCTCAAACCATCTTCCTTTCTTTCTCTTCCCTGTTCTCTCCATAAAAGTATCCATTTTTAAAAGTAACAATTCTTTTTATACCCTTTCAGTATAAATGAGGCACTATCAGTCTCTACATCCAAATCAAACTGTAGGTAAAGGTCCATCCTATTTTTGCAGAATGGCTATAGCACTTCCAGGATGAAAAAACTATTCCAGGATTAAAAAGGAACTAACATGATAGTTTATTACTAATATGGTATTACTATACTAACAGGTTTTGCAGAAATAAATATAGTAAGAGATTAATAAAACTATGTATAGATTTTAGAAAACCAATGAGTTCCATAATAGGGACAAAACTCAGAGCCTGTTTCTTACACTGTACACTCACAACTCAGAACACATTGTAACCTCAAAAGGTGCAGGGACTTCTCCCCACCAGCAACGAAACAGTAAGCAACAGTCGGGTATGCTGTAATCCAACTCAGTTCTGACACTATCCACACACAAGGCTCCACAGAGTAAGAATTTATTCCCAGAACTGCCTCCACTTTAGAACCAGTTTCAGTTTGGCTCTCTATAAATTCTGACCACCCAGCAATAAATTGTGGTTCCTAGGATTCCATCTTCAGGTCTGGCTAATTTTCTAGCATGGCTCACAGAGCTCAGGAAAACACTATAATTATATTTACCAGTTTATCATAAAGGATATTTTAAAATATACCAAAACCAAGTAGATGAAGACACACATAAGATAAGACCCAGAAGGAACGCAAACATGGCAGTTCCCGTAGCTGGGCTGTGCTGCTGTCCTGGCAAGTGGATGAGTTCTTATTTACCTTCTGAAAACCTCCATGCATTCAGTTGTCTAGAAGATCTCTGAATCCCTTACTCTTGAGATTTTATGGCAGTTCCGTTGTGTGGGCATGTGTGCTTATAGGTGGAGAAGGAAATCCAGCAAACTCTATCTACTCAGGTTCTTCCTGACATCTGTGTGGCACTCCCCACTCCAGGGTATGGAGGAGGACTCTGCGATGAATAGGAAGGATCTTATGACCCACTGACTGTCAGGGGTAGGTCGGACAATTTTTTATGGCCAGCTCCAAGAGAGACACTCAAGGGGAAATTAGAATTACAACTCAACCTAGGAAAGAGAAATTTTAATTTTTGTAGCCTGCCTTGAGGGAGGAGTTACAAGCCAGGAACTATGTATTATAACCAGAAAGTACAGTTTAGAGTGTACCGTAATATCAAACCAAAGTAAAACAACTTCTCTGGTGATTTATGTGCAAAAAAAAAGATTCATTTGAGTTTGGGTCTTGTTGTAAATGTACGGTGCTTTACCCTCATGACTTCTTCTTATGTTATGTTAAAAGATAAATAGGAGTCATTGTAGATTTATCTGGACTATTCATTACTTGTCTGGTACTGTTATGTTTCTTATTCGTTGTAGAGTTCCCTAACTAAATTAAAAGTTAAACCCCTTTCCCTAAAGAATGCCCTGTCATATTTATTTGGACCTCCATACTCCATAGTTTATGTCTCAGTTAAGGCAGAGAAGAATATATAACCTTCCCCTTAATGAGAAAGCAATATACTACCAATTTTCCCATATTACCCTGTCCCTCACAATCACATAGGTAGTCAGCTAAAAGCCTACTGCTCTGCACTTAAACTAGAAAACTCTCCTTCATTTTCCTTCAAAGGAGAGAGTGCAGCCAAAACAAAAAGCTTATAATTACAAAAAGCCACCAGCTAACTGCATTAAAACATTTGTGGGTGGGACAGAACAATGGCTACATATTCTGAATACCTATCAACTCCAAAATTATATTCTGTATTTAAGTGAGGTGGTGTTCACCATGTCTCTTTCCTGTGTGACAATAGCAAAGTGAATATCAAGGAACATGATTTGAGAAGAAGAGGGATAAATGTCTAATGTTTAGTACTTACAAATTATATTCCCCTTTGTATTTTTCAGGGTTCAAATGGCCAGAATTTAAACCTAAACACTTCTGATTCCAAGGCTTGTCACTTTCCTACTGTAAGAAATCTAGCAGATACCATTAATTGCTCACTTAACAGTCATTTCTTCTTTGCTAAGAATATAACAATGATTTTGTCCACTATTAGGTAGTCAAGTGCTCCAGAAGAATTTGTTTTCTTCCAGAGCTGAATCTTGATAAGGTTAAATTAAATGTGGTAGCTCCCTCTCTGCCCTAGCAACTGACTGAGCAATGGGCATATGATCCAGTCCAGTCAAACAAAACATGTAGAAAGTCTGCTGAGAGACTTTCTTCTCTTAAAACACAATGACATACAGTGGGGTGTGGTGGAGCAAGCCACTAATCCCAGCACTCAGGAGACTAAGCCAGAGTTATCACGGGTTTGAGGCCAGCCTGGGTTACACAGTTCAAGGCCAATTTGCACTACAAAGAAAGACTCTGTCTCAAAAAGTCCAAAAAAAATTATATAAGTTCACTCATTTTATTAATATTTATATTTTAAATTTATTTTGACTTTGTTTTTTTCTCTGAATATGTTTGAATGGCTGTCCTAGCCAGAAATTAGTAGCTATCTTGTGACACTGGAGAATCTACCTTAAGAGGACATAAAAATAACCTAGGAATACTAGAGTAGAATAGTACAAAAAATTCATATAAATAACAAGATTGTTGACCTAATTTAAGCAAACCTCATGCCTCCACTTTTCTTTTCAAATGAGATATAAAGATACTTCATGTCTAAATATGTTGGATTGAGTTTTTAGTTAACTTGTGCTCCGCAATGACCACTCCCTTATCTAAGCACAAGGTAATGCTAGAAATTGAAACCTGTGATACAGATAGCGCAACTATGCCTAAAAAGATAATACAAACCCAGTTCAATTCCTGATTGTATTAACCCAATTCCATACAGTAGAGGCACAGAAAAATGAGTCATGCTCATAATTTGATATAAATACTGTTTACCTCAGTCTTCACTATTCCACCTAAAATGTCCCACACTCGACTAAAAATTGCAAGATACATAACGCAGCAAATAAAAACCAATACACAATTATGAGACAAAGCAATTAACCAAACCACATTCAATATAGAGTGACATGTTGAAATCGTCAGACAGATTCTATAATTACCATGATGAATATGGTAAAGGTTCTATAGGAAAAGGTACAAAAGTTGCACAAGGTAAAGTTTAACAGAAAGATGCAAAGTATAAAAAAGAAATGACAACATCAGGCGCTGGTAATAGAGATGAAGATATCTTTATTAGGCTGATCAGATTATTTGACACAGCTGAGGAAAGTAATCAGTGATCTTGAAGATGATAGAAGATAACCATATTGAAACTCAAAGAAAAAGGAAAGAGTGAAAATAGTTATAACAAAACATGAAAAAGCTGTCCAGTGACAATAAATAGTCTAAGGCAGGTAATCAGAATTCCAGGTGGAGAAAAACAGAACAATGGGGAAGCAATATGTTAAAAGATAATAGCCAAGCATTTTCCAAAATTAATGAAAGCCTTATTTGTGGGTTAGATAGTGAGGTGCCTCTAAAATTCTCATGTTGAGGTAATAATGCTTAATACATCAGATTGTGTCTCTATATGGAGGCAAGGCCTTTAAAGAGATGACTAAATTAAAATGATACCTCAAACTGGGCTCTAATCCAATCTAATTGATGCCCTTACAAGAAAGGGAAAGGACACAACAGAAACATATCTGAGATGGGAATATAGAGAAAAGAACATTTGCAGGGCAGATAGAGAGGCTTCAGGAGAAATCAGGCCTGTGGACACCTTAATCTTGAACTTTGAATCTCTAGTATGCTGAGAAAATAAATTTCTACTATTTAAGCAAGCTGGACTGTGGTATTTTGTTATAATAGGAATAACAAATTGATAAAGATGCTACTCCACACATCTGAAATCACATGAAAATATTAAGTAAGATTCATAATTAACTAAAGAAAAGGCTATACTTTCAGGGATTTTTTTTTCTTTTTTTTTTTTTTACCAGGGATTGAACTCACGAACTTGTGCTTGCCAGGCAGGCATTTATGCCATTGAGCTAAATCCCTAGCCCCTCAAGGATCATTTCTATAATATGTTAATTAACTAAAGAGATAAATCACAGGCAGGTCATATTCCAATTTTTTTGTTTGTCTGCTGGAAACGAAAGAAGATTGACATTAATGGTAGCTGGAGAAAAATAGATAGAAAGGAACAAAGAGTAAAAACTATAGTAGATTTTTTTTTTGTTATAAGTAACACAAGCCACAAGCAGTGGAGTGACATTTTGAAAGTTCTGAAAGAATGACATGGAATGTAAATCAGTGATGGAATGCTTCCCAAGCATACACAAGGCCCTGAGTTTAGTCCTTAGCACATCAATAAATAAGTAAGCAAAACATCAAGAATAAAAACCTGAATAAAAAAATAAAAATTTTATGCTCACTAAAAAATATTTTGGAAAAATTGAGGATAAAAACTTCAAATAGAAACCAAGGCAATTCATCACTGGCAGTGCATTATAATCTAACAAGGTTTTTTCAAGTGGAAAGAATGTAAAACTAGACAAAAACTTGGAATATATACAGACAAGTAAGTGCTAGAATTGGGATAAATAAGGGCATATATTAAATTTACTTTTTTATATTTTAGTTACCTAAGTAAAAAGAGTAGTAATATATTGTGTTTATAGTGAAAGTAGACATTATAGAAGCAGGAAAAGAAACAAACCTCGCTTCAAAGTATATTTGTATAGAATATTCTATCCAACAAATGAGGACTACATGATCTTTTCAAATATAGCTGTAATGTTGACCAAGCTAAATCATATCCTGGACCACTTAACAAAATTCAAAAAGTATAAAAAATGGCAATTATACATAGCATGATTTTGGATCTCTCTCTCTCCCCCCCCCATATACCCACATACACTCACATACATACACATACAAACTAGAAATCAGTAACAGAAAGATATGTAGAAAGTATTTGAAAACCGAGCAATATGTTTTTAAATGACTCATAGTCAAAAAGGAAATCATAGGAAAGTTAGACAATATTTTGAATTAGATGAATAATAAGAACACAAACAAAAACTTGTAAGATGCAACCAAAGCAATGCTTCAAGGAAATTTTATAGCAATAAAATGCTTATATTGGAAAAGGAGAAAGATTTCACATCCACAAGTAGGATTTTGCCTTAAGAAACTTGGGAAAGATAAAGGCAAATCCAAAGGGAAAAGGAAGGGAGTCATAAAGGGCAGAGCAGAAGGCAATGTAATAAATAGAAAAATCATACAGGATATTACTAAAAATAGAAGTTGATTCTTAGAAATGATCAATAAAATGGATATATTTATAGTCAGACCAAGAAAAAAAGAGAAAATACAAATTACAATTACTGTATAACCTGTATTTTTAATTACATTTATTGCTACAATTTAGATATACATAATGATCACATTCAACATAGGTAATTTGTACATGTACGTGATATATTTTGATTCCTCTTTTTCTCCATTCGCCTCCCCTCCCCTCAATCTCTCTTCCTCTCTTTACTCACAAAGCTTTGTTTCCATTTTATCTTTCATTTCTCATTATAGATATTTAAAATATAACAAAAGAACAGTTTGTACCCATAAATTTGATAACTCAGATGCAATGGTTAACATTTCTTGTGATAACAAACTTTCAAAATTCCTTCAAAAACAGACAATTGGACTAGTTGTATATCTTTAAAGAAATTTGATTTCTAATTAAAAATTTTCTAACAAAGAAAATTTCAGGCCTATTTGACTTCATGGCAAGTCCTTCCAAACACTTAAAAAATAAATAACAACTTTATACAAATTCTTCCAGAACACAAAAAGAGAACAAAACAATTCCCAAATCATTTAATATAATTGACGTTACCTTGACATCAAAACTAAAGATGTCAAGGAACTTCAAAACTAAAGAAAAGTACAGAGTAAAACTCCTTGAACTGAGAACCAAAAATACTCATCAAAAACTGAGCAAATTAGAAATAAAGGGATCTTCCATCATTCGGTAGAGTATCTACCCAAAATCTACTGCTAATGTTGCACTCAGTAGTGTGAAACTAGGTGTTTCCCCCATACAATTAAGTAAAGGACCAAAAATGTCATATTTTGTCACTTCTCAATATCACACCAGCAGTCTGAACCAATGTAATAAAACAGAAAGAATATGTGTAAGTGGAAAGGAAGAAATAAATTATCAAGAACCAAGAGGTCTGAAATTTTACCCTATTTGCAAACTAATAAGTCAGCCTACTTCACTTTCATGGATGCTGATGGAGCCCAGATCTCTGGGTCAAAGAAAAGAATTCTGTTACTCAGGAATAACAACTGGCAGAGTGTCAGCATTTTCTTGGGTTGGCCCCCCCAACACAAGGAGGACCAGGCGGTATGACGTAGGTAGCATGATAGCCAGGCGCTAGATGAGGGGATAATTTAAATGTAATGAGGCATAGCAATTGTTTGGTATGATAGAACTACTTCACATTTCAAATCTGATGGCAAATAATATAACATTATGTATTTAACCCATTTCATAGACCTTTATTATGCTAAAAAAGATAGATTTTATTGCACCTAAACTATACTGTAATGTTTTAGTTAATTAATTATGAGGAGGATACAGACAAAGTATCATCTGAAAAAAGTGAATCCCTGTTCAAGAAGGTGTTTGATTACTTCATCTTAATGGTCATTAGTTTCTACAACTACTTTAGGTCTGATTCTCCATTCTAGATTTGAGAATCTCTTGATTTTGTTATATGAAGATTGTTTATATGTATATGTCTGTATTTATTTTATAAATAAATTAATAGAAAGTTAGTAAATCATGTTATTCCTATTTATACTCCTTTAAATTCAGGAACATTTTAAATTCATGGGTTTATAAGCATCACTGAGGCTAATCCTATGATTCTGGGAAAAAGAGACAAATGCAATCATGAGATATAGAAGTTAAACAACTTTTTCAGTTTCATACTAAATTGATCAATTCAGATCAATCTAGCTATAAATGAAGGGCTTTGACTCTTGACTGCTACATCTTTGACTAAACTAAGGCTGGCAACTGTTCGTGGTCAAAAACTACACAACTCCAAATGCCAAACTAATGAAGAAATCAACATTGTTAGGCCAGCACCATGTATAAAGATGAAAATCTGAGACAAAGCAGATACAGACAACAGGAAGCAAGGATGCCAAGAGCTTTGGAATTCTGAGGCAGACTTTGGAAACTTGTTGTGACAAACCAGGAGTCAAAGGTGAGACCCAGAGGAAATACAACCCTTCAGGCTTCTTGCTGAAAGCAGGTGGGGTGAGGGAAACCAGGTGCAAACTTAGAGGTGAGTCTGAGGCTGAATATATGATTCTACATGGGTATCTTATACAGGTTCACTTTAGAATACTCAATTCACTTATTTGCTTCACTGCAAGATCCAGAGCTGATCAGTAAACTCAGGCAAACAACTTATTTTGTGAAATTAAAAAAGGCAATATTAGCAATTTTTGTCAAATGTTTAGGTGTCCTTTGCACAGAGCCTATTCATGATTACTCTTTCTTAGTGTTTCAAAAGATTCTATATTTGAAAAGAAAACATGGAAAGCAAAAAGAACAAATCTTAAAATTAAACTGACTTTGGTAAAAATCAAAGCTGTTAAAAAAAAAATCACTGCTGTTTTGGCACCTGAGTTTGGACAATTAAAAATTTTGTATCTCATTGCCCTCATTTCCTGCTTAAATTGGAACTTAGATATTTGATGTATACTCCATCTACCTCATTTAAGAAATATTTATTGAGCAAATGCTATGTACCACAAATATTCATCTAGGGATTGAGACTCAACAGAAAACAAAGTTTCTGTCCCCCTGGAATTGACATTTCATTGGGTGATTTTTATATTACATGCCACTTATATGGCAAGAGAATTGTCTCCCATTAAGCTGGGAATAGAAGTCCTCACCCCACAGCAGCTCTTCTGGTAACAAGGCCACCAAAATACAACTACTAGCAGGAAGTTAATAAATTTCCCAAACTGTTTCTACGTCAACCTGCTCAATAATAACTTGTTAAAGCCAGGTGAGGTAGTGAAGGATCACTGTGAGTTCTAAGTTAGCATGAGCTACATAGAGAGTTCATTTGTCTTTTTTTTTTTTCTTTTTCTTTTTTTGTACTGGGGATTGAACTCATGACCTTGTGCTTGCTAGACAGGCACTTAGGCCACTGAGCTAAACCTCCAGCCCCTACGTAGAGAGTTCAAAGCCAGCCTGTACTATGCAATAAGACACAGTCTTTAAAAAAAAAGCCTGCTAAAGACAAAGGTCCCACTCTTCCAGTTGATGACATCTACTGGGAGAATAAGAAGTTGAATTTTGCAGACTGCTTCATACAGGTCCACAAGAACATGGTTGGTGTCTCATATTAATTTCATGCTGCAGGAATCAAAATTGTGAGTCAAAAAGCCAATGTCATGGTTAAAGAGGGTGGAAGACTGCAAAATAATCAAGCTGTCTGTAAAATGTGAAGCCATTTCTACTTTCAGTTGAGATTTCTGGGGAAAGCACTAGCGTGGTTGGATCTGGCTTTGCAAGAGCAAAAGTTGAAGTTTGAATGTCTAGATGAAAATGAATGATTTTTTCCAGTTAAAATCACTAAATAATACTGATTTGGCCCAGGAGACATCTGTTTGTCACTCCAACAGAACTTTAGAAAGTTACATTGAAAAATATATAATCTTTAACTCTTTTTTTCTTTTTCTACACTGAAAATATTCTTAGAATTGAAAAATGTCCAATGGCAAAAATTTATCACTTTGTTGGTTTGTCTATAGCTTTTATCTGAAACCACCATTGTTACCCAAACATCTAAGAACATAGAGATCAACTGGAAGATCTCCTAATTTATAGGAAAGTTATACTAAGAGTGGAAGAATAATGGATTAGAAGGCACAGGGTGCTCTCAACCTAATGTCGGGCAGCCTACTTTTACTCTTGCATTAGACACGGAGACTTGGAGTCACAGAATCTGTGTTCTCTCTTGGCATGGCTGTAATGAGAAGGAACATCTGTGAAGTGTTTGCCAGCATGTCAAGAGTAACAGGACTCTCGAAGCCATTTCAAACGTCATACCAATCCTTGGGCATAACATCTTTAAAAAGATTGTTGCTTTAGAGATCTTAATATTTCAGAAAAAAAGACCTGAAATGTAATACTCTTACCCACTTAAAAGTGGAGTTCTTTTTCACTAAGCAAAGTTGAACTTTTTCAACTTCTTTTTACCAAACAAGCCTCTTTTTGGTGGTGAGCAAATAAATTAGCATGTGGGTCCTAAGTGCTCTTAAAATCGTTTTGCTATAGACCTGTCCACTGTTTATAATTCTTGAATAAAGCTGAAAGTAAAGAAAGGCTTTCTCTGAAGGTTTATGAGCATTTTTCCATGAAGCAGAAGTCAAACAGAAGATCAAAGAGACACCCAAAAAAATGCTCCAAACTCAGATTAGGGTGGGCTGAAGGGCAGTGAAAAGAAATCAACCTCTCCAGATAGTTTGGGAGATATGTCTTGTTATTTAAAAATAAAACAAAACTAAAACATGATAGTCTAAGTGTATCAAACTGACATTTCTAAGTAATGTTGTAAAGAGAATTTGTCTTTGATATTCTACCCATACCATCAGAGCTTTTTTAATAGAAGTTACTCAACTGTTTCACCAAGTGGTAAGCATGAACAAAATCAGGTGAATTTCTTATTTCTAATAGCCAATTTTTAGGTTTTTCGGAGTCTACAAAGGGTAGATTAACATACAGTATAGAAATATCTTGAGAATACAATGCATTCTGTAAATTTTGAATACCACCGTAATTAATGAATGCTTTAGCTTTTGAAGCACTACATATACTTTAAGACAGAAAAATTAAAAAAATAAGTAAAATGAATATATTTGTTGAAAAAGCTTGAAGGCATGAATCTACACAGCTATGATTAAGCTCCCAATAAATCTGTTTCTAATCATCCATTGGTATTTAAATATATAGTAACTACTCTATTAAATTTAATTCTCTCTATTTAATGACAGTTATTCTAAATTTAATGACAGTTATTTGAAACATATACCCACAGACTATTAACAATATTTTAACAAGATTTTTAAACCATGGAAAGTGAGTATGAATCCATCAAATGTCAATAAATCAATTACTATTTAATGCAGAATGCCTGAATTGTTAAACTGAAGCATACCCAAGTGAGAATGCTTTGAAAGCATTTCATTGAAAAATAATTTGCCAGGGGGAGAAAAGCCATCTGTGAGCTGTAAGTACTGTTTCAGAATAAAACTAAAGATATATAACTTTAAAACATATTTATTTTGCATGAAAATATGCATTTGAAGGAACATATTAAATTTTTTGATAGGGACTTGACTTTGTCCAGAATACCATTTTAACATTATAAGTCAAGTGGTTTTAATTTTTCTGTTGCCAATTAAGTATGTGCTAAAAATATTACATACTATTTTATTCTGGGGATTCACAACTAGGTTTTTATAAAAATTCCTTTATCTTGAACATAAGGAAAACCTTCCCCCCCCAAGTTATGTTGCCTACCAAATCACCATAAATAAAACAAAGTCTTTCATCCAAATAATATTTCTGGCTACTGACATGCTTTGCTTCCCTCCATATGGACTTTAGCTGCCATATTTTTGGTGATCTCAAACGGTCCTTGCCTTGCCATGCATTGTATTGTACATCCCTGGGGCACTTACTGAGGCCAGAAGTGTAGACCAGCAAGTTCTAGTGATGTAAGAGTCCCAACCTATAAAGCATATCAGTAGACACTTTGTAGCATGTGCCGTTTATCAGGGTTTCCATTAAAAGTATTATGTTTCCATACTTTACAACCATAAAAGAGTAAATAATTTCAAAGGATTGCTTGATAGGAGACTTCTGTTTTAAATGGAACTTGGAAATATCTGGAAAATCACTGGAATAAATGTACTTAATAGATCCAATGCTGTGGAGTTTGTTGGGGTTTTTTTTTAAATTGTTTTCTTAAGCACATGAAAAGGTATACCATTTCCTCCAACATTTTTGAAATAGGTTTTGGGTTGGAGTTTTTCTTTGTAACATTTGACATACAAATATTTCTCACAATATTCTCTCTCTCTCTGTTTCTCTGAAGCTGACAGTTCTTGACACAACTGACCTCCTCCACTGCTCTTAAACTATAGAATCTGTTAAAGTTTAAAGCCAAAAAAGCAGCATTACATGCCACTGGAGAAAACCTGCATCAGTACTTCACTTGATAAATTGGAATATATATACTAAATACCTCTACTAAGCTATTTCCTTTATAAAGAAACAAATTTCATCCATGGGACTAAGTAAATATTACATCGGCCTGTGCCATATGAAAAGCCAGTACTTTTCAATACAAGTCAATACAAAAGCACTCTTTGCATGGAAAAGATTATATCAGGTCAGTCTCACAATAAAACCATTTTTATAATAGTGCCAATATCAAGCATCTGAAAGTTCAATTGCTTATAAAATACTTTATAATCTGATTGAGACTGTCCAGATTTGCTCACTCTATGATGCTTATTTTCTAGGAAATTATAGGAACTTCTCTTTAATGTTGCTATGCAGACGTGGAACTGGACAGTACAGTTTTTTTTAGGGTTGTTGCATTTCTGAGTTCCAGCCCAGGTCCATCAGCAACACCAGCCATGAGACACAAGCTACTGAGCAGTTAACACCTGGGTGGGAAATTGCTTGATTACCCTAATTGTACAAATCAGAAGTCTCAAACAAAGGTCAAGATTAACTTTCTTAAACTAAAAAATCCAGAACTGTCCATAACAATTCCAGGAATCATAAACAGTGAGTGTAGCACAATATAAGTTGCTTTCCCTGACTTGGTAAAGAAAGTGCTAGTAGCTGAGAGTAGCAATGGACTAGATCTGCATGTCGGGTTCTGTGCTGAATTTTTGGCCTGCGTCATTATTATTTAATTCTTACAAACCTTCTCCATCCTTTCTTTACAGCTGAGGATATTGAGGCTGAGAGGGGTTGAGTAATCTTCCCAATATCACAGTTAATGATCTTGATCCACAAATGTCACATATAGATTAAGCTGGTATTTTGAGTCCAAGTCTAGCTGAGTCCAAAGCTTTGTCTTTAACTGCCATGCTCAATATCCTTCCTTCTTCAGAGTTCATTAGGGGCAGGGGACAGAGGAAGGTTGACTCTTAGGTTTTAATACCTTCAAGAAGGCAGCTACTCAAAAGATGTTCTCAAGAACCAGGCCCTTCCAAGCAGAGTAGGTCTGATTGGCAGGACAGGAAACTGGGAGGTGCACAGGTAGCCTTTTAGATCTTGGGGGGGGGGGGTGCGGGGGGGCGGGAATTAATTTGCAAATGTTATCAATGAAGAGATGAGTAAAACTACATGCCCACCCCCCTCCTTGGTACTATGCTGGGCTTGAGTTTCTGTGTGGTAGGGAGGTGAAGAGTTCATCTAGCTTGGGAGGCAAAAAAGAGAGGAAGGCAGAAACCACCCAAGGCCCATCTTTAGCCGGCCAAGGCCTTCCCTTCCCATAGAAGTCATGCCGCCTCCCCACAAGAAGACGAAAGTTGGGCGAGGCTGGGAAAGGGAGCAGGAGAAAAGGAATCCAGTGTAATTAATCACCTTGCCTGCCTGGGAAGTCCAGTTCAGAAACCAAAGGGAAAAACAGGGCTCGCTTCCATGAAGCACTCAATCTCCTGAAAGAAACAGCATAAATAGAGTCATATTTGCCAATGAAGGTTTCTAAATGTTTAAACTAGCCAGTAACACCACACAGATGGAGAAACTAATGCTTTCGGAAGTTAATGATTTGTACTATAGTCACTTCGTAAGTCAGAGATAGAGCAGATGTAAACCCCCAATCTCTGGATTCAGATTTATCTGCACATAAACCATCAAAAACACAAACCTTATAGCCCTGAAATCTGCCCACCCCTGTGTGGTCCCCTGTCAACCTCCAACATTGCACTACACAGAAGGGATTTCTTTCCCCTTACACAGTTTGTAAGTCTTAGCCACATGACCAGGTCTTTCTGTTTTTTCTTTGATTCTTCCCACTTTTTTGATAAATACTTTTGCAGTGCTTACCATGTGTCAGACACTGTCTTAGATACAGGAGATATGGTGACAAGCAAGCTTGCTATACCAGAGTACAGATTCTAGGAGCAGAAGGCACACAACAAGCAACAAATAAATCTCAAGAAGGTATCAGAGAGTGAACATGTTATATAAAATGCAAAGTAAAGTGATAGAATGTTCAAGGTGAGGCTCTGAGAGGATTTCTGAACAAGATCCACATGCTAAGAAAATGCCAGTTATATGGAGGAAAGTAATGTTTCCACCAAAGGAAATCTCTCTGGTTTTGGTTTTGGTTTTGGTTTTGGTTTTTGATACTAGGGATAGAACTCACAATTATGCACTTGCAGGGAGGTGTTTATGCAGCTGAGCTAAATCCCCAGCCTCTCCTGTGAACTTTGAACTCTAACCAATAAAGCTGTATAATTGAGTCAGATCATTACATACATCTTTGTATATGGTTGAGTAATGTCTCCCTAAATCCTGTAAAATGCCCACTGCCATGTCCTTAATACACTAAGCTTACAAATTTTTATGTGTTTTCTGTTTAGTTGTTTAAGCAAAATTAAAAACTACTCCTACAAATTTGACATTTGTTTGAGTTGTTATTTGCACAACAAACATTTATTCAATGTTAGTATTGAATCAATAGGTACACCAAAATAAAATAAATACACATTCTTTTAGACACTGATTTTAAGTAAGAAAAAAAGCTGATTATTGCATCTAGAATTTAGAGAATTGAAGAAAAGGTACAAAAGAAAGGTTGAGGCTTTAGGGTGGCTGGACACATTTATATTGCATGCTGGTAAGGTGGAGAAAGCTAAAAGGTGGCCTCTCTGTGAAGACAAAAAAAAGTAATATAAACAGGTGAGGTACCTTTTACATCTGCCCCAGAGATAATTTTATATTTTTTACATCCTTCTGCTAGTCGGTCAGGAAGAGATCATAGTTGAAATTATTAGTAAGTAATGTAATTATTCCCATAGGCTATTAAATATCCCATCCAAGTTACCAAAAATTGAAATACAGAGTTAAATATGAAAATGTATACTATATACACTGGGATTACATGAATCTCCAGACCCCCATTTCTGAAAATAGCTCTCCAAATATTCATAAATCTTAGTAACTTCTTAGTAAAACATCTCCTAAACAAAGTTTGACTGAACATAGAAATCTGAAATACATAAAAACAGAACTTGGATATCTACTTTGACTCTCTGGAATTTATTTGGAAGCAGAAATGCCTCCAAAGTGGAAATTGCTTACAGGGAAAAAAAAATCTCACAATGCTTTTCTCTGGATAGGTTGGAAATGATGTAATAAAAGCACCATAATTTATGCACATAAATGAGTAGGCAACTTATTCAAGGAGTGGTAAGTGCCGAATTCTAGTGGAAAAAATAGTGTACATCACAGAGACTTGACCAACTGCCAACAGCTATTAATCTCTTCATGACCTTTTAAATACATAGATGCCAAATAAAGCTTGTCATTTTATTCTGTCCCTCAAAGCAATACATTCTTATTTATGAAGTTATGAGAGAATAAAACGTTACACTTTCTTTGACATGCAACATATACAACCTTGAGAAGCTTTCATTCTTAAAAATGAGAATGTTGATAAATCAGTAGCCATATGTCTCAAGAATAATGGATTAAGCCTGACCATAGTCTTCAACCTTAATGTGACTGTGATCCTCATTCATCTCGCCACGATCAACAACCCACATCACAGAAGCTGTGGTATACTATACATCTCCAACAGTCAGTATATTAACAAAGAGAGACTTCAAATAAAGATAGCATTGAATTGTTTCTGATGTAGAGGTATGACAGAAATTTCAGGATTAATGTGGAATACTTTCCATCTCACCCCAAAATAAAGCATTTGTGAAGTTTGTTATTGGCTGTAGTTACCTCAAGATTAGAGCATTCCACTGTGCTAACATCATTATGTAATAAACTTTCTCATGATGTGGTTTTACCAGGTGCCACCTAGCACATTTCAAATTCATAACTTGGGAAGTTTCAAGGGAGATCATCCCTTAAAGTTATTTCCTCCTTAGGGTTCCTATAATTCTACATATTACACACTTCAACAATAAAATACAATGTGTTATTTATTATGACTTCTGAAATGAATAACCAATGTTTTCCACCTTGAAAAATTATTTCAATAAAGTCTAGGTCAAAATATTTCTGTTTATCTGGACATGAATTGAAAAAGCCATGGAAATAATAATTGACTCAAATAATGGTGTAGTTGAATATCATTATTTCCCACTGCAACCTCAGTAAATATCCATAGTAAAGAGTGTGTGTGTATGACTAAGAATTCAAATCATCAGCCAAATCAATAATTTCTTACTTAAAAATATACATGCTTGAAAACTATATGAAAATATAACTAACATCATTAGTTATCAGGGATGCAAATTGAAATCACAATGAGCTATCACTTCATTTCTGTTAGGTTCACTATTATTGAAAGACAAAATATAACAAATGTTGGTGAGGATGTGGAGAAAAGAAAATCCCAGTACACTGTTGGCAGGGATGTAAATTAGTAAAGTCACTATGGAAAATAGCATAAAGTTTCCTAGAAAACCCCTCCAAAATGGAATTATAACATGATTCAGCAATCCCACTTTTGTGTATATTTCCAAGGGAGATGAAGAGATATCTGCCTTCCCATGTTTACTGCCTTATTATTTATGATAGCAAAGCATTTGAATCAACCCAAGTGCCCATCAGCTGACAAAGCGATAAATCAAATGTAACATACATTCACAATGGAACACTATTCAACATTTAAAAAGTAAAAGAAATGCTATCACTTGTGACACGTGAATGAACATGCACAACATTATGCAAAATGAAATAAACCAGGCACAGAAAGAAAAATACTGTACAGTCTCACTGATATATGGATTCTACAAGAGTTGAAGTTATGGAAGTAGAGAGTTGAATGGTAGTTACCAAACACTGGGAGTTGGGAGTGGAATGTAAAGAGGATAGCCAAAGTGCACAAAGTTTATGTCTTCAGGAGGGATAAGTTTTCAAAATCTATTGTAGAATGTTCACCATGGTTAACACATTATATATCAAATACTCCAAATTTGCAAGATATGTAAGCTAAAAAACAGATAAGAGTCAAATTACACAATCTCCTAAAACTTGCAGATATCAGATCTTTAGAGTGAAGATAAGGTGGTAAAATTCATGATCCTCCTCCTAGGTTCAGACAATGAGATAGCATCAACCCACTTGTAGCATTCTTTTTGTAGGTCTGTATGCTGGAGAGAGCAAGAGGTAAATCAACCTAACAAAACCAGCATCATGAGCTAAATTATTTAAGGCTAGTCCTTGTTAGTGCCTACTTGTGACAGTTTCTAAAATCAAAGTAACCAATACCAAGGCTGCAAAAATATGGTGGTAACTGGTACTTAGAGAGCAACCAGCTGGGAGCTATATATTAATATGTGCAAGCCTGGGAGGGGAAAAAGAAGACAGACCCAGAAGATGCCAAAAGATGGCAACTCATGCCCCAGTGTCAAAACCAAATCCAACTGGAGGGTAGAGAGAATGATGGTCTTCTCTGGGAAGCCTCCTCTTACAGAACACAAGACCCCCCTCAGATTTATGGATGAGTTTTGATGAAACTAGATGGCTCCTGCCCTGAGAGCACTGAAAGAGTCCCATGAGGGAGGCTAACCATTTAAACATGACAGTTTATAAGTGGTTCTGGCATCCTCAGGTATTCAATATGTAGAGTCAAAAACCACACACCAGACCTTTGGGCACCTGGACAATACATGCCACCCACAAAGGCCCCCTCCAAGCTCTGACATACTATTCTTGCCTCCAATCCAGCTGTCAGACAGCCAGCTCCCCTCGTTGGCCACAGCGAAGCCAATTTGCATCAGCTGATTGCCACTCAAAAGATTTTAATTCCATTTTTTAAGTGACATATTTAAAGGAACTGTTTTCATGCTCACTATCCAAAATTTACTTCCTCAGTAACTTCTGACAAGTCCAGGCTTACAGACCATTGAATTCCCATGGCCTGATTACTGAGTAATTCTTAAAATCTCATTAGTAGAGTGTGACATTTATCTAATGTCGCATCTAGCAATAAAAACAAAAAGATGTGATGGTAATAAACTACTATTGAAACAGAAATGTAAAGTTGGATCTTAAACAATAGAGTATTGTAAATGATACCTTCCCAAAAAGGTTCTCCCTGATAGCCATAGCCGAAGGAAAACATATGATAACAATAAATATGATTTCTGCGACGCCACAGTCCTTTCACCACGTGTTCCATGTGGAGATGATAAGCGATAGCTCTGCTCTGCATTTTTTGTTAAAAAATAAATTCTTCCTGGCAAATAATAAATTTATAGCAAGGGAATTTCTTTGTGACTCAAGCTTCCATTTCTTTAACTTAGTGCTTTTAGGGACATAAATTCTATTAGTCTCTGTGTGGAAAGTTTGTTAGGGCAACTTAGAATCGGTAGGAATTGGTAAATGTTGTATAGTTTAAGAGGTAAATGTGCAATTCACTGTAGAAGCTTTCCAGCTCTCTGCAATCTTCCTGACCATTTCAGCCCAATATGTGAATTCATAACTACTTCAGTCAACGCTAGATTAGGCAATGCCCCCCATTAATTCATTACATTTGGATAAAGAAAGATCAATTGAAAAAAATAACACAGCGTGCAAAAAATGTGTATATCATATCAGTCATCTGTATATGTATTTCAAAATACCAGGCCCTTATTTACATTTTAGAAACTTTCATTCTTAAAACCATTTCAACATTAAAATAGATTCATTCTTTCAGTGTTTGAGTACAAACAGAGCCTGTATGATAACAGAGATACTCCTTGTACATAGTTTGTTTTGCTTAAGCAAACACTTCAATGATTTTTAAGACCTTGTCTAACAATTAAGTATTTTCTTTCAAAAGAAAAAAGTGCATAATTATATGAAGAAACTAAATTATTCAAATACCAGTGTGGACCTTGCTGCCTATAATTCTGTAGTAATTTTGTGACTCTGAGCTGAAACAAATTTAACTTTTTTTTTTTGGTACCCAGGATTGAACTCACGACCTCGCACTTGCAAAGCAGGAACTTATGCCACTGAGCTAAATCCCAAGCAACTTTAAGTTTTATCTTTTGTTGTTGTTGTTGTTTAGAGTGTTTTCTATGGACAACGATGGCCTCTGAATTGATATTAGCTTAAAAACTGGGAGTGTGCATTTAAAAAATTTATAGTAATTTCATAGATAATTTCTTTTGCCTGTTGAATATAATAACAAACATTACATGCTCACATTTTGCCTGATTTGTGGTGTTTTTTAGTCTCAATTTTTCTAGAAATGCCTTTTACATTTTTGTTATATTTTACTGATTAGAGACCTGAAATTGTGTCATTTACCACAGATATTTTGAGAAACCCTGGTCTAAATTATAAAGTGACCTGGATATTGATTTAACTACTTTGTGAATTAAATTTAGATTTTATATGTACTTATACTTGCCCTTACACACACACACACACACTTGCATGTGCACACACACACAAAACACCCACACACATACACACATGAAGTCCTTATCTATATAACAAAACAGCCAACTCAGCACAAAGCTCAAAGCTCAGTGAACTCATTTCCTCAGTCTCTCCAGATGTGCCACAGCTGAGGAGATTGTTCAGGAATAGGTACTGTTTGATTGAATGATTGAAGCAAATGGATTTGTTAGGCTTGGTTCTTTTTTTCCCCTTCCTTTCAAATTTTCCTCCCTCTTATCCTCCTTCCTGCTGCCTTTTTATTTTATTTTTTTCTATCTAGGGACAAAATCATTTTCTCTCTCTTTAAAGTTAAACCAAGAACCTACATTCATATAGACCAATAAAAATATATCAGTAAAACTCACTGAGACAGAAGGAGAAAAAGAGTTTAAAGATACCTGGAGAAAGAGCAAGAACTATGGCTGGGAAACGCAAGTACATTAGGATCCAGAGACAAGCGTCTTTAACAAACAGAAGAAGGGTTACTTCATGATTCCTAAGGGACATTTTCCCAAAACCTTTTATCTATATGATTTTATCACATGAAAAAAAAAAAAACTCTTCTTAGTTGTTCACCCATGAAAATCCAAAGAAATATCTTCTAAAAGTCATTAATGAACATTCCGTTAGACACTTTTGGGAAGAGAACTTATCAGATCATTTCCCTTCTGTCCCTCATAGCCCCAGCTAAACTATTGGACATCTCAAAACTTTCATTGGGCCTAAGTTATTCCTCCGACTGTGAAATACGGGTGTTTAAAAATAGGACCCCAAAATAACCATATTTCCTCTCCACCATACTGCCCCTTCATGCATACTCAAGACAATGCAGATTTGTTCTGCCTCACCTGTGTCTAATGTTAGACACATGCCCTAGAATCTCTGACAAATTTTGTGTTTCATTTTACAACCAGAAAAATGTATTGCCCAAGCTCATGAGAAAACACAGAGAAATGAATCTGTACCCCTGAAGCTCTGCAATTCATTTTCTTTCTTTGTCTGCTCTGAAAATTGAATTCCCTGGGTTGAGGTTTCATACTATAATTTTCTCTTCTCTGGTTCTTTCTACTGCACAAACCCCCCAACACACACACTCTCCACCAGCAGCAGCACCACCTCCTCCCTGCCCCTCTAGGGTCTTTGGCTCCAAATCAGAACAACTTTCAAGTGGCCAGGACCAGGTTCCAAATCCTATGTTTCCGATAGATTTTCCTTCTTTCCAGATTTTTCTAAACCTCAGTCTTTGTAGGAGGGCATGCACCTCCAGGTGGGGTTCTGACTGTAAGCACGGTGCCTGGGCCCCCACCCCTACAGCAGAAGTTTATTTGAAGTATGTTACTCTTTGCCTGCTTCTTAACTTGAGGCCTGATAGTCTTACAATGTCATTTTTTTCCCCTACTGTAAATCAAGGGACAGCTGTCTTTGGAATAAATTCCAAATAGTTGGTCTGGAAATGAACTTGGCAGTGCATCCCTCCTCCATTCTGGCTGACATTTCCCCATTAATTTCTTTTTCTCTTTCATCCATTCATTGGCTGATGAGTCTATAAATACACCTCATCTGCTTTTACTTTGCTTTTTAAGAATAAACTGATACCAAACACACTGACTTAATTACATCCACAGGCAAAGCATAACAAGTTTAAATGTTGTCACAATATAGTTTTAAAACTTGACATTGTTAATTACGCCAGCTGTGATAAAACTAGGAAATGAAAATCTTAATATGAACATGTAAATGAGTGATTCATCTGAAAAGGAATTTTTAACATTAATAAATGAGAATATCCAGAAACCTATTAAGCAAAAGAAGTGAGTTGCACAAGAAACTGATAAGGCGTCTGGTAAGGAAGCAAGAAAACATGGCCCTCATCTTTGTTGGTCATTGTATGTCTGAAACTGAGCAAGTTAGCTCTCCTAGATTCAAGTCAAATCAGGCAGAGCATTGTCCCAGTCCCATTCTTGAGTGTCCACATTATGAGACTGCTGTTGATCACATAGGGTGCCCTCAGGTAGGGAGATGCAGGACAAATTTTGATTCATTCCCAGAAGACAGTAGGTTTTAGAATCTACTTTTGTGATGCAGACAAGATTAAAGAAAAGGATAAGGAATCACTCATATGCTTTTGATATAAAATTTCTTCTTTCAAAACTTTTCATTGAGATGGTATGGCTGCTAAGTTTCAGATAACACTAGCTTATTGGTGTAAATTAATATTCTGAATTTTGTAGACAAATCCTTGTTTTCCTGAGATAGTTTCACATAAAGTGCATTATTGACAAAAAGGAGAAATGAACATTCACTGTTTTGAATGAGAAGTGAATAGAAAGTTTCTTAGACATAGAATTATTACAATGTTACAGTTCACACACACACACACACACACACTCACAAAAGACCTCACATGAATATAGCGGATAATATACTTTGAGTTGTAGGTAAAAAGACATATCAAAAAGATTTAAGTAAGCCAAAAGAAAGAAAGTCTTACAGATGGCCAAATGGTTTTGGCATTGATGGAAAAGTATAGGAAAAGTGATGATCACATATTTTACTATTTCTATGAGACTAATTTAAAATGAATATGATCTTACTGTAGATAAATCAATTTTGGCAATATATAAAAAAATGGCAGGAATGCATTCATCACTAGAGAAGTTTGCTAGAAGAAACTGTGAGAAAATTTATTTTCTTTGAAAGGAAGATTCCCTTTCCTTAAAATAAAAGAAGAAAACCAATGTCTATGGCCATAGTTTTAAAACTTTGAGAACCACTAGTCAGTGCAAAAACCATACTATGCATTTTTCCATAAATATCTTACTCTTCAAGCAACTATTCAGCCATAGGTATAATTCTGAGAGCTTGATATACACATAATCCTCAGCTGTCATGCATTCAACATTCTTATCATGTGTGGACAGCTATAAACTATTTACTCTCCACCAAAACTAGCATTTTGTACATAAGTTGATGAACAATCTTTTTGAAAGACCCTCTGGTGGCATCTTGTCAGCTGACAATTTAGTTTGGCAGAAATGCTATAATGCAGATAATACTATGGGTTCACAAAACCACTTAGTCTCTCCCCTGAGCACAAGAAAAAAAGTCCATCTCTAACTTCTTTCGTCTAGATGGCATGTTGTGACAACCGATGGCCAATGGATGTGAGCAGATGTGATGTATGTACTTTTATCCTTGACCCTTTAAAAAACCTGTGAGATTCTCCCCATTCTCTCTCTTTGCTCATTTGTTGCTGAATATAGTAGATTTGGCACAGGCCTCCCAGACAGGTCCTAATGGGTGGCAGAGCTGCTGAGAACTGACAGGACCCCTGAGTTCTATCTTAAAGAAGGGTAGCCCAAGCAAGACCAGCTTCATCTCTTTGTGAATAAAGTAGTTAAATCATTGACACTTGGACATTGTTGGTAACAACAGTAATTAAGCAATAATGGCACTCAACAAATAAGCCCGTGGATAGAGTAATCCAAACAAAAAGTCAATATTGGTGTAATTATTTAACTATTTTATTGCAACTTGCCATTATTTTCTACTAAAATTATGGGAAACATAAAAATAAAGATAAATGTACTAGTGGCAAGAGTATTATGAACTTAATACAATCAGAAAAAGACAAAAACTACTAGTCAAATTGAAAGTGATGAATTTTTAACCAAAGCCAGACTCTCAAATAGATTGTTGACATGTTCAGCTGCAAAGAAAAATAAAATTACAGCACACATGTGAGATGCTAAAAATTAAATCTTTCATATTATGGGACTAAAAAGTAAAGGTGACATGGAAATAGAATCCTCCACTGCCACCCCTCACCTTTAAGCTTAAATCCTTTGTTTTGCTATCTCATAATCAACTTCTGAGCCTGGTGCTCAGGATCAAAGGTATAAAAGTTCCTATTTCCTAGTTCTGAAATATGAGAAAATTAAAAATCAGATAGGTCGTACAATTTCCCTCAGTCATGTTAATGAATAATAGAACTGAGATTTGTTTCAACATTTGTATCCACATAAAGTCTTGTTCTTTTTATTATACCTCACTGCCTCTCATCTCTGTAAAAATCTGGGTGTCTGCCTATCTTTGAAGAAGAAAGCATATAAAATGATCTTGTGGCGCCCCCTTTGATTGTAGGATGAAACTTTTTAATCTTGTGAATGCAAGAGCCTTGTGAAGTCTGCCCTGCCCCTTGGCTACCCAGTGGATGAGTGCCCAGAGATATGCTCGGCTATGCTGTGCTGCCTCCACAAACGGCACTACTCCTATGAAGTATTTCCATTAATTTAATGTGGAAAATAAAGTTATAACAACATTAAAGACTATGCTACAGTTTCATGCTCCATACTGTTGGCAGAAAACTTGGCCTCTGTCCCAGAATTCTGCCCCAACTGGCCATGTCTCAGGAGGAAAGAATTCTTCCCATCTCTCTACAGCAGCCTATTCTGCTTAACTCAGACCCCCACAAAGAAGAGGTGAGGAAACAAAATGTTTCCAAAGAGAGAACTGGCAAACAGAAAGCCTGGAGGTGTCCTACCTCTTGAAGAAAAAAGCTAAATTATTTATTAACATCCTAATGACTTTTAGCAGAACGTCATGAAGGCATCCTTTGTTACCACTGCTATGGCAAAGGAAATGTATACAAAAAATTTCAACTGGAAAAAATCTTTTTCACCAACAAGCCAACAACTTTGACCTTATGTAGTGTTTTGAGACTCCACTTTTATAATAACTCAGGTTCACAGTGTTTGGGACTCAGTAAAATGCATATTAAGTGGTTAGACTTTTGCTTGTGGATAATATCAATGCAAAAAAGAACTTTAGTAAAGTTCCAGATATCCATGCTCCTTTGTTCCCAGTACTAATTCCACGGCTACAGTTCTGCTAAGACATTGGCACAATGGATGCTTCCTGTGAGGACTTCTCTGCCATGCCACTCATAGCACTGCTACATGGGCTTGTACAAGGGCAGAAGTTGGAGAAATTATGGGTCTCTTGGAGTCATTTCAAAAGCTGGGGCTATGTGCAGTTCCGGGCACCAGTGCCAAAAGCAACCCTCTGGCTCATTCACCTCCCTGCAAACAACCCAGACCTCCCAGTTCATGTTCTGTGTTTAAAAGTGGAAAATGAGACATCATGAGGAATTGAAAGTAGAAATGGAAGAGGATCTTAGGATAGTTATTCATATCAGCATAAGAGGAATTCATTGATGAAAGCCTACTGTTTCATCTACTCTTGAAAAGACAGTTGGGTACCCTGGGAAATATGCTGAGGTTTCCAAGTCATAGAAAGTTGGGGCATCATTAGGAAGTGTGTGTCCAACAAGAGATTGTATAATCTAGACTGGGATTTCTCCAGTTCCAATTTGTGTGAGTCTCTGAGGGATCTTGCCAACATATGGATTCTAACAATAGATTTGGGGATGAGAGAATGCTGCGATACTGTCTAAAAAGCTTTCAGGTAATAAAGTTGTAGAAAGAACATAAAGTCCAAGATCAGAACACAGAAGCTGTGAGAGCTTGGGCTTCAGAGTTCTTCTTCATGAAATGGAGATTAAGTATTATCATGCAGATTACTGTGAGCATTAAATAATATCACATCATTTACCTAGCTTCCATACATTGACTGCATTGCTTTGAACACCGGGTCGACTTTCAAAAAACTGTTGCCTTTTGTTAAGTTGTTGTTGTTGTTTTTCTTAAGGCGAGATTAATGAATACAGGATGAGGTGAAACACGTGGAAGCAGAAGTGGGCAGAGGATAAAAAGAAAAGCTAAACTGGAAAGAATAAAAAAAGAGATCCCCACCTATCCTTTTGTTCATGTTTAGAGACAAACTCATGCAGTCACAGATGCATCTCTGTGAAATTATATTAGGAGAGGTATTTCCTGGAGAAGATGAGGGACATGTTTCATGGTTTCTTCTTTTTTTATTACAAAAATAAAGGCATGGAAGAAAGACTGCTGCTACCAGATTACCACATGGGTTTACCCTTATATTTGTGATTCTCACAGAACATTTCTCAAATGGGGATAGCACAGACTTATCAACTAAATAAATGAAAGTATACCAAATGACTTTTACACATCTTTAGAATACTCCACCAAAATTTAAGCCTAGTGCTTAACACTTAACTTTTCCCCTCCTCCTTGAACTATAGATAGAATGAGCTCACTTATGAAAATAATATATTAAAATTATTTCTAATTTAATAAGTATTTATTGAGCATTTACTATACTGGGCTATATACCACTCAGCTGGAATACATCAATAAATCACATAATTGTTGCCCACAAACAGTACAAATGTAGTCAAGAAGCCATACATACTAACAAAAAATTGAAATATATTTTAGTAACTATAATAGAGAAAATCACTCTACATTATGAAAACACAAGTGACAAATATTTAGAATAGTCCTTATACCAGGTGACTTTAAAGGCTGAATATAGAATGTAATATGTATGTGTTAGAATTTTTTTTTTGTTTAGGTTAAATTAGTTGCTAGTATGAAAGGAAGTGCTGTACTAATTCCCTCCCAACAACAATCAGCTGAAGTTACATAGTGGATTCTCCTTCTAGATGGGAGATACATTCTCCAGTTTACTGCTCTTTTCTGTGTTTCTTACAAGCACACACAGGTAGCACTCATTCACCTCGTCAGTATGTCTATATGAATTCCATTTTCTACTCCTGACTTATGAAAGGGTGGTAAAGAAACAGGATTCTTCCTTGAAGATAGATAGATGAGAGAGAAATGAAATATAAGAGTAGAACCACTTTTTAAATAATCTCCCACATATTTACCATTTGGAGCAGTTCCATCCGGTATCACTTTCTGTGAAGCAATTTCTTTTATTTTTTATAGTGATGCTGTCTTACCTTTTATTGATCTGAAAAGGATTTTATTTTGTCTTCATCTTTGAAGATTTCTTCATTGGGCATAGAATTCTAGATTGGCAGTTTGGGTTCTGCTTTGTTTTGTTTTGTTTTGTTTCAGCACTTAAAAAATGACCTCTTGTTACCTTTACTCTGCCTGGTTTGTGACTAGAAAGATGCCTCCTGTGATTCTTTGTTCTTCTGCACATAATGTATGTTTTTCCCTCTGGCTGCTATTTAGATTTTCTCTTTGGCATTGGTTTTAGAAATTTAACTATGATGTGTCTGGCTATGGTTTTCTTCATGTTACTTCTTTTTGGACTTTGTTGAGCTTCTTAGATCTTTGGATTTACATTTTTCATAAAATTTAGACAATTTTGAACCATTACTTCTCAAATAGTGTTTCTGTTTCTCTCCATGTCACATTTGTGGGACTCTAACTTATACATATGTTGCACAGCTTGATATAACCTCAGAGTTCATGGGGAGGTATGAGGATGGGTGTCTCTGGTCTGGTTTTTTAATCTTTCTTCTTCTTTCTTTTTTAATTTTATTTTAAAGATAATAAAACCCAACAAAACAAACAGAATAAATCCAATCAAAACAAAGCAGTAAAACTGGCACAGAACTTTGAAGCAGGATAATAGGAAAACAACAATGGCTACCATGGTATATCTCATTATCAACTCAATAGCTGTCCATTCCATCGGATACAGCAAAATCAACCCGAAACAAGACAGAATAAAAACCAGTCAAAACAGAACACTGAGTAAAGCAAAACAATCAGAACAAAACAAAACAGTAAGAACAATGTTAGATTTCAGAAACAAAATACAAGGAAATCCCCCATATTTGCTATACTGCACACTGTTATTCTCCCTATAGATGCTCGGACCACTGGCCACAGGCCTGCAAAGTCAACCAAACCATACAAGCACTCAGCTTCCCTCTGTACCTCCATTGCTACCAGTCAGCCTGTGCTCTGACCCAGTCAGCTGCCCATGGGGTGGATGGGGGTGGGGCCGAGTCGGTGATTCTCAGCTGAGTGCTGGTAGGCTCCCCAGAGACTACCTGACTTTTCCTTGAATAGCTTGCACAGCTTACCAGAAAGGCTGGCTAGTTGGCTTGTTGGCTGGCTCCTCCTAGTCCCAGCATGGCTCAGTCTTTCTTTTTAACCTATGCCTCATTTTGAATAATTTCTATTGCTATGTGATCTTCTCTTCTGTATCATAGAATAGGCTGGTAATCTTATCCAGCCTTTTGAGATAGGGTCTCACTATGTAGTTCAGGCTGATTCGAACTCACCAGGTAGCCCTAGCTAGCCTCAGATGTGTTGCAATCCTCCTGCCTCAGCCTCCCTAGTGTTGAGGTTACAGATGAGGTTACCACACTGGACTGTATTTGTTTTTTAATTTCATATTTTTTTTTCTCTGTATGTTCCATTGAGTCTTTTAAAATCTTTTGTTTCTATTTATCATATTTATGTTCTGTTTTACATTTTTAAAGTTAAGATTGATGTCCTTATCTACTCATTCTATTATCTCTACCATTTCTCATTCTGTCTCTATTAATTTTCTATTATTATAAATCATGTTTTTATATTTCTTGGCATATCTAATAATTACTTTTTGAATTACTGTATAAGCATTATGAATTTTATTTATTAAGTACTATATTTTTTTATCTTCCTTAAAAAGTGTTAGATGGGAGGGGATTTAGCTCAGAGCCTCAAGCACTGGAAAGTGCAAGGTCATGAGTTCAATCCCCAGTAAGAAAAAAAAAAGTGTTACATTTTGTTCCAAATCAACTTGATCCACAAGAAGCTTGCTTTTCAACTTCATAAAGTGGTTCCAGAGAAGTTTTTATTCTAGGACTAATGTTTCCCCACTACTAAAGCATGACCCTTGTAAGAATTTCTCTGAATGCCCTATATATTTTGAGGTTTCTTTTGCTCAGGCTGGTAGCAATGTGAGCCTCTATGAGCTCCTAGTATTGTTCAGCTTAGTGATTTCTGGCAGTTCTTTGCTTATTCTTGACAGCTTATTTACACACATGTGCAGACTGATAATGTTTTGCCAAAGACATGCAGTGAACTCTCTACAGATTTCCAGATATCCCTTTCCAGTGAGTTCCTTCTTTGTGGTAATCTACCCTGCAAATTCTGGCCTCTTCCATCTCCCTAGATTATTTATTCCTATCTTCCAAATTGAGCAAGGGGCTCTACTTTGCTTACTACATCCTAGGCAGTGTGCTGAAAAACTGCCTTCAAATGTAAGCTGTGGCAAGTATGGAGCTCACCTGATTCATTTTCCTACTTATTCAGAGGTATTAAAATTTTGTTGTCCAGTGTCTGCCATTTTGGCTGAAAACTAACTGTTTACAATGAGAAGGCAATTGCTGTAGCAGTTAATTATTCATGGGCAAAATCAGGAGTTGGGTAGTTGTTAGAAAATGAGAGCAAAGAGAGCATTTCAGGTAGGGATGATCTATAAACCAAAGCAAATAGGTGAAAAACAGCAATCAGAAGTATCAGGAAATAGCAATTTAGGATTGCTACAACATAAAACTAGAGTGAAAGGATTTAAGGGCAACCTACGCTAGAAGGTAAAATATGAAACTGGTGCTGGAATCCAGATACAAAATCTGGGACTTCTGGGGACATGGAATTAGGACTAAGGAACAGAAAGAAAAACACTGGGTGAGAAGCTGGGAGATGTTATAAATTCTAGTCTATTTTTGGCTATGTAATCTTGAAAAACTTTTTGGTGCTTCAGTTTTCTCATTTGCAGAATGAGAAGTCTTCCCCAATCCTTATCTAAGACTACGCTTTAAGGACAAGTTTCTATGCTTGTGTTCAATGAATCCCACACATCTGTCTGGGATCTTTAGAGAAAATAGTTTATTAATGTCACATATTTATTGGTCACCTACTTCACACCAATATTTGCATTCAAACTTTTATTTACATTATCGTTAATCCATATAATCTCTTGCATCTCACTAGGAAACAGAGAGATTAACAGCTCACTAAAGTTTATCAAGCTAAAAATGGTGACGCCAAGACTTGAACTTGGGTCTACTACATTTTATTGACCACATTGTGCTATTTCTATCCTGGGGCCAGGCATCCAAACATCTTTAAAGTTTGTTGGATAACTCGAATGTGCAGCCAGCATCAAGCCATCAATCAAAAAAGTTAAAAGCAGATAGCTACCCTAATAGTAACAAATAGAACTTTCATCAGTACTCTTCTCTCTATCTTTTAAAATTATTTTTTATTAGCACATTGTTGCAGTACATAATGATTACCTTCACTGTGGGGAATTGGTACGTGTATGTAACATGCCTTCATTTTTGTCCCAAACCCCTCCCAACCCTCTCCATTCCTTCCAATTCTTGACCCCTTTCCCATTTACAAAAGCTCTTTTCCATTTTTTATTCAGTTTTTTCATCCTTTTTTCCACCCTTCCCCTCTCTTCTCCCTCTTTTCCCTTTCTCATTTGAAAAAGATCTCCCTACTTCCTATTATCTTTATTTTGCTCATTTATATTTTAGGTTTCTCATATAAGAGAAACCATACAACATTTAAGTATTGTGCCTGATTTATTTCCTTTGATATTATGGTTTCAAGATACATCCATTTAGCTATGAATGCTTCAAATGTATCCTTCTTTGTGGCATAGTTCTTCTCCATTGTGTAAAAATACCGTATTTTCATTATCCATTCATCTGTCGACAGTCATATAGATCTCTGCAACGAAAATTACATAACTCAAAAAAGATCAAAAATAACATCAGAAAATGGAGTTCTCTCATGATCCTGAATAAGCAGAAACAATATAGTCAAACTGGCTATGCTTTCAAAACAGACATATAGATTTAATGCAATCCCCTTCAAAATACCAACACCATTCCTCACAGAACTAGAAAAAACAATCCTAAAATTCATATGGAACAAGAAAACACCCAGAATAACAAAAGTAATTCTGGATAACAAAAGCAAACCAGGAAGCATCACAATCCTATGTCTGAAGTTATATTACAAAACTAGAGTGATAAAAACAGCACGGTACTGGCACAAAAACAGACATGAACCAGCGAAACAGAATAGAGGAAACAGGAACGACACCAGGAACATTCAGCTGTTTGATCTTTGACAAAGGGGACAAAAACATACACCAGAGGAAAGGTAGCCTCTGTAATAAAGGGTTCTGGGGAACATTGAATATTCACATGCAGAAGACTGAGTCTAGACCCATTATGTCTCACCATGTTCTAAACTAAAATCAAAATGGACCAAATCTACAAATGCTGAAACATCATATACTGGAAGGTACCACGTTTAGAACTTTTAAAGACATAGGCATAGGCAAGGACTTTGTATACCCCAGTGACACAAGTAATAACACCAAGAATTGACCAATGGGATCTGATTAAAAACTGCACTATCAAGGAAACAAACAACAGAGTAAAAAGACAACTTACAGAATAGAAAATACTTTTGCCACTTTCTCCCTTTTCTGGAAAATAATGAGTTTCAGAAGGAACCTTTTTAGTTCAACAAATGGTCAGTTGTACTATTTGCTTTATGCTTTTTTGCAATGGTAGAAATTTACTGGAAATATGTTGATATTTATTAATGTTGGAGCAAATTGACCCCATATTTTATGTAATGAAATTTCAAGAGTAGATTGATGTCAGTACAGTTAAGATTTTATTATAATCATAGCATACATTGAAACCTTACTAGGATCCATGTCCTGTGCTGAGCATTTCACTTTTATTATTTCCATTAATTTCTATAATAGCCTCATGAAATAAGTACAGTTATCATGCCTGTTTTACAGAAAACTACCACCTACAGTTACACAGTGGAGAATCCAGAAATGAGCCCAAGCCATCTAGCTGAAATTCCCAGCTCATTGTGGAATTGCTTCTCTTCTTGTAGTGGCTCCTAGCGGGGAAGGGTGGGCATATTGTTTTTCAGTTGGAATAGTGAAACGGGGAAAATATAAACATTAACAGTGTTGTCCTATTATTTTTTTCAAAAGGTAGATTAGAACAGAGAAGGAAACTCTTGATTCCCTGCAACCAAACCTCTTACATTCTTTTGGTCTCTTGTAGGTGAAACCTCATTTTTGGCACACGGGTCATTGCTCAAAAGAAATGCCTTCCTTTATCTTTTTGATCTGTGTGTGGTCTTAGTAATGTACATGTGTTATGGGCCATGCCACAAATCTGGCTTTCCCTTCACTAGTGATGATTTTACTACACAGACCACGTGAACATGAAAAGCTGGGAACAAAGAGAAACTTTGACTAGCAGCATTGTTTTCATGGCTAAATGGGCTCCATGATGTATCACTCATTGATAAGAAAAACAATTTTAAACCATTTTCTTTAGGTATGAGAATCACCAATGTCTAAATCAAAGAGTACTTAAAAGATCTAGGGAAATGTGAAGCCAACCAAGGTTTGGGCCATAGTATAGCAGCTTCCATTCAAATTTCCTGGAGATTCTCAGCCCAATGAGCAAGTGTCTCAGTGCATAGATCTCTTATAAAATAAATCATTTTGTGGAGAGCAGTTTTTCTCTGGATAGACCTTGATTATCTTGCAGGTAGCAGACTTTCTGGAACTTCTCACGGGAACAAATTGATTTCTCTACTGCACGAGAAAGGACTTCACATTTCTAAGAAAAAAGGGAGGGGAAAGTGTTGCTTACTGATTAGGAAATCTTTCCTAGTAGCCTTCAGTTACAGATTTTCTTGTCCTTCAGCAAGGTTGGAAGTAATAATAGCATTCATGAGAAAAATGTATAGATGACTCCATTGTTTGTTTCAACTTCCCTCAAACAAAGAAAAAAAAACCTTTTTGCTCAAGCTACTATAAAACATGAAAAATAACAAAAATATTCCATGCATACCCACAGCTCCAAGATAAAAGAACTAACAAAAACAACAGAAAAGAAGATTACATCCAACATAATAATAAATTGGAATTAGTCAAGAATTAATAATGGATCAAACATATTTCTATCAGTTTTTCTTTTAAGAAACTTTTTCCCAAATCTAAAGATAACTTACTCTCTAAGCCCTTGAAAGTGGTGAGTATTACCACCAGGAATAATCAATATCAGAATTATTGTGGAAGGAGTTTCCTCATCGCACAGGAGTGAGGACTAAATGAGTCTAGATTCTGAGTGGGAGATGGTCAGTTTGCAGATGAACAGGTCCATCTAAGGACTCAGGATCTGACCTAGGCCCTGAAGTGAAAACATCTTGTAGTCCCATTCAGCAGAATGTTCCAGAGAACATTTACTCCTTGAGGGGAACAAGTGGAAATAGGGTCCTAACTCATCCCCAAGACTGTGCTTCAGTTTCTTAGTATTCTTTCTGGTCTGCCATGAGAAGATAGGTTTGGGGACTCATGCATAAAAAGTGGGCTTAATTTACAGCAACATTAATGAAGATTATATATTTTTAGTCAGTCTTCACTATTGTAAAAAAATCATGAAGGCAAGATGGGACAAGCAACCATTTGCTGAACTAAAAAGATCCATGAGGAGGTGATTCTTTTTTTTTAATTTAATTTTAAAGGGAATAAACAGAACAATAAAACAAGTATAAACAGTGATAAGACAGTAGGATGTGATTCTTGAATGCATCCTTTTCTGCAAAATTAATACTTATCTGCCCACTAGACCCTGTAGGGGTTAGAGTGTAGTAAAGGTCCCATCATGGTGAGCTGGATATAAGTCACAATTACAGTGTATCAGAATTGACACTCCTCTAGCAATGCACAACTTTAAATCCAGGGATCCTACTCAACAGTTGAGAATTATTTGTTGGATCTCTAGCTTAATGAGTGAGTCCAAAATAGTGTTTTCTTTTTTTTTTAATTTAAAGAAAAAGAAAAACCAAAAGAAATAATACATAATTTCAAAAAAAATTAAGGAATCACTAGTTGATAATTACATATTTTCCTTTTAGAAGTAGTTGGTCAAGTTACATAAGTAAAGCATACAAAGTGGACATTTAAATAGTGAGACTGCAAACAGTTCTGTTCACCTATCCAACAAAAACTTAGTAATATGGTTATCAATCTTACACACTTAAATATACATGCAGTTATATCCTTTAAAGTACTTTCTTTTCCTCTCTTTCTCTCTCTCTTTTTTTTTTTTTAATTTACAAAAAAAAGTGTTTTCTGACTGCCACAAAACACCATGGTGCCTCTGGCCCCAAAAGAGACTCACCAGTAACTTCTGACTCCAGTACTTTCACAGCCAGATTTCCATGGGCTGTTTTGCAGTCCCTATTAGCACATTGGAAAGGAGTTGCTCTCAGCCAAGGCTTACCAACAGGACTGAACCGATTCAAATTACCTACACTAAAACTTGAAAGTCTCTTAATACAATCACAGGAACATGTTTTTTAAAACAACATTAAAATTATTATTAAAATTAAAATGCGTATAGCTCACATAGGCTCTCAATAGGTAACGTGAATTTTACAAACTACTCCTTTAATAAACATGGAACTTCCCAATCCTACTTGATTTTACTGCCACCAAAGCACAACAGTTGGCAGCTGCAAGCCTAAGAAAACACAATGCATCCTCTTTTTCTCATGTAGACAATGCACAGGCTGGGAGGGCAGTGGTAAGTGTCTATGTGGCTGATGAGAGCTTTCCTGTATGTTTCATCAAAACTAAAGCCAAGTCTAAAGATTAATATCCAGGAAATCACAGTAGACGGTGACTTTCCAACATACAAATGCCCATTGCTTTAAAACCTTGAATGGAAGTGACGATCCCCTCCTGCCACGCCTGAAGTTATTTGTTCAAAAGGAATACGGCGGGGGCAGGGGAGAGGACTATTTTTCTCTTGTTTTAAGAAGCAATGGATACACAGGACAGGTCACAATTAGTAGGGAAGATATACTGCTAGCAGACAATAGTAATGGGACAACGCAAGAGTAAATAAAAGCCATTGTGATTTTTGTGATATTCTTTTTTTATTTGGCTGTCACTGGAAGCAATCAGAAATAACAAAATTAAAACAAATATAGTTGTTATTGATAAGAGTGGGCCAGGGGCAAAGCACTGAGCCAGTTCTCTTTCTGGTACTTTCCTGCTACTCAGCCAGTGACATATTAATCTGCAACATCACTTCTACCTTTCCTAGTCTCATGTCACATTCTCTCTCTCTCTCTCTCTCTCTCTCTCTCTCTCTCTCTAGGCTTGTGTAGGTAAGAGAAATAATTCAGTTTCTGCCACCACACTGTTTATAGTTGAGGAAATAATCTTGAGTGTAATAAAACTCGATCACATTTATTAAATATTTATTAAGCATGGGCTATTCTCAATGTTTTGAATGCATTCTTTAGTTAATCATCACAATGATGATAAATACTACTTCCCATTCTTTTATACATGAGTCAGCAACTACATCTCTTGCTCAGTGTCACAGGGCTCAGAAATAGAGGACCCGGGATGCAAACCCAGACAGTCTATCGCTTAACAACTATACTCTTTGACTTACCTAAGCCCCTGTTTTCTCATTTTAAAAAAGGAAGCTTAGCAGCCTCTTGGAATGACAAAGTGGGTTTATTGGTTAAACTCAACAACACTTATATATTTAGCAGAAGGCCTGGATAGAACAAACAATCAAAAATGTCAGCTAGTATTTTTTGTTTTTCCCACTCCATTTAGCCCAAACCCCAAAACCACCGGAGAAGACCTGAAGTGCGGCGCCCTTTTCTGTCCATGCCGCGTCCTAGTCCATCCATGCCTTGTGACAATCGCTTCTCCAGGAAAAGGACGCCGCATGTGGGAATTGGGCACGGGGATCTTGAAATGTTTTGTACTGATAATTGTAATTTGTGTAGTTCACATGTGTATGTTTTTATGTAATGCTCAATATGAAGTCGAGGGTGGAGACTCCAGGGGGGTTGCTGGAGGCCCTCTAGATAACCCCTTTGTGAGGAC
>PVLA01002628.1:0-256776 GCA_004027455.1 Hydrochoerus hydrochaeris | reverse complement strand
GGCTTCCCCCCACCTCACCACTTCCTTGCCGGCTTCCCCTCACCTCACCTCTTCCCTGCCGGCTTCCCCCCACCTCATCACTCCCCTTTCGGGGTGACCGTTCTGAGGTCATTAGCACCTACAGGTCTCTTTCTGTACCTTAAAAATGCTCTCTCCCTTGACAGTATTTGTTGCTTATTGTAAATTCCCACATGGTGTAGAACATTTCTCTCCACTTCCTGCCAGCCAGGAAACAAACCTGTGAGAGCAGGGACTTTACACCCATTCGTGTTATGGCCACACCTGTTCCCAAACAGCCTCTGGGACATAGCAGATAATCACGCGCTAAGTTCAAAAAATGAATGAAATGATCCGTGAATGAAGGAATGGAGTGTAAATAAATATATTACAATGGGAGAGAAAGGAAGGGAAATATTCGTAGATCTAGAGAAGCTAATCAACATCAGAAAAGCTTTCTTAATTTAAGTGTAGGAAAGGTAGGGGCTGGGTATTTAGCTCAGTGGCACAAGCACCTTCCTGGCAAATGAAAGGTCCTGAGTTCAATTTCTAGTACAAAAAAAAAGTAGGGAAGATTTATTAGGTTTATTGAAAGATAGCTCCTGAGGTGCAGGAAGGGTCCCAAGTGGGTGGCCACAGAGGGGTAATGTACACAGCCAAGTTACAACGTAGCTACAACACGGGTCAGACGATACTCAAACAGTAAGATTACCAGTATCCCCACTTGGCTAATGTGAAAAGTTTTTAAAGTAAGATTCAGCAGGAGAAGGAGAAGCAGGACTGAGGATCAGAGCCATGTACCCTGGCTCACTCCCCGACCCCAACCCCAGCCCTCCTTAAGGGAGAGGGGATACCCGGGCACGGGCAGCCCTGAGACCCCAGCTCCGCGGACTGCAAGGCAGTGTGTACTGAATAAGGGCCAAGGTAGGCCCCGCTGCCCGAGCTGCAGGGCAGCCCTGGAGCCCTGGGACTTTGCCCTGACAGCTCAGCAGCACAGCCCGAGGCCCGTGCTGGGCACTGATCTGCTGGCCTGGTGCTAAATTAACAAAGGGCAGAGGCCCTGCATGCTCCTGGAGCACTTCTCACACCTCACTCAGGGTTGGCCCATCAGTTCGTGCTGAGGGGCTGAAGGTACAACACCGAGGCTGGAGTTCAGCGGGTCCGCTGGGAGGCAGGAGGAAGAAGAAACAAGGCGTATTCTAAGTCAGCTGTGTTTGTCTGGTATCTTATTTTTGAGATCTTTTGTATGAATATCTTAGAGTTTTAGAACAGCTCTTAAAAATTGTGAGACACAACGGGGCAGTCAAAGTTGCCTGGTAACAATGAAGGTTTTGAATATTTTATGCTTCTTCGCTTTAATTCAAGGCAGCTTGAGAGGTCAGACTAGGCTTCCTGAAACTGATCTCTGGGATGGGTTGGAGCTGTGTTTTGATGTTGTGGAAACTCCAGGTTTTCCAAAGAGGAAACTTGGCTGCTCACCAGCTCAGAAAATCCATGCAGTTGCTTCCTGTGTTCCATGATAGTAATTTCCTCTGTGTTTATCCCATTGAAAGAGGCCTAAATCTTCCCTCATGTTGTCAAGCAGAAAAGACAAAAAAGAGCTCTCCCCTTTGGAGTCTTTAAGCATCTCCTCCAAGGACGAGGCTGAGACTTTGCACTCTGCTCAGAAATCAGCATGAAAGACCTGAGCATCCCATTGTACAGCCAGGGGCACCACGGCTAAGGAGGACCAAAGTTTAGCCTGTGTGATACAAGGCAGAGTTGGTATCGGAACCACCGTCTCTTTGATTCCGAAGAGTGTATGGTCCACTCTCAGCACTCTTGCTGTGGCTAAGGACCGAGTTTTCAGTTAGAGGTCCAGGAAGGAGGTGGCCCTTTTCCATAGAGGCAGCTGCTTGGGGTAGTGAAAAGCTCGGGCTCTAGAGCTAGACTGTCCAGGGTCACCTTCGCCATGAAGCCGAATGTATAGTTCACTTTCTCTGTGCCTCAACTCCTCATGTGCATCTGGGGTTAATCAGGGCATCAGAACGCTCAAGAGAGCTACACAGCTTTGCACACGCAGAGAACTCTGTGCCATAACCACCTAACAAACGCCAGTGTCGTAGTTGCCAGTGCTGTCATCCTCGCTGACATCTGTTCACAGAGTCCTGGCCACATGGCTCAGTGTAGTGCCAGACCCGCTTGCCTGTTGGCCAAGTCTTGGGGGTGGCAAATGGGGAGGCTGACTTCTAAGCCCAGTGATCATTTCCAATCGACCCCATTGGGCTCACCTGTGGTGCTGGCTGAGGAAGTAGGTGGCGTTCCTCACAGTCTAAGCCAGCAAGGAGGTAGAGTCCTTGCTTGCCCTGTTAGATGGGTGACAACAGGACTGTGTGCAGTGCTGTTTGTCCAGGCCCACAGCCCAACCCGGGCCACTGGACAACGACCTGCGTCTGTTCCAGGAGAGGCTACATGGCCTCCCTTTGGAAGCCTGCCCAGGCCAACAAACCTCCTACAAGTGGTAGGACAAGCGAGTCAGGCTGCCCACATGCTTCAGGGAATCTGAGCAAGCCAGCAGAGCACTTGGAAAGAACTTAGCAAGACTTCTAGCTAACAGTCACTGATCTGGTTCACTTCATGCACAGTGCTGGCTCCAGAGCCCTGGCCTATACTGTGGCCAGGTAGGCCCAGCCAGCTTTAGAGCTGACCATTCCAGCCTTCCGCTACCTTGGGAACATTCCAGTGACCAGAGAAAGGAGAGCTGAGTAGCAAGTGATAGTCACATGGGTGCCGCAGACCTGTCCCCGGGGAAGCATGTTTTGCTTTCTGTTGGATCGTTCAGGGAACGCCATCTTGTCTTGGATACAGTTTGTTACGCTCAGGGCTTCTGACCTCAGCGAAAGATCTTCACATTTCAGTTTATGCATTGTAAGCTCATTTGATGAAAGCAAACAAACAAACAAACAAAACCCCAGGGACAGTGATTAATGCAGAAGGGAAAAACTGAGAAAATAAAACTAGACATAACAAGAATGTGACCTTGCAGTTCTGTCCCAGGGAAGGTGTGGCCTCGCTGGGATGGAAACAGTTTTCCTGGGGAAGAACTCTGGATGGTGCCCCCTTGGGGCTGGGCACCCACTGAGCTTGTCTCAGCTGAACCCCATCTTTCTTAGTTCTTGTCTTGTGGTCTTCACCCCCAGTTCTTGCTGTCTTCTGTCCTCTTCCAATCTCCCGATTGGGTTTTAGGAGCCTCTGGTTGGCCCTGTTTAACTGCTATGAGAGCAGAGACTGTACACCTGCAGCATTCACAGGGCTGCCCGTCTGGGACCCAGTGAACCCCAGGGCCAGGTGGGCTTTGGACACCCACTGCACAGGTCTGGGGCACCAGAGGGCGCTGGGGGCTGGAGGCTGCCGTAGCCTGCAGACTCCTCCTTACCCCGTGCAGTAATGATACTAAAATTGCTCTTGTGGAGATTTTATGGCTGTGTTGGAAACTGAAAACTACAAAATTACCGACTGAAATATGAATGCAAGATATTAACTGAATTTTAATTTTTATACATCTGATGAAATAATAGGTTGTTTTGTTTTGTTTTCAGTGAATTTCCTTTCATCTGTTCTATGCATCAGCAAAGTCTTCCCGGAAAGACCTACACTGGAAACACTAGGCTTTCCGGACTTGGCTACCAATCTCAGCTCTGCCGTGACAGTGCAAGACCAGCAGGGAATCTGCACAGGCGGATGGGCGTAGCGGGGCGCCAGCGAAAGTGCTCTAGGGCAGCAGCTGCCCTTGGCCGTGCAGAGCTGGGCTCTGGGCTTCCCGGAGCTTGTGCCCCTGGCCGTGCCCAGGCCCCACACACCCTACACTCGTTTTGTGCCTCTGCATCTTCTTGTTGTCCACAGTTCCAAGAATGCCTATTTCACAGAACCATCAGGGACTCTCTCTGCCACGAGCACACTCAGGGTCTTGTAAGTGGGGACAAAATATGCATTGCCTCATGGAGAGTGGATGCCTCAGAGTCATCAACAAACATGTGCATTTGGGAGACATTTCTAGCATTATAAAATGGAATGTTTCCTCCTAGACATGATGAAATGGCACTTCTGCCCCACAAAGCATGTATATCTGCCTAGGCACAGACAGTGTGCTGAAAATCAGAATGGTAATATCCTCTCCTTCCAGCCCTGTAGGATCCATAATGATGGTAGCAGTGGCTCACAGGAGTGATGTGACAACCGTCTTAATGCTGTTCCCTCCCAAACTGAAGCTGTTTGTTGGACCTCCCAAAATGGGCTGTCATTTCTCTGTCCTGGGGGCGACTACTGCCATTTTATCTTTCAAAATACAAATATTAAAACATTCTCCAGGTACCTAGTTTCTCTTCTCAAACGTAGTCTGCTAACAGTGCTCATGAGCTTGTTTACCTGGATGAATTTTATTCTGGCCGGGAGCTGCGTATTCTAAGTCTCCTTCCACTTGCATTTTCTTTGCAAGGGTGTCTTTTTTTTTTCTTTTTTTCTTTTTCTTTTAAAGAGAATAAAACAAAAGAGGACAGATCTAAGCAGATCAGGATAGAACAATGTCAGCAACACAGCACTTCACAACAAGACAATTGGATAGTAACAGTAGCTATCATAATGTCTCTTTCTTTGAAATAGTTGAGCTTAGCTTTACACACAATAGTGTCAAACATAACAAAGTAGAATAAAACAACTCAAGAGAATGGAAGTATTCCAAGACATTCTGAACCAAATAACCCAAGATGAACAATGGCTGCTATATTATCTCATTTTCCATAAAAATTTTGTTTTTGCTATCATACATATTAAAATTCAATAACACACAACATGATAGAACAATTGGTAATAGAAAAACAAAAGCATGGTAGGACTTCAGAGCAAGATGATATTAAATCAACACTCGCTACCATACTGTCTTGTCTTCAAAGTAACTATTCATATGATCACATATATTAAGATCAAACAAAACAGAATAAAACCATTCGAACCAATGAATCAAGACATAAGACATCAAAGCAGTATAGTGGTGAACCATGATTTCCATAAAATCTTCTGTACTCTTACCATTTCTTACACTAGGGAGACTATACAGTATTTATACATGTGAGTTTGACTTATTTCACTCATGAGTATGGATTCAAGTTGCATCCATTTATTTATAAATATTTCAATGTGATCATTCTTTATAGCTGAGTAGTACTCCATTGTATAAAAGTACCACAATTTTTTTATCCATTCCTCGGTTGATGGGCACTTAGGTTGTTTCCAAGATCTGGCTATTACAAATTGTGCCACTATAAACATGGGTGCAAATATATCACTGTGGTAAGATGTTTTCAGATCTTTTGGGAATATGCCTAAGAATGAAATAGCTGGGTCTAATGGGACCTCCAACCCCAGCTTTTTGAGGAATCTCCACACTGATTTCCACAGTGGTTGCACCAGTCTACACTCCCACCAGCAGTGCAGAAGAGTTCCTTTTTCCCCACAGCCTCTCCAGCATTTGTTGTTGGTAGTTTTGTTGATCCTGGCCATTCTTTCTGGAGTGAGATGGAATCTCAGTGTGGTTTTAATTTGCATTTCTCTAATAACCAATGATGATGAACATTTTTTCATGTATTTATTTGCCATTCATATTTCTTCATCTGAGAACTATATGTTCATCTCGGATGCCCATTTTTGGATTGGGTCTTTGAATTTCGGGGGTCTGATTTTTTTTAATTCTTTATAAGTTCTAGGCAGAAGTCCTTTGTCTGAGGGACAGTTCACTAAGATTTTTTTTTACCAGTTTGTGGGTTTTCTTTTCACTCTGCTGGAGATTTCTTTGGACATGCAGAAACTCTTTAATAAGACATGATCCCAGTTATTGATTCTGGGAAGTATTTCCCGTGCAGTTTGGTTCTTGTTCATGAATTCTCTACCAACCCCTATGTCTTCAAGATTTTTACCTACTTTGTCTTGCAACAGATTTAGTGTTCCTGTTTCAATATTTAGATCTTTGATCCATTTAGATTTTAATTTAGTACATGGTGATAGGCATGGATCTAATTTAAGTTTTTGGCATATGGAAAGCCAGTTTTTCCAGCACCATTTATTAAAGAGACTATCATTCTTCCAGTGAATGTGCTTGGCCCCTTTATCAAAGATAAGGTGGTTGAGTGTGTTTGTAGATGTATCTTCTAATCTATTCCATTGATCTTCAGGGCTGTTTTTATTCCAGTAACCATGTTGATTTTATTATGGTAGCTTTGTAGTATAGCTTCAAGTCAGGGATTGTGATGCCTCCTGCCTTGGCTTTGCTGCTTAGAATTGCATTTGCTATTCTGGGTCTCTTCTGGTTCCAGATGAATTTTAGGAGTGATTTCTCTAGATCTATGAAGTATGTTAGTGGTATTTTCACTGGGATTGCATTGAATCTATATAACAATTTTGAGAGAATGGCCATTTTCAAAATATTTATTCTTCTTATCCATGAACAAGGGATGTCTTTCCATTTACTGAGATCTTTCCCTTGCAGCCCCACACTGGCTTGGCTCCCCCTTCAGTGGGCCTGGCTTCCCTGGTTGAATGAAGGTCGCTGGGTGCAGTCCACTCAAGCCCGCTGAACCTCTGGAGCCTAGTCCAATGAACCAGTGGGGGCTGGGCAGGCACCCAGCAGCCAGGATTGATGGTCCCAAACCCTTCTGGGTCTGTGCTGGGTTTCTGCAACTCACCTCATGGTGCATGGCGCTGGCTTGGCTCTGGAGTCCAGTCCAGTTAGCCAAGGGGGCTGGGCAGGCACCCAGCCACCGGGATCGATGGTCCCAAACCCTTCTGGGCTTGCGTTGGCTTTTCGCAAGGTTGTCTTTCTGTGTGATCTCTGCCTGCCATAAGTGACCCGTGAGGTAGGTGAGTCCAGCGGAGCTGAATCTCTATGTAGGACAAAGGCAGATTGTGACAGGTTTCTGTTTATGGAGATGCTCCACCTCAGCTGCCTCCACTGCTGGGGGCCACTAGAGACCCGTAAATTCTGTGCATCCTTTTCTTGGGGCAGCACTTGCTTGTGGTTTGAATTCTTGGTAATTGCTGGGTGGGATCAGGAACATCTCGCTGTGAACTGTCAAGGCAACAGCCTGTGTGCACAGCAGGGGACACTGAGGGGCGGAAGAGGGAGGAGGCTCCCTGTGTGCTGCACTGTGCTCAGAACCTGCTCACCAGCTCTCCAGCTTTTGCAACACTGTCTTTGCAGTGTTCCTGGTACCGTCGGTGACAGGGGGCAGGTTAGACCATGATGCGCCTCCTGGGGCAAGTGTGTGGGGAGTGTGCAGGGAATCAAATTATAAACAGGATTGTAAACACCATCACCCTCGGTGATGGTGGCAAATCCAAAGTGACCTCATGAGGGTCTATATGGGTGAGGAGCTGACGCTGGGGTGGGCACTGTCCCTTTCTGAGACCCCGAGGCACTCAACAGTGTTTGCTGACTGCGGGTGCAGGAAGAAGGGTGACCCCTCGTTTCTCGAGGTCTCTCCTGTCTGGTCCAGGGCAGAGTCCAGTCTGGGGGCCTTTGGAGCGCTTTGCTTCATCCAAACGTTCTTATGGTGAGGGACCGAGAGGACAGCAAGACTCCCGAGGAGATGGGTAATTACAGTGAGGCCTAATAGTTAGCTGAGCCACTGTAGCATGATGCAGGGTAATGGGTAGAGCAGATGCTGCCTACTCTGGGTTCCCTGGAAGCACCGACAGTGGAAACCACACCCACGGGGGCTGTGCTGGGGTCCGAGCTAAGGAAAAGCTTTTTCCTCGGAGAAGGCATAGGTCTGAAAGCTGTGCTGTGTCTCACTTGCTGGATGGGAGGGAGGAGGCAGAGGGCACTGCCCAGGTAGAAGGAATGACATGCACAGTACCCCAGAGGTGAGGAGGGGTCAGATCTGGGAGGCAAAGGACAAGAGAAAAAGTCGGGGTTCCCACAGGTCTTGGGTCATCCAGGACCCACCTGCACCCCCCTACTGCTGTATCCTCTGGTCTTCCACCACGATGGACACTGTCCAGCTTTAGTTTGGGGTGAGAACTGGGGATCCACCTTGGAGCCCTTCCTCTACTACACCCCTCCACCAGCCGCGGCAGGGGCCTCACGGGCTGGCATTTACACGTTCACCCCTCCTTAGCTGGACAAAGCAAAGGCATTTGTGAGGGCAGGCACTTCCCTCTTAATCTCTTCAAGACTTGGGCTAAATAAATGTTAATGAGTCAGGTAGAGAAGCCAGACAAGCTTGACCCAGAGCCCCACACGGTCGGGTGGGTTTCTTGTTCGTGCGTTTTAGCGCTGACTGCGCAGCCATGAGTCAGGCTCCTGAGATCTTCGGGCCGTCTCAGGTGGACAGACGAAGTTCAGTGTGTGTTCCACAGAGCGCCTGCCGTGGCTCATGAAGCAGCACATGGTGGAAACTGCGGTCTCCTCATTTCCCGTCTTGAACCTGTTTCTCTTTCAAAACTTCTCTTGCTGCATTTTTGAAGCTACATTGCCTCTTCCTTCTTGATTTTGAGCTTTTTGTGGGCCAAGACTCTTGTTCAGGCTTTTTTTCCCAATAAAATGCTTTCTTGGCTGCCCCTTTTGCTCAGTTTTGTGCTCTGGGGATCCTCTGTCCTGTGTCGCAGGTGCAGGGAGAGAGTGAGGGGTGTCCCCGCCAGTCGCCTGAGCAGTGGGACAAGAGGAAATAAGACGACCTGCAGAGATTTGCAGCGAGAGGACGTAGGGCATCACTGCAAGTCTCGGATCTGTTCTCTTAAGTCCTCACATTAATGTCCCAGGGGCTGAGTGTCCTCACCAGGAAATGAAGATAAAAGTATGCACGTTACCCCGCTCTAGGGCACAGCTGGGGATTTGCCTCCGTCGCTTTCCAGCCTTACCCTGCCCGAAGCTGCCTCCTCAGCGACATGCCAGGTCCAGCCCCTTTGGCCAGGACCCCTTTGTCTCCTTCCCAAGTCTTTGTGGAGAGCGAGCCTTGGCCCAGCCCTGCCCCGTCTCCATGCGCTGCCCACCATCACCCGCACCGGCGCCGCCTTCTCTGGGGCAGATCCTGCGGAAGCCGAAGCGGGCGAGCACTAACCCACCCGCCTTCGTGAGACCGGCGGTCGAGGTGTGCAAAGCAGTACGAATTAGGCCTCGGAGACGGTTCTGACAGCCTTCTACAAGTTATCTCGGGTCCTTCGTACCATAATAACTATTTCCCTTGAAAAATCCTCATTGGCCTGTCGATGAGTCTAACTTATCAACGTCTCTAACAACAACAGTAAAAATGCTAAATTCTGTTTAGCTGGGTTAAGATGCCACCTGATTCTTACTCTTTCTGTAAGTTTCAGCCAGGTCCATCCGTCAGTGTCCTCTGCCCTTCCTGAGGTTAAGGAGTTCTGTAATTGAACAGTCTCCTGAACAGGACATGAGATTACAGCTTGAGCGTAGACTCGGCACCTGGGTTTTCCAGCAGTGTGCGCTAGGAGTGTGCGTGTAAGTGGAGTGGTGAGTGTGCTGGGCTTCTGCGTGTTGGGCAGTGGGGTCCTCTGTGGGTACGGCCGAGCTCAGCAGGACCAGGTACCGCGGGAAACACCGCCTGCCCCAGCCAGAAAGCTCCCCGCAAAGGGTCCTGCTGCCCAAGACCCGCGTCCGCTCAGCCTTTCACACAAACCGAGAGAATCACTGTCACCCACAGCGGAGAGCAACGCTAAGCAGGACGGACAGCCGCGAGGGACGGTTTCCTCCTCCCCTTCCTCAGGGCCTTTCTCTGAGTCTCCACATTGCTCTGCTCTCCTTCCTTTCTGGTCCTTTCCTTTGTCCTTCCCTCTCTCTCCTCCCTCCTTTCTCTCTTCTCTCTTCATTCTTTCTCCATCCTTCTTTCAGAAATCTTCAAGTATTTCAGGATCCAGGTGCAAAAAGAAAACTCTGCTAACAGCGCCGTGGAAGCAGGAAACTTTTCTTGGACCTTTGGCTCCTCTCAGGGAAGCTGAGCCAGAGCCTCCCTCGCACTGTGGTCGCAGGAACATGTGAAAACACTTACATCCGGGGGTTGCAGGGCGTGATTAATGAATGCTTGGTGACGAGCTGGGGACAGCTGAGTTCATTTCGTTCATCTGGCCTTGGGAGGAAGCCTGTACTATGTGACAGACAGGAGGTTTTTGTGCTGTCTCAAGTCATCAGCCACAGTAGAAAGAAGTTTGGTTTTCCATCTCCAATGCAGCCCCCGAGTCAGCTGTTCCAAAGGCTCCTCCACATCTTCGTCTCTTCCTGTCCCCTGCCCAAGGAACCCCTCTAACCTGCTCCCTTGTGCTGACGCCACTCTGGCCTCAGGGCCCTAATGATGGAGCACCTGGCTTCATGTTTGTTTTCTGTGTCCATCCTGCCATCCATCTTTTGCTGTAGATTTATCTTAGCGAACTCCATCAGGACATATTTAAACAATAGTGTTGATGACAACGATGTAACCTGAGCCACTTCTGTTTTGTGAACATGCAGCGAGCAAGGGCCGCTGCTCAGGGAATCCTGTACAATATACAAAGCCTCTGACTCGACCATCAGGATCACTGATGGGGACACCATGGTCACCGCCTTTTACACTGAAAGCAGAGTCAGAATCAGAATAGAATTGCCTGAATTCACATGAACAGTCAGAGCCCCTGACATGGACACTGCCCAGTAGGGTGGCCACCAGCGTGGAACAGGGGAGCACTTTGCTCATGACTTCCCTGAAAGAAGATGAGCTGTGATGTGTGGTATACACCAGATTTCAAAGATTTGGTGCAAGAATTGAAAGAATGTGGGATAGCTGATGACGATGTCATGATGATCACAGCGTGAACTGATTCTGTCTTAGGTGCGTCAGCCACAGCACCGCAGCATGAAGACATGGTCCTCAGGACGCATACCGTTGAGCATGGAATACCACAGAGTGCGTTAGGCACAGATCCAGCAGGCCCACCCAGACCCGTGGTGCAATCAGAGAGGTGCGATCTAAGGTGGAGACACATTAGATACAGGAGACGCTGCGGGAACAGCTCACTGTACTGTTTTGCAGTCAACAGTTTTTTTCATTACTAGAAGGGCTACGTCTAAAATAAAATGAAAAGTCTGGTAAACATTTAAGCCTGGAGCTCAGGTTTCGTTACCATCACCAGGCTCACACTATGCCTAGTTGAATGTGCCACACTTCCGTGTGATACTTGCGTGTGTCACAGAGCCCAGACAGGGCAGTTACGAGCCTGAGGGGTGCAGGTAACCACGGGACTCATCGTCCTGTCACGGCGTGCGTGATGAGCTGGGTTTGCTGGCGGTACCTGCAGATCTCCTAGGTGACCCTGACACCTGAGGCACAGGAGCTGGCAGTTCTTTTATTCACGTCTCAGCTGATTAACGGAAGAGGACACCCAGTCCCCCAATCTGGAGGGTTGGCTGCGGCTTCGGCCTTAATGTTCTCCCGTGAAGCCAAAAGATTGTATTATTTTCTGCCAAAATAGGGCAAACACTACAATATTCCTGTAAATGTCTGGGTCGGTTCACCCCCATTGCCAAGAAAATGGAATTTTATCATCCCAAGGCACATGTCTGCATCTGGGAATGTGGCTCTGACTGTGATCAGTGAGTCTCACATGATAAATCCTGGGGTGGCGGCTGGGATGGGGGACGATAAGGGCAGGTCGGGGTGATCGAGCTCTTGAACCTTACAAACAGGAAGGCAGAAGGCAAGGCTGGTTTTACCTTAGCAGAGGGAACTCACTGATACATTGCTTTGACTCAGTTTGCTTTTTACTTATAATTTATTTGTGGAAGAAACAGCACTTGGAAAGCCAGTGACCGGTAGACATACTAATGAGAGGACCCAGGGCTTTTCATTTTCTTTCCGTACCGTGTTTTATAGCGTTCACTTATCTGTAGTCAGCCAGAGCTCCGCTGGTTGGAAAAGAGGGAAGGAGATAAGGGTTGTCACAGGAGAGGTTTGTATTTGCTGGACAGAATGGGGAAGCAGAGGAAATTACAGGTTGAAAAATGTGTTTACGACTTTAAATTGTTATTTCCCCTTAAATATGGAATTTAATGGATAGTGCACATCTGAAAGGACTTTGCATGGAAATAGGATAAAATGTGATTTTGAATATCAACACTTTATTGAGAAGTAATTAATTTAGTTTTGAAAATATGTTGAAAGGTACCTTTCCACAGCTAACTGCAAAGCTAAATAAATAGAGTGAATCTCAGGGTAAAGTGAAGCCCCACAGAAACAGGACCCGCTAGGGAATGCCAGCAGACACCAAACCTGGAGCCGTTCAGTTCACCCAGTCCTGCGGAGCCGAGGCCAGCCAGAGGCCAAGTCCAGGACTGGGAGGACATGCTGGTCTCGAGGCCTCTCGGTCTGGCACTGGGAGGACAGACATGTACATTTCTGGTATAGGATAATGCAAAAGAGAGTGTGTGAGAATTTTCAGAAAATAATGTTCTGAGTTTTCATAGGTGGGTGTGTATCTTAGCTTGCTAGTATGACCAATTGGTAGGTTAAAGGAGATAATCCTGTTTTCCAATTCTGGACTGGAAGGCCCAGGTCAGGGTGATGGTGAAAGATTATCCCCTGCTGAGGACTGGAAGGGAACCTGCGCCTTTGTGCGGTGCGGTGCCTCAGTTCTGCTGATTTCCCGGCAGTGCTTGGTGTCCCGGTGGGTCACTCTCCCACGGATCTCTGTGTCTTCATCTTTCCGTGGCATTGCTCCTCTCTCTCTCCCCATCTCTGTCCAAATTTCCCATTGATAAGGAACTGGTAAGTTTGGTTTAGGGTCTGTACTGATGACCTTAGCTTGGTGACCTGCAAAGATCTTATCTTAGTCCATTTGGACTTTAACAACAGACCTTAGGCTGAGTGATTTATACACGGCAGAAGTGTATTTCTCAGCATCCTACAGGAAGGCATGACCACCCCCACGGAGCCAGCAGAGTGGGCATCCAGTGCAGGTTTGCTGTCTGCCAAGTGGATGGTGACCTAGTGCTGCTATGTCCTCACACCGCTGGACAGGACGATGGCCCCTCAAGCCTCCCTTCCATCTGAGACAGTAGACCCTGTGCTCCCCGAGAGTCACATTTCAGTGGGCTTTTTGGGCCAGGGGCACAAACATTCAGACCACAACAGCCTCTTCCAAATAAGGCTGGACCCATAGGTCCTGGGATCAGTGCTTCAGCACGGGGGTGTAATTCAATCCATGACCCGGCAACTTGCAAGGAGGAACGAGGGGCCCGCTAGGTAGAGGTAGCAGTGCTCTAGGCTGGGGGGGGGGGAGTGTTTCCCTTTCTCCCGGGGTCTCTGCTTCTCTGCACTTGGGTGGTGGAACTGAAAGGCGCCAGGAAGCATTCACAGGGTCCCTGCTGCAGGCCTCGGGAGCTGGCCCTGCCGCTGATGCCCTGGTCACCTGGACACAGAGACGAAGATCCATTTCATGTGACTCCGGAATCTCCTTTGAAAAAAAATCCCTTGATGCATTCATGGAGCCATTTAATTCTATTCATTTTCGCCTCAAGTTAAAACATGCAAATTCCAGTTTCCAAACATCCTAAATATCCTTAATACTGTAATAAATCCACTTACACTTAATCCAGTTAAAATGAGGACGAATGTCAGAGTGGAGCCATTGAGGGGAGACCAACCCAGACTGATTATGAGCTTGGCTTGGCGAAGTGAATTAAACGCTGAAATTACGCGGCGTATTCTGACCTAGGTGGAGACTCATTTCACAAACCCAGGCTCGTGAGTCTGTACTGTTGTCTTGTGATGACTTTGGCTCCCCTGTGTAGACTCCTAGACGCAGGGCCTCAGGCAGTGAACACATGGGTAAGGAGCAGGCCCGGTGCTGCTGTTAGGTTGACCTTTAGAACTGAACCAGCACAGAAATCAAGCTTTCGTCTTGCTACCTCCTGGCACTGCATAGGGTCGGATTGTGAATGTTGCCTATAGTTGTCCAGTTGCATATGTCGCTGCTCTCCAAGAGACGTGCAGGTGTGCGTGTGTGTGCACCCACTTGTGTGTAAGCTTCCTATTAGTGGAAGGCCAGCACATTCACGTAAGTCATACCTAAGCGCGGTGCCCGGTTGGCGTACTTAGAGTCGGTGCTGCACAGGAAATGTGCCAGGGCATTGCAATCCTAGGTCCCAAACCTGGAGGGAAGACGGACATGCCTTTAAACACTTCCTCTCCCGCACACGTGCAGCTGTGATCCACACTGCACCCTGCACTGCTGTCTTCAGTGCTGGGATCCACAGAGGGAAACGGGGTAACTCCTGCGACTTCCCTTCTGGCAACATTATTTGTCTGTGTACTTTTGCTCAACAAGTTTCCCTAGGGTTCTGAAGACTGTGGAAGCTTCCAGAACTCTCATCAGGCCATGCTGGGCATCCGCGCTGAGCACGGGCCGGCCGCCTGGTTATGCAGCTGTCACAGTCGCCAATGCGAGTGTCGCCCAGGGCTGCCGCCTGGGGCCGTGGATTACACTTCCCAGCTCAGAGGCTGGGAGTGAGGGGTGTGTGAGCCACAGAGCGCAGGCCCTGGGGAGGTTATCTGCTCTGCCTATGCCAAATCCTCCAGGCAGGAAGTTCAAAACCACTATGTGAGAGAATAGTTATCAAAAGAACAAGTAATCAGGCCCAAGGAAGATGACACAGAGGCAGAGCCCTTAAACCCAAAGGGCGGGACAGGGCAGAGAAGCCAGAGCCCTGCTGTCTCCAGGTAAGGCTGGTGTGCCAGGAGGGACGCAATGGCTTTGACCTTAACCCCCGTCTCAGGAGGAAAAGGGTGAAAACTGGTATTTTGCATCCGTTATATGGCACACAGGACTCGAGGCACTTCGTGCTCCTCTGTTTAATCACTAAACAGATTTGCAAGTAGGTGGTGTTTTCACTGTGCTCCTGCAAAGGAAAGTGGCAGATGGAACAGCAGACAGGGCAGCTGGTGTCAAACCGAGGCGCCCACAGCAACCGGCCTCGCTGCGTGTGTGTGAGGCGGCCACAGGGATACGTCCCCAAGGGCCCTGCCGAGAGGGCTGTTCTCAGTACCCTAGGGCTGGTCCCCGAATTTCATCGCAGTGTTCTTCCCTTCACAGGCTTCAGCCCCCACGATGGAGACGTGTTCCTAAGGGAGCCAGCCCTGCGCCCCATGGCGAGGGGAGGGGTGGCCGGAAGACACACAGCGCCCCCTTCCGCACTGACTGGGGTGTGACAGAGACTGATTTTCCTCTCAGAAAATGATTGCAGGAACTGAGTTTTTAAAAGTTGCGTGCAAAATAGTTAACATGTATTGGACAGAACTGAATCAAGTGGCCAGGATTTGGCCGATTCCCACCCTCCACCCGCCGACTGGCAGTTAGAGGGGGCCAGCCTAGCACCTGAGGGTTACCCAGGGCCACTCAGCGCACTGGGCTTGGCTCATGGCTCACCGTGTCCCACAGGAAGTGGCGAGTGAGGTGCGCACTGCCCTCTAGGGCTGACCGGATCCAGGCTGAAGGGACAGGGCGCGGCCACTGTGCCTTGCAAGGTGTGAAGGACCAGCAAAGAGGGGTCCAGTGAGGACGGACCTTAATCCTGCTCTACAAACAACCACGGGGTACTACCTGAGCAGGAGTAATAGATGCCCCCTGGGGTTCTGCTTCGACTTGCTCCCCTCTAATTCTTCCCACAGGACAGGAAGGAACACACAGATGAGATCATGTCCTACTCCACTCCTTTCTACTCCTCAGCGGCACCTTGCTGTTACGATGACATGGCCATTGCGTACCACGTCCCCATTGCTCTGTGGCATTCTGCTAATCTGCTTACGGTCCAGAGTTCTAAACATGCCACTTTTGTGCTACCCCAGGACCTTTGCACCAGTTGTTTTCCTCCTGGTCTTGTCTCACCATCCCTGTTCTTGTCTCATGGGAGCCTGCTCTGTAAACACCCATCTCTGGACCCCAGACCCTGTGAGAAGGTGGACTTCCCACACAGGTGCCTGGGTTGCATTATATACATCTTGTCATGACCTGTTCTACAGTCAGCACTTTGTGTTTTCTTTTGTGCATATTTCAGTGAGCTTTATCCACCAAGTGGACCACTAACCCTTCATAGCAGGATCATGCCTGTTCCTTCTCCTGTCACCCGTAGCACCAAGCATGGTACCTGCATACAGCTGACACTATAAGTATTTATTTTAAAATATGAATACAAATTATTCCATTTCTCCTAATAGGAAAGACATGTGGCGGAAACATAGTCATTTAATGTATCCTGTGTGTTCCTGGTTTTAGAGAAAAATGGCAGATGCTTTGTCCCTTGAGCTTCCAGGAATAAAATGAAACATGCTGTCCCCCTGCTGGGGTGGAGAGGAGCAGGGAGGACTCAGCTAGATGCAGCAGGCTCCAAATGGAAGCGTGCGCCTGCTGTGTAACAAACAAGTCCTCCTGTCCCAAGTGACATGGGGAATTTCCCTGTGGAGTCTCTGTTCTGTGGTTGTTTCTCTTGCTTTTCACTGAGAAGAGCTTCTGCTCTCATTGAAGTTGCCTGTTTTCCTTTCTGATACAGCTTCCCAATCTTGAGAGTGTTGGCTATGATCTTCAGGTGGGTATTGGCAATGCATTACCTTCCAGCTTAGAAAACACATTTGTTTTTCAGACAAGTATTCATTGAGCAGCTTCTAGGTCTTTAACCCTGTACTGGTCACACTGGAATACCAAAGATCAGGCCTTAGATAAAGACACCAGTGTTCCTACTGGATTGATGGAAATCTAAAACACACATAGGTTAGATAACTTGCTAAAATCATACTGCAGAAAAGCAGCAAAACTCAAATTTCAACTGTGGTCTCCCTGATCCTAAATCTCCTACACTTTTTGTTCTGATTCAAAGGAAATTTTAGTTGTTTTATTCATTAAGACGGGGCCTCCCCATGCTGCCTGTTCTGGTCTGGAGCTGGTGACCGAACTTGGGTAAAGTCTAGGGGTCTCCTGTCTCAGCCTCCTGAGCAGTCGCGAGTACAGTCCTGCGCCACCACCCGGTCACAGGGACTGCACTTGCTCCTAAGCAACTCGCTAGCTACTTCTCCTACTCATTTATCATGTTAGACCCAAATTCCAGAATTCTGTACATCTTTATGGCCTTGCCTTAATATCATGAATAAACTAAAATGCTCAGGACAGAGGTGGATTTCTGTCCTCACCTAAAAGGCTGTCACCTATCATGCAGTTGGAAAGTGTTTTTCATAACCCAGATAGAATAGATTTCAGGGAAACATTAAAAAAAAATTACAGAAAGAACTAGCGTTGATTAAATGGTACCATGTCACATGTATTTACAGTATATACATTATGTGCTGTATTCTGAAGAAACTTTATTTGAGAAGCACATACCTGCATTCTAGGAGGCTGAGACAGGAGGACTGCAAGTTCAAGAAGCCCAGGCAAGGCAGTTTAGTGACTTAGTGAGATCCTGTTTCAAAAATAATTTTTGAAAAAGTTTAAAAGATGGAGATGTAGCTGAGTTTCAAGGCTCTGGGTTTAACACTACTGTAAAAAAAAAATCAAACAATTAAACCAAAAACCCTATATTTAGTATAATTCTCATGATAAACAGAGGGATATTATCTTGAGTCAGGTGAGGAAATCGAAGCTTTAAAGATACAGTAAGATACTTGGTCGAGTCACTCACGTGGGCAAGAATAAGGCGGAGACCGGAGTCCCCAGCCTGCAGCCAGCTGTGCAAGTTTCTGCCCAAAGGCCTGGGTGCCCTGCCCTGGCCCCGCGGGCCCTACACCTGCTCTGCAGCCTCCGTGGATTCAGTTTCACTTCTGATTTAAACACAGAATTGATTTTTTTTTTTTTTGATTACCCCAGGCTGCTTGTGACTCACTTCCACTGGAAAGAAATACACCGCATGGGTTTTCAGGGACGTCGTTTCCTCCGGGGAGGGCGGTCTGGTTTCCGTGTGCCCTGCTTCGGGGGTGTTCTCACCTGTCACCTTCGAAGTGGGTGGGGTGGTGAGCACGTGCCTGCAGCTCGTGGCTGTGAAGGAAACGCTCGGGGACTGGTGCGGCTGTTCTCTGTCTGGGAGCCGTGTCCAGGTTCACCTGGAAGCTTTCGTGCACTTACAGGCGTGGGGAAGAAAGGATGGCATTTCCAAAGATGGCACTAGAGGCAGACAAAGGCTTGGTGTGTGTCCCGTGGATCTTTGCAGTTTTAAGATGTCACCCAGGCCTGCTGGGACACATGGCTGCCCCTTCCCCTTACTCGGAATAATTGTAAACAATGCCTGGAAGGAGTGGCTGCTTCCATGACACCCCTATGCAGTGTGCTGGGCAGGAGCATGCACTGGAAAAGGTGCGACTGTATTTAAAGAGTGCGCAGCCTTCTGACAAGAAGGAAAACAGGCCCTGAATTTGAGGTTTGTAAGTACAGAAAGTGATCCAGCTTTTGGGGGAGCTGGTACTCATTTTTCTAATCAGGGAGGAAGCGCGGTCACTGTTTCCGCTGCTGGAGGAATGTGGCCCTGGTGGGCTCCCCTCACCGGCTCCCAAGAGCCACTGCAAGGCCAATGCTGGGCCTGTGAGCCGCCCTGCAGCCTGCTTGTCGGGCTTTAGATTGGCATCAGTGCCCAATAGGCCTAGGCCAAATCATAAACCTGACCAGCAGCTGTAGTCCACATGAACTGCACCGCTGATCTGCAATGTGTGGTTTGGTACCGTTTACTGTAACTGTTCACCCATGAAGCTGCCATTGTAACTGGGACAGTGAACATAAAGTCCCCAAAGTTCCTCGTGTCGCTCCTCCCTAACCCTGATCCCAGATATTTGCACCCATGCTTTCCATTAATACAATAATTTCTGTTCTCCAGTATGTTACATAGTTGGTCTCACACATCATGCGCCTTTCTCGTCTGGCTCATTTCATTCATCGTAGTTACTCTCAGACTGAGCCATACTGTAGCTTTTATCAGTGGTTCGTGTCTTCTCACTGCTGAGGAAGCTTCCCTTGTGTGGGCAAACTGCGCTCTGTTTATCCACTCACCTACTCATGGGCACTTGACTTATTTCCAGTTTTTTTCTATTAAAACTAAAGCTTTTGTGCACATTTAGTTAATACAATGAAATTGTGGTTTCACCAGTGTTGACAGCAGTGCAGGAAGGAGTGGCTGATCACAGGGTGGGCACCTTTCTCTTCCCGCGGAGGAAGTTGGGCGTGACGCCTCACTGCGCACCTCCTCAGGAAGTCCTGAGGCCCTGGCCCTCCGCGGCTCCTTAGCCACGCTGTGTACCGGGCCTGGCACCGTCTCATCACCGCCATATGTATTAACTGGAAATCCCACAAAGACCAAGTCAGGCGTCTTGTTTGTTACTTAGGGTCCATCGTTTCATCTTTGTGGAGGTGTCTGCTAAATCTTTTGCCCTTTTCTAAATTGGGTTGCTTATCTCTGCAGTGCTGACTGTCCTTTAATTTTTATTTTTTACGTAGTGCGGTTTGCAGCACACGGGAGCTGGCGCATGTGCATAACGCATCTCAGGCCTTTTTAACCCGCCTGCCTCGCTGCTTGCTGCCCGGCCTGTGCCTTCTCACAGATACAGGGGCAGATCTGGTGTTGCCGTGTCTCTTGCTCATACTGTGCTGGGACTCCGCCGTTCCTTTTGTTTTTCTATGGCATCTTGAAGGCGCAAACATGGTAATGGGTGGTGAAATCCACCTTCTCACTCTGTAAACATTTTGGAGTTTGTATCTTTTGTGTTTTAGTTTTAAGGAATCTTTTCAAACTGGTGACACCTCTGTTTCTTCCTATGTTTCCTAGTACTTTCATGTCTTAAAATTTTACATTTAGGCCTAGCATTCTTTGTGATGTATAATCGTGTAGTCTGAGGTTAGGGTTAAACCTCTTGTTTTGTGGGCACGGCTCTGCTGTTTGTACGACATCATTCTTTTCAAAATGATCCTTTGCAAAAATCGATTAGGACAGATGTTTGAATATATGCATTTCTGAACTCTTGTCTGTTCCAGTGATGTACTGGTCTAGAATTAGGTTGATGCCATATTGCTTTTAAACTAGCTTTATAACTAATCTTGGAATAAGGTTTTGTAACTTTGTTCTCTTGATGAGACAATTAGCTTTAGCTACTCTAGAGCTTTAACATTTCCATATGATTTACAATCAGCTTGCTAATGCCTGTGATAACAGCAAAAAGAAAAATGCTCCCTAACATTTTAACAGATGTTTGCTCAATGTAACATCTTAGAAAGAGTATCTTAGCATTGGACCCTTTAACCCAGAAACACGATGCATCTCCTCATTGATGTGTTAAGTTCTTTCAGTGATGTTTTAAGATTTTCAGCAAAACAAACAAACAAACAAAACAGCCCTTGTGTAGGTTTTGTCACATTTTATCTCTGTGCACTTTGTATGTTATGGTGCTGGTATGATGTTTTCCTATTTCTGATTATTTATTGCTATTGAATATCTTCCCAATGTTGCTAGGGATGTAGCTCAGTGGTGTAAGCACCTGCCTGGCAAATGCAAAGTCCTGAGTTTGATACCCAACACTCCCCTCAAAAAAAAAAAAAAAAAAAAAAAAATATATATATATATATATATATATATATATATGGATGTGAATATCTTCCCAGTGTTTTTACCCTGCAACCTCATGTCCTGTGCAAACTGGCCAGCCTTACTCAGGAGTCATCCTCAGTCTTTTGAAGATTCCATCAGCTTTTTTGCACAGATGACCATGTTGCCTGCAAAGGCAGTTTTTCTTCTACTTGGCCAAAAGAAATGGGTTTACTTCTAGTTTTTCTTGATTGCATTGACTCACCCTGTTGAATAGAAGTTGTCAGAGTAGACGTTCTTGCTTCAGTTTGAATCATAAGATATATATATATATATATATATATATATATATATATATACTTATGAGCTTTTTAATTGTGAATTGATGTTACTTTTGTTAGATGGTTTTTCCAGTTCTGTTTCCGGTTCATGATGACGACATTTACCGTGGGAAGTTGGTCCATGTACATACTAGACCTTAATTCTTGATCTTCATTCCCTACTCCTCACCCACTTTATTCCGGCTTTTGGTCTTCTTCCCATTTGCGAAATCCTCCTTTTTCTTTGTGTTCCCTTTTGCTTCTTTATTCACACCCCTTATCCCTTCCTCTCCTCCCCCTCCTCCCACAGGCAATTGCTTATTTCCTCATCCACTTTGAAAAGGTTTTCCTACTTCCTAGCTCTTTAATTATCTCTACTCTGGTGAGCTAGATCTTCGCTTAGACTATTGAAGCAGTAGACTGCGGATGGGGGAGGCGGAGGTGTCAGATGGTCTGGGTGCTCCTGGGGACCCCGGGACGCAGGCTGGTGAGCTCGTCATGATGACCACACATCTAGTAAGCAGGCGATTAACATCCATTATTGATGCCCACCTGCCTGACCGTGCGTTTCTTCCCTAGTTCTGAGCTGCTCGAGGTAGCTAAGCGATGGCAGTTTCTTGGATTCATACATGGTTACGTTGTCAAATAGATGGAAAGGAAGAGAATTCAGCTAAGGATATTTACAAGTGAGTGAATGAATAATTATGTACCACGATCCTTGCTATTAAAAAGGAGAGGAGACAACAAGAGGCCGATCAGTGCCAGAGAGGAAATACTAGGGCCTACAGGTGCATAGCTCTTGGTGAGGTGGGGGAACTGCTTCAGGAAAGGGGCCGAGGGTGTAAAGTGCAGGGGCTGAAAGGAGAAGTGTTTGTTTTTGCGTATGTTTTTAATGATGAAAAGCAAGCGGATGCCACGTTGATAACGGATGCTGAGGTCTAGCGTGCCAGAGCTGGTACCGAGGAGCTCACAGAATAAGCAGATAAAATATTCACGTGAAACCCCCTTTCATGGCCATGTCGGTCATGACAGCGGGGAGATGATGGGAGACATAGCCAGGGACCAAAGGAGATCGGAAAGTCAGAACGTTAGCGTCTCAGAAAATAAGAAGCTGTTACTGAATCAGGAAAGATCAGACGGAATATGTATTTCTGTAGTTCATTACCTTTGGTGCCACCACAATGTCAGAGCCACGTGAGTTCTGTGTGTCCTAAAGTCCTAGAATGACTTTGGATAATATGATGGACAACTGTGATATGTGTGAGTTCTCCGTTAACCATGCAGGGGCAAACGCTGTGTGTATAGTAACCAGTTATCCTCCAGAGCTCTGCAGAGCGGCTGAACCATAATAACCTCCTCCTGTTTTTTCCTACTCATGACAGGAACAAAAAGGTTGGCTTTGAAAGACTGCTACCAGCTCGGAAGTACAAAGATGGAGATTGTGGCGGCTGCTTCCTGCTGGCACCCATTCTAATTCTGTGTTTCAAATTCACAGAGAGTCAAGAAGTTTACCAAAGGCAGGTGCTGTCGATTGCATGCATCATCTTGGGAATTGTCGTCGTGGGCGTGTTCTGTGCAGCATTCTACTTCAAAAGCAAGTAAGGTCATTTCCCCCAAGTGTCAAAAGCTCACTTCTCAAAGACAGCGCTTGGTCTTTCTTTGTGTTGTCAGTCTCTTCTGAAAACAGAACGATTCTGTGCAAACAGTCCCAGCAAATGACTCAAGACTGGTGTAGACTGTAGCATGACCAGAACGTGGACAAGTGGGCGTAGGGGTTACTTTGCTGCATAGTGTGGTCATTTACAGGATTTGATCAAATGCCAGCTGTGTGCTGGTCACTAAGGGGCTGGCCATGCTGAACAGGGGTTCCTCGGAGTGAACCACTCAGAGAAAAGACGTACAGGACAAAAAACAGCTTTCATTTGCTACTCTTTTAACCTGAAATTCCTAAAGATTTTAGCCAAACAGAAAGACAGAGTACTAAAAAATGTTCCTTGTTTGACCAATCGGTGTGCAAATCCGGTTTATGCCCTAAAGTTCACTTGTCAAAAAACCAGACCCTCAGCAGAGGAAGGTGCTTTGGGTTAGCATTTTCCTCCAAATGCATTCTGATAGGTATTTGTGGGAATGACATGATCCACACTTAATAATGCAGATAAAATCATTAGCCTTTTGGATATGTGAGCTTTTAAAAAGTTGGCCTGGATTTGGTCCCACAGTTTGTCTGAGATGCAAGCCAACGTGTAATTGCTTTTCATCAAGCCAGTAGTATCCTAACCACTTGCTCTTCTGAAAGCTGATCAGTTCCCAGGCACCTTTGAGATACCTGTTTACATGTTGTGTATGTTGATTTTCTTAGAGAACTGCAATAATGACCTGAAAGTAAATCACAGAATTAAGACACAGACACAGAGATAGTGCCTATTAGTTTTTAATAAACTAATTTAGAAAAATTCTGGATTTTAAGAACCTGTATACAAATAGTACAAAGAATTCTCGTATCCAAGACCCACTTCCCCCATCATTAATGCCTTAGATTAGAACAGTGTGCTTCTCATAGATAATGGGATAATGTTGATAAATGTTTCTAAAAACTGCACCTTCAGATTTCCTGCGTTCTTCGCCTCCTACCTCTTTTTTTTTTTTTTGTTCCAAGACAGCTCTTGGCTGTGGCAGTTGTAATTGTCCAATGTGGGTACCCTTCCTCTTTCCCAGGCACCCCGGACTTCTCAGTATCAGCCCCCTATCTCTCAGTGACCTGAGTTGTACATCGTGTCATTGGGTTTTTCAGATACTGTACAAGCCAATTATTTCTTAGCATAATAAAACAAAGAATCAACTTATAAAGAAGCAAAATTTGCTTTTCCATGTTTATTTTCAGCCTGCGGCATCGTGGATTCCTCCCCATTGTCCCTTGGCTCTGGTGTTTGGTGTTCTGACCCAGCATGTGGTGGGGGCAGCATGTGACCGGGGGAAGCACAGTCTCCTCCCCAGGTTGTAGAGTTTGCAAAAAAGGGGCAGGAAGGAGCAGGGCCCCACTGACCCCCTCAAATGTTTACTCTCGGTCAGCAGAAAACCTTCCACTGCTGCCACCCCGGAGTTAGTTGTCCAGCACCTGACCTAAGCTCCAAGCTGGCCCAGGCCTTCCACACATGGGCTTCTGGGGGGCATTTCAGACCCAGATTGGAGCAGCGAACATTGAGGTGTGTTTTGCAATAGTGAACTGCCAATGCCACAAGGTAGGAATTGCAGATGTAGGGCTTTGAAGCTCACCAGTTCCGGTGCAAAGCCCGGCTGTTGACTCCTATGCCCTGCTGGCTCCCAGAGTCCGCCAGGCAGATGGAGAACTGCCCAAAATGAGCCAGATTCCCCACCGACGGCATGTGCCCAGGGGTGGTCTCCAGGCAGCACCTAGGCATGGGCGTCATGAGGGTAGCCTTAGCCGCTACAGTCCTTAGGCTACAGTCCTTAGGCTGTCACTTGCTTTTTGTATTTAAGGCAAATTTCATTACATTGCTTAGCCTTGGGTTTTGTCTGTTTGTTCTTGGTAAGAAAAAATATATGAACAGAAACAGAATCCTCCTTACAGAACTGTGCCACGGACTGGGTGGGATAATGTGGGACAGCTCCCGGCAGTGCTGAGAGAGCGCGTGCTCAGTGATGGCTGCTGTTGCAGACGCTGCGGCCTCTGAACCTCTGCACTCCACTAGGGGATCTGCAAGCTGTGAGGCCACAAAACTAAGCACACGCCCCGGAGAGCCTGAGGGGCCATGACACCTGGCTGGGGCAGGACTGGCCTCCTCACCAGAGCTGTGTGAGACAGACAGGGTGCATTTAACAATAGGCAAATTACCATGAAGAGGCAGAGAATTGCTTATTTTTAGACTATAATTTGCAGTTGTACCACACATGATTCCAGTGGTCACGAGCACAGAGCTGGACCACCAGGGGCTTCTGCCTGCAGGGCTGTCAATCTGCTACCTGGGCAGCATGTGGGCTCTGAGACCAGCCCGCAGCTTCTGGGGCTCAGCCAGGGGTCGGGGTGTCTCATACAAATACCCTTCAGTGTTAGATTCATGGTGGGAGACAGAGGCCCAAGCTCTAGGGAGCACCCCAGGAAGCCCTCCCCTGCCTGCCCGTGCAGAAACACGCAGCTATACAGAAAAATGACAGCAGTAAAAATCAGCGCCCTTTCCAGCCAGAATCAGAGTTCCCATCAGGCGCCTGGAGAGCGTGGCCTTCTGTTCTGACTGCCAGGCCTGGTCTTCATTTTCCTCTGCCTGAGAGAAACGCCAGGCCGCACCCCAAACTCTTGCTCCGTGTTACTGAAAGCAATGCAGACTTTTATTTTACCCTGGCACAAGTTCCTTTTCTGGATTCTGGGAGGTTCTGCTCCCTTTCTCAAACCTTGGGGATAACAGAAGAGGCAGATAATGCTCTGAGCTCCCCTTACTTTGACAGGTACAAAATAGTCACCTTCAGTGTAGCATGAGTTCATTAGAAGGCATATTAGAGCAAAACTCACCTCACATTCCAGAGGGCTGGCAGGAAAGATGCGAAGGCGCAGAGGAAGAGCAGCTTAAATTTGGAGGATTTTCTGGTGCAGTTATTGGAGCCCTCCAGCAGCGCTAAAGACGAGGCGAGAGCAATTCTCTTCTGATCACTCACGGTGAGAGGTGAGAGCAATTCTCTTCTGATCACTCACGGTGAGAGCACGCGTTCCTGAACACTGTGGGCACCTCCCCTGCTCAGACCTTTCCCCTCGGGCTGACGTGGGTCATATGGAAACTACACATTCTTCATGGACTCCTCTTGCAACATTTATAGGTGAGAAGGATGAAGGCTGTAAGAGTCCTCAGCAGAGTTTGAAAATACAGTGATGACTTAACTTTCTAACTGGAGTGGGGATAAGAAGGGACACATTCGAGGAGGCAGACCTTGGAGTAAGTAATTATCAAGTGGAGGAGGTCAACGGAAAGAATGAGGACTGGTGTTCCCAGCACAGCGGACACTGCCTCTCCCTGTGGCCCGCCGCCTGCTGGGGACAGAGGTTTCAGTGCACGGGGTGCTCTAAGGCAAGGCTGTGACCCCTTTAGCACAGGAGGTGTAAATCCTGGAGGTGTCAGGAGACAATTGTGAAAGGAGCACCTCATCTGTCAACTGTCCTGTTCCAAGATCACCCAGCTCCAGTCACAGTAAAGGTGAGGACAGGAAAGCCAGATCTCTGCCTCAACTTGGGGTACAAGACTGACTCAGCTTCGGAGCTCCTTGGGGCTTTGCCGAGACCTTCAGACTTCTTCTGTCCTCCTTCTGTCCAGTTTTCTTCCCTTCCATAGATATTGATTCCCAATTTCACCCCTAATAATACTCCTGTATGCTGTCTCCATTCCTACTTCCTTGGAAACTTAACCAAGACACAGCAGATGCTGTCTGCCCACAAGCTTGGGAGGCGTACTGTCCCGAGATGTAATCTCTTCACTTACTAACGCACTCTATTAACTTTACCTACTAATGGCCTGTGGAGAGTCAACACCAGCCTTGGGCCCACAGCATTCCTGGGTACAATGCTCGTTTTGTCCTCCAGAGAGCAGCCATTCTGTGGGAGAGCTCACGGAGCTGCAGGCAGACACTGCCCACTGCTCTTCCTTCAGAAAATATCGGAGAGCCGTGGAAGATGGAGTCCGTGCAGGCTGTCCTGCCTTTGGCCAAGGTCCTCATTCCTCCGAGGCATCTGACACAGGCTGGCTGAGCCTCCTGCGGACTGGAAAGGAGCTGATGGCTGAGCAGAGGAAGAAGGAACCTCTGAGCAGAGAAGGCAGCTCCGAAGTGAAGGACCACTCGGCTTGGAAAAGGACTTCGTCAGGCTGCAATGTGACACCACCGGGAAGGCGAATGGTAGCAGGGTTCAGGAAACGTGGTCAGACACTTTCACAAGGAATACGGCTTTAGCAGTTTATATTTCCGACACTCTGAATTATGGAACTACCGAAAAGATAGTGTCTTGGGTACCTTAAAGCTTAGGAGCGTCGCTGAGTCCTTTCTCTGTGCCAGGTACCCTTCCACTGCTCCGCTGCCTTCCTCGGCCAGCACCCTGCTTCCCCAGGTGCTTCCTGAAGATCCCTGAAAGGGGTTTGGGGGCGCAGTGTGCTTCTTAAATGCTCAGAGGATGGACTTAATTTTAATAATAGGCTACAGATGAGTTGTTAAGAAGCACGTAGATTATTACAACTGGATTAAAACAACTGAAAGGTTGGAGGTAAAAAGCCCACAAATGTTGAAAAGTTAAACACATGAACAAACAGGTCCGTCACACTGGTGTCGTTAGCTCAGATGGGGAATCCATGCTGGAAACTTTCCCCTCCTTCAGAACATCCTGGGGAGCCATGCAAGATGGAGTCTGTGCAGGCTGCCCTGCTTTTGGCCAGGGCCCTCATTCCTCCGAGGCATCTGACCACGAGGCTGGCTGAGCCTCCTGCGGACTGGAAAGGACAAGGACAGACGTGCTGCTGGTTCCCTCACAGTTAGCGGCCGCCGTGGCCACGGGAGGACGTGCTTCTGGGCTCCGTTTATAGATGAGGAGGCCCTCGCTCAGCGAGGCTCAAGTGATTACTGGGAAGTAAGTGGACATTGATGGAGTCAGACTCAAACCCCAGCCTCTGAGACTCCAGCAGCCATGGAGTGGGGGCCGCCGGCCTGAGAACCCCACCGCAGAGAGGTGGTCCAGCAGCGTCTCTCCTGGTCCTGGGACCTGGGGAGGCTCGCTGCAGAGAGATGGCCCTGCAAGGCGTTTCTGGGGGCACTGCCCTCCCGCCACTGCTGACTGCTCAGACTCTCCCGTGGCAGGGCAGGGCGGCTCACAGGGCAGTAGGTTTTCTACCCTTGTGGTGTTCACAGCAATGGACCCAAGAGCAGGCACTCCACAGCAGGCGGGAGCACTTTACCTGGGAGTCCAAAAGCCTGGAACAATCTGAGCTGCCCCTCACAGCAGCAGAGGGGCCACATGCAGGTGGCCTGATGTTCAGTGGTGATTCCGAGTGTACAATGCACACCCGTATTGTGTGAGATGAGTCAGTCACTGACACTGATTCTGAGACCCTGGGCAAATGCTTTAACTTGTTTATGCCTCCATCTCCTCATCTACTAAATGTAACTGACTCATCAAATAGAATCATTATCAAAAAAATGAGTTAATACTTGTAAAACACTTAAAATGGTATGTCGCACATTGCTATGTAACCACTAGGTCCTTAAAAGTGAAGTATTCTTATTATCCGGACTATTGGTAACAATAAAGGAACTCTAGCCAATCATGAAAGACAGAAAATACAGTTTTATACCTACATAAGTTGTGCATTCAAGCTACACATCTTCGCATTGCAAACATGTAAGCACATCTTTGTAAGTAAGCTGTATGGGGCTGCCAGCCCCTTCTCTGTGCGTTTCCAACTCTGTGTAGCCTGGCACTTAGGTCAGGAACCTCTTCTAAACACAGAGGCCAGGAAAACATATTGGTTCTGGTCCTTCTTTAGAGTGCCATTGATTATAAATCCCTGGAGGAGAATAAATAATACCAGGTTCTCTCCCGGTTGGAAGTACTTCTTGACAGAGTTGGAAATGAGACAAGGGCTCTCTGTTAAGTAAATTTATCACCTTTGCAAATGACAAATGTAGCCACTGGGAATGCATGGATCTCAAAAATGAAGTGTACAGTGAGTGTGTGTAAATACTTACACATGCATTTATGCCTGCAGGAAACAAGCTAAGCAAATCCAAGAGCAGCTGAAGGAGGCTCAGAATGGCACGAGCTACAGTCTCAAAGCTTCCAGCACGATGTCAAAGCCAGAGAGCTTGGTGAAGAGCCGCGTGCAACTGCACAGTGTAAGTCACATCCCCAGAATCTGCTAGAGCCTGGCTCAGGCCCAGCCCAGGGGCCAGGGTGCCTGTGACCATGTGTGCATATTTTTCAGTACTTTAGAAAGATCTTTGCTTAAGTCATCTCCCAAGTCTGTGTGTGCATGTGTGTGCCTGCACACATATGTGTATGTGCATGTCCATGTGTGCATCGGATGAAAGAGAAAAATAGTCTCTGATTTTAATGCAAATCTAAACTGATGTCTGGTAGGACAAGGGGCTTCAGTTGTTTGGCCCCTAAACACTTCTGAATCCCTGCTTTTGCGGGAAATGATGTCGGGCACCAGGGCCATCTGTGGGCACAGTGCTCTGCTCTATAAAAACTTTCGTACAGTAAGAAATGCAGCCACCACCTGGCCAGTGCGAGGAGTGTGTGCTGAGCCACGGTGGTTCCCGCGGTGGCAGAGAGAAGAGAGGACGTCAGCACGCGGAAGGTGGGGCAGGGCTGAGAGCTGCCCAGAGGGGGCCAGGCCCTCCTCGCTGGGTATCCTAGATAGAGGGCCACAGGCAAGTGACTAGGATGCACCGAAAGAGCAGAGCCACAGAACTCCATGAGCACCAAGAGGTACAAGAGGGGCCAGGGCCAGGGTGAGGCTGTGCCACCAAAGTCGCCTCTATCACGGCTCTTGGAAGACACCAGGACGTGAATTTAAAGGCAAATTCTTTTCCTTCTAAAGTCTTTGGAAAGTTTTTTTTTTTTTAAGTGATTGCTTAGTTTTAAATGTTTTAAAAGTGTTCCCAGGATGGTAATTATGCTGTTTTTTAAAAAAATGATTTTAAAGGGAATAAAAGAAAAAAACAATAAAAACGATACAGAATTTCAAAACAACAATATGCATAATGTTGTCTTCAAAATAGCTGCTCAGTTACCAGCTATAAGCAGGCAAAATTGCTCAATCAAGGCGCTAACTGCTCCTTTAAATGGACTAATAGAAGGGGTTGCACAATTATCTTAGCTATCTTGTGTATATACATGTATTCTTTTCCTTCCTTCTTTTCTCCTTTCTCCCATCCCAGTTGTTCTTTCCTTCTGAGCAGTTTCTTTCCCTGTCACAGTATCTGTTGTACCTCTTGGATCTTACTTACTCTTTGAGTTTCTTACACTAGGGGGACAATGTGATGCTTACACATGCTGGTCTGATTTATTTCACTTATGAGCATTGTCTCAAGTTTCATCCATTTGCCTAAAAAGCCTTGAGTTTGTCTTTCTTCAGAGCTGAGTAGTACTCCATTGCATAAAAAGACCGCATCTTTCATTTCTGAGATGTGTTGCAAAACACTGTCAAAGGGAAGGGACTGGGATCAGTGCACCCTGAAATATTTCTCCTAGGGCACCTCTTTGCCCTCATGTAAGGTTATGCATCTAGATCCTTAGACACAAAAGGAAGGAAGAGAGGCCACTGTGTCAGCCTAGTATTGAGTGTAAGAAACAATCACACGGGGCATACTCAGACCCACCCACGTGCTTGCCTCACTGGGAATTGATACAGCATTTGTGATTCTAAGAGTTCGTCACCCAGTCTCCACGATGGAGCACATGCCAGACGGACTTAGGTGGTAGAATGTGGAATTCATGAATCAGAATTGCTTCCAGCAGTTTCATTAAAGCTTTATTCATGGCGATGAACAGTGATCATTCTTTTCAGAAACACCCAGACATCCAGGGCATCTAATGAGGGTGCTCCCAGGCCCTGGGCCGGGGCTGGCGAGGGGCTGTTTCAGGTCCTGGGCAACCAGTGCTGTGGAAGCCGAGCAAAGCTGGACCTTGTGGAGGAACGGGCACGATTTCCACCAGTCACAGACCATCGCCACAGGGAAGGGGACAACTCAGCGTGGACGGAGGGACAGGGACTTGCAGAGGTTGAGGGAGGGAGGAAAAAGGCAGGTAGACAGGCTTGGAGTGGGGCTGACCAGGAACAAAGGGGACTGACCAGGAACAAAGGAACTGACCAGGAACTGGCCGGGGTGAATGCCATGGGGCGTCTAGTGTCTGTAGCAGTGCTGGAGCCGGGGACAGAGCCCCTGTCCTCCCTGAGTCACAGAGCAAGGCCGTGGCCTTTGGATCCTTGCAAACAAAGCTCCTGTGGTGCAGGAGATACATACTCATTTCTCTAAGTTTCTTTTCATAAATCCTTCAGAAAAAGGAATGGCCTCTCAACTGCTGGTTAAAACAAACTTTCTGGTTCTCTGGCTACCCCTTAGTTTTACATCTTTTTGTTCCCATGCAGGCACATGAGGGGGCGGGGTTAGCCCAGGAATGCAGCCTTAAGCTTTTAAATGGGGGTCCACATCTGTTCCTAGGGGGCAGAGGAGGTGAGTGAAAGCCTTTGCACAGAGAGGCTGAGATTTCTGTAGGCTAAAGGCAGATCGGGAAGGAGTGTCTGAGTTGCTATTCATTTTATCGGGTCGTATTGCAGCCAAAACACACACACACACACACACACACACACACACACACACGCACACACACGCAGTGGTTGCCCAGCTCATCTATCTAGCACATGGTGAACAGCATTTTCTGTCTTCTCTTCAGTTGCCGCGTACTTATTTGGGATGGTTATACAGCAGTTCCCGAAGTGACCATAGCACAGTCCTCATCCTTCCCCCTGCTGAGAGACAGACCTTCAAGGCCTTTTCTGTGGTTTGCTGGTATCAGAAATTTAAAATGATGCGTTCATTCATGTGTTCTGCTATGGGATCCGAATTGTGATGATTAGAACCAGAAGGAAGACCGGCTAGCTGCGGGGTTTCCAACACTTGGGAGGCCTGGGGAACGGTGGTTTTATGTCCTTTTCCTCGACCCCTTCACCCCAGTCCACCAGGACTTTATGCTTTGGATGTTGGTGCACAGCCACATGGGTCTCAGGGGTCCCTTCTATAGGGCCCCAGAGGTATATGGTGGTGTCTTTTGTATTCCTAGCATTGTTGCATAAGAAGAGAGAAGAACAGAATAATATGTTTTTTAGTTCTTTTAGGTTTATTAACATGGGCATCACGTATTTATGTGAATAATGGGCTATTTAGAATCTAAGCTTATGTATCCCATTGGGCTGAGAGAAAAGGGTCTGGGGTTTCTGGATAGGGAAGGTACACTATGGGAGGGGGGCCAGAAAAAGTATAAAACGCAGGGTTTCTTCATAAGGCTTGGCCTACAGATCAGTGCCTCCACCATTGCTCAGAGCTGGCTAGAGCAGTCTTTCCTGGAACAGTAGAGGGAGACATTTCTGCAAATAGAAATTTTCCTTAAAAGGAAAATGTGCACCCCGTTTGCTGAGCTTTTTCTGCATTTGCTGGTTCGCAATGATTTTAGCTCAAAATACTCTGCATGTCAAGCACTTTTGCAGCTGTACATTCTCACATCCCCTCTACACGTAAGACATTTTTTCTCTCAAATATGGTGTGAACGCCTAGGGTGACACATTCCAAGACTCTGCCAGTGTAACGGGGAAGCAGATACGAGAATCCAGGGAGAAAACAGATACAACAGAAGACGTTTAAGGACCCTAAAGAAGGCGAGCAGGGTGGACTGAGCACCTGTGTGAGCCAGCTGCTTGCACTCTACACGTGACCGGCTGAGACACAAGGGGCTCTCTAAGCCGATTCCCCAGACCGGAAGCTGCAGACATTTTCTCAGTGACACAGCACTTTCTGGCATGCACAAGGTCCTCAGTTCCAGCCCTCACATCCATTAAGAACCAGATTGAGGTAAACAAGTTCCTTTTGTACATTCATCTGTCAGCATCAGGGTTAGAAGGCCATGCTGGTCACTGCCAATTTTGACTTATCATTACTAGATTTATACAACAAATCTGTTAGGACCCCCCCCTGGGTCTGGGGGTCCTAACAGATAGAGCTTTTCACTTACCTCAAAACCCCAATCAGGAAAATGGATGTAGTGAAGGGTTAGAAAGGAGCTTTACTCAGCATGACCACACTGGGAAATGACCGATGAAGAGATTCAGTGACCAATTTTAAGGGGCTGTGAGAAACTAAGGCATCAAGAAAAGGCCACCAAAAGCAAGGGTGGGGTTTCGAATAGCTAGGAGCTTGCCCCGCTGGCGTGTAGGCAACACTGACCAGACACAGTCTGGCCGATACCGTCTCCAGACTGGTGCTGTCAGGAGATCCTTTCGTGGGAAGAGGAAAATCCCAGTTCTCATGAGACGATTGCTACTGATCCTCAAGGGTGACCTCGGCTCCTTTGTGGTGTGAATGTCTGACAAGCTGTTCTTTTCTTGGAATTCGGGTGACTGCTGATTTGGGACTAGGAATCAGGACACACAAGAGTCCCTCTGGGGATTCTGGAGAAGGACATCTTGTAAAAGCCAGTGTCTTGGTTACTTTTCTCTCATTGCTGGAGCAAAACACCCAATGACCAAAATAAAGGAAGGAGAGGTTTATTTAGCTCACAGTTTGTGGAGGTTTCAGTCTATCATCAGCTGGCTGTAAGGCAGGGTGGCCTGGCACTGGGATAACACTTAGGCAGCAGCCAGCAAAAGCAGCCAGTGAAAAGGAGAAAACAAACCTCTTTTCCTCCCTTACAGTGTATGCAGGCCACAACCCGCACCCCCTAGCCCCAGGGCAGATGTAGCACTCAAAATCTCTGAGCCCTCCTCTTGCACAGGATGGGGATATTCACAAAGTGGGGATCTTGGCTCCCTGCTGAGTCTCTCAATTAAACTTCTGAACTCCTCTAGTTGACACAATGTATCTACCATAACCACCAGGCACCGAATTTCCTGGCCAATGGTGGAAACGCCTTGCTCTTAAATCTGCATCTTTAGTCTTGATGGGGGATGAGGTAAATTTGGTAAATTTAGGACTGATGAATGATCTTTGTCTTACAGCTTTTAGACAGAAACGTAAGAAATAAGCACGTGTAGGAGTAACACTGAGCAGAGAGCTGACCCAAAGTGTCAAGGAAGGAGGAGGATAGGGAGCGAATGCGGGGTGCCAGGCTTTATCCTGTCTCCGCTCCCCCTTGGGCATCTGCAGCCCATGCCTCTGCGTCCCTGTTATGAGATCTTTATCCACTTCTGCTTGGCTAATTTCTCAGCAGGAAATGGCATTCTTTGAATTTTGCATTGGTTAATTCAAGAGTGAAATACAACGTTTAGCGGTATATTTCTGGTCACATTTCTCGTTTGTTGCATTACCTATCTGCAGATACCCTTGGTTCACAGTGTTATTACAGGAAGCAAATACCAATTTGACAGTGATTTTCCATGCTGTACGTTTTGAGAGAAAATAATGATAGAGGATAGAAATTAATAATCCATCAAAAAGGAACTAAAAATTGTAAGAGCCTTTGATTTCCTTTAATGCTGCCCAGAGAGGATATAAAGAAAGCACAGAGGGAATCTATACCCACAGGCCAAGCAACAGTCATTCTTAGGGAGGTTAGTAATCTGGGGTGTGGCTAAGCATATTTGAGGACAGATTAAGATGCAAATATGCTGGACACTTTTTGCTTTGTAAACTCAATTTTCTTTACAAGAGCTATGAGCAAATACCAAGCTCCAGCGATAAGTGAAATGTAATAGTAACGGCACGTTCCATGCTGAGCACACACAGCGTCGTGGTGAACAACGCCATTGTCCTGTTCGGATTCTTACAATGAGTATTCAATCTACGCCCAGAGCAGGCCAAGGGGGGGAAACGGGACTGAAAGGTGGAGCATCCCCTGCTAGACAGCTAGGGACAGAGTCTCTAAAGTTTTAGAACTCAGTGGATCTCTGCCAGGGGCACCTTCCTCCTTCCCCCAACATATGACCATGGCTGCAGACACTCTGGCTGCTATACTTTTAAGGACAATACTGCCAGAATCCGGTGGGTACAGGCCTGGCTTTCTGATAAACATTCTAAAATGTCACAACTACCTTCCACTGTGGTGGGAAAACTCCCAAGTCAAACCAAAAGGAAGACTCATCACACTAAGGAGATAAGAAGGCAGCATTTAATCTTTGTGCCAGCGGACTGCTGCGGGATAATTCCTCAAAGGCAGCAGCCCTGAGTTTACAGAGAGTGGGGCTGGGGATTTAGCTCAGCAGCATAAGCACCTGCCTTGCAAGCACAGTCTTGAGTTCCATCCCCGGTACCAATTAAAAAAAAAAGTTTACAGAGAGTTAGTTGATAGAGAATTTAGGAGTGGGAGGCACAAAACTAGTGAGGAAACCTTACATAACTGGTTCTATGCACTAAGGCATCTAGTGACAGTTGGGCTGGTCTTGAGCAGATTTGTTTAAACAAAGGAATTGCTTGTTATAATACAGGCCCTTGGGGGCCCTGACAGAGTGAGCATAGTTAAAGGGGTCCTTGACTAGCCCAGGGTGCCTTAGGGTGGAGACCATGACGCTGCCTCAGTGTTTGTCAGAGTTGGGCCGCTGGGCTTAGACACTGTGGAGGTCAGTTGAGTTCAGCAGAAACTTGGTCACAGACCTTTAATTGCTCTCTAATTTGTATCATGAAATCCCTGTAAGTTTGCTATTTTATAAATGTATTTTTCCATTATAATTGTACCCCAACACCACGACTGAGCAATGTCCTTCCCTAAATGTCAGGAACTTTGAATGAATCCAGGCCAGAGTTCATGCTCACATTGCAAATGTGACCATCAGGAAATTCTGCACACCCAGATCCATCACCAAGCTTCCTACTGCAGGTCTTGGCTTTCAGGAGGACGAGGGCCACAGCTGCCCAGACACACTCAGAAAAGAAGATTGGCTCACAGGATCAAGCAAATCTGTCCTTGCTTTGTCTTGAAATCCAGGTCAACTACTTGAAATTCTTTGCAAATGGTACTGTTTAACAAATGAATTGTCTGTGCCTGCCTCTCCCTTAAGTGCACCAAACATTCATGGAGAAGGGTGGAAGGGTTTCACCCTGCAGCCCTGTAACAAGATACACTAGTCCAGAGAAGTGGTGTGCTATTCTGGAGGCACTTGGCTTAGAAGCTGGAGAGAGAGTGCAGGAAGGAAAGGAAGAGAGAGAGAGAGAAAGAGAGAGAGAGAGAAAGTGGGGGATCCTGGCACAGCCTTTCCTCAGGATAGACTATAACTTTACAGAGCCATCGGGGGGCTGGACTGACATTTCTGTGTGCTTCAGTGATCAGAAAGATGTCATTGAAAGGAACTTCTTTTCTCTTAAAATGAAGAAAATAAAAAACTGAATTATAAAGTTCAGGGCGGAAAATCATATTGCCCTTCCCACTTTTTGTTCCGATAACCATCTGAAGAAAACTAGGTTTATGGATGGGAGTAACAGCCATGTGGAAAACTTGGAAGATAATCTTTCCATGTTAAAGAAGAGTAGGAATGCCTCCTGCAGCTGTGACTGTTGGCACAGAGGTGCACATTTAATCAGGAATGCTTACTGAACACTTTGGGTTGGGCACTACATGGAAAGCTTAAAATACAGATTACTTCTGTCCTAGTGATAGAGGGGAGTGAAACCCCCAGCCTACTAGATGTCTGGTATGAGTTTGTGTTCTCTAAAATTGAAAAATAAATTTTAGGAACAAAGGAGGCTAAGAGCAGAATATATTTATTGAGAAACAAAGTTTCTGTCTGAGAGAGACATAAGGGGTCCCTAGCAGGTTGCCAAAGACTTTCATAGAGTGAAATCACGAGGTTAGATGGGTTCAAGGTGAGGAAAATGGGAACTCGCAAGGTGGGCATAAGGTGGGACAGAACTGTGGTCAATCAATAAGATTAATTGCTCAGGTAAAACTGATTAAATCAGGAACAGATTGGGAAGGAGTCACATAGTTAAGCAAGCATGCTTAGCAGCAGGGACTCTTCCTGTAGGGGATGGCATGGTGACTCCGACTTCCTCAGGGTGACAGAGACCTTAGGGTGTGGTTGTATTTGCTTTGCCTTTTTTCTTGAGAGCTGGCCCACAGCAGGTCTCTGTGCCCTCAGAGGTCACCAGGTATCTGGTCTTCTGCACTGGTTCCTGTCCCGCCCTGTCTGACTGCCTGTAATATTTCTAACTCAGCTGCCTGTAACACTTGGTCAGTACTAAAGGGAGCTATATAAGCATATACTATTTTTTGCGATAGTCCAAGCATGGTCACAGAATGATAAATTACCTGTGGAATTGACTAACGTGATGTTTGAGTTGAGTGTTGAGAATAAGTTGAGATTCGTTGAATTTGCATGGGGTGGGGGAGGTGAAGTAATTTCTTTGTAGCTTTACAGTTAATTTTGAGTAGTTCTAACCTGATCTCTTGTTTGAAATACTGAGTTCTAACTTATTAGTTCAATACAGATTCACGTATTATCTCTTCACTGAATAGCTTGTAAGTATCAGGGGAATGCCTGGAGAATACCAGGTACGCAATAAGTCAAACTTCTCCTAACAAACAAAATGTCCCTGCCCTCTAGGAGTTCAGGGGGTTTCCTAAGTAAGGGATCTTCATCAGGTAATCTCGCAGATGTGGGACTGTAAGGATGGCAAGGCCTATCTCCCATACATAGCACAAGGTGCTATCAGAATTTAGCCTGGGTAGGCTGGGGAGTTCACGGGGGCCAGCAAAAACCTCTGGGAAAGTGGCATTAGCACCTGCTCTGTCCCCCAGCGGACGTGGGCACCTCGCTGGAGAAGGCTGCCCTGCTGTTGGTGTGCAGAGGCGGCGGGTCCGAGGTCCTGCTCCTGTGCTTTGGAGGAAATGCGCTGAAACCTGCCACTGTTAGAGTCCTTCCTCCTCTGGAGCACGGTGCAAAAATTCTCAAAGCTGCACCAGCAGTCAAGTTGCTTCTCATTAACTGCACTTGAAATCCACATGCAGTTAGTTGCTCTTGGGAGCACACCATAGCCACCCCATTTCGCTGGGCTCGTAAATCAGCCTGGGGATAAGAACTTTTTGACACAGACAAAGAAGCTGGCAGCGCTGCAGAGGGATGCGCCGTTAGAACTGTCCTGAAAGGTCCTCCCTCCTGCCTTCTCTACCTGGGGCTCCAGAACTGTGCTGCCTTCCAAAGCTGGCTTGGCTTCCATTGCCCTCCCTGACTCCCCTGGTGCCGGGCGGGAAACCCAGGGTCCTCGCTGCATTCCAGGGCAGCCCCTGGAGGCGGGAGTGAGACAGGAAACCCAGGACCCACTCGCCCCCAGTACCCAGCGGGGAATCTTGACCCAAAGGGACTGTGGGGAGGCTGCCTGAGTGAGAGATGAGGGCGTTTTCGGGAAGTCACAGCACTGTCCAAAGCTGTAGGGATGTGTAACCGGAAACCACGTAAGCTTAGGCTGAAGGACCAGGGAGGCGGGCGGTGGACCATCTCAGTCACTAACTACCAAAGTGACGTTTTGTGTGTTGTACTAAATGAGGTCTCAGCACACAGGCATGGGACCCAGGTCGTGGTCCCAGCCAGGGGCAGCTCACGGCACTTTCCAGCTTCGGTCACGTACAGACCCAGGAGGCCTACGGGAGGGAGGCCCAGACCAGGGCTGACCAAGGCCCAGATTCCCGCAGGTCTGTCCGGTGGGTGCAGCTCGGCAGACCTTCCCGGCAGGAACTGGAACCGCGTGTGTTTTTGGAGAAATGGCATAAATGCCTTCAGTAGAGAGCACAGATGTCAGAGGCTGCGATCCTGGCCACGGAAGCTAACTCACAAGGCGGGCTGCCGAAAGCCAACGGGTCCGTGGCCTGGGCTGTGTCCCTTGGAGCCTAGAACTTAGATCCTTGGAAACGAACAGGAAGGTGAATTCTGCCATTGGTTTCTCAGTTTTCTTCCCCTTTAATATAAAGATTTTTTAAAAGTAGACTTTACTTTCAACATGAGGTTTGCATTGGCGCAGATGTTGAGAAGGTCCTGCGAGGAGGCCCTGTGTAGGCCGCCCTCCGCGTCTTTGGTTTTCCGTTGCACACCAGGGTGGTTAGAATCAGCTATAGTGTGTTAAAATCAGCTCTATTGATGCGTTTGCTGTTCCTGCCCCGGCTTGACTCAGATACGCTGAGATTTTTACCTGGTTGCTCCTTCTGTTCCAGACTCTTTCAGGAAAACACAGGGCACTTCCCGGTGGTTCCTTGGGGTCCTTGTGACTCTCACAGTGTGTGGTTTTTATTTTCAGTGACCTTGACAGTTAGGAGTGGTACCAGTGCAGCATCTTCTATGATGCTCCTTTATTGGAATCTAGTGGGTTTCTCCTGATTACGCTGGGGCCACGGGTTTTTCGGAGATAGCAGATGCTATTTTAGCACACGGAGTCAAGGTTAGCTGCTGTCACTGTGCTTTGTCACCGCTGAGGTTTGCCTTCTCTTCCGCTGTTGCTGCACTGTCAGGGTTCTCCGTGGTAAAGACGCCGTGACTCCACTCTCTTCTCACAGGCTACTCTGGAAGGAAGGGGCAGCATTTAGGGAAGGCAGAGCTGGAATCACCCGTCCTGGTGGTGGACTGTAATTTATTTAGATACCGCCACAAAGGGTCTGTTTCTCCCACCCCATTTACTGCTTTTGTTTCATCATTTAGGTCAGCATAAACTCACAGGTAGTTATTTCATGCTTTGATTTAAAGTCCAGGAGTTAAACCCATCTGTATTTTGTGACTGCATGGCTCTAACCTTGGCTAATCTTTCAGTGGGTGCTGTCACTGTGACCTAGCCTATCAGTTCAGTGTCAGTATTGAGATACCTGTTGTTGATTTTGAGCCCTGCAGGGTGCTCCAGGCTCATTTTATGTATTACCTGTCCCAACCCTAGAGTCAGACGTTTCCCCAGTAGTGCTCCTGCTAGTGTAACCATCGGTGGCTGTATTTACACAAACATAAACTCACCTTGATGTCCCCTCTACCCAGGCCTAACCAGTGACCACCTGGCTTCCAGCCACTACTCTTTGCTTATTTATAAATTAAATCCTCAGCCCACTAAGGCAAAGCCTGCTTCCCTCCACCCACCATCCTTGTACCTAACTACTCAGCCACAGAATATGCTCAGCAGAATGAGACTTACTGGTTACAGGCCCTCGTTGTTACGTAAGGGTGATGACCTGACAGTGCCTGCCCACCTGCCTTCCGGCTCAGTCTGGCTGACTTCTTTCATTTCCAGACTTGTACACAGGCAGCACCCGGACCCCACCTCCCACTCCCACTGAAGCTCATCCATACACTTCTCGGACACACAGATTCCCTCCTCAGTCCGTCTGCCTCTCTGGGACTCCTAGATCTCCCAAATGATATTGATTTTGTTAAAAGCCATAGCTCTGTAATAGACCTATGAAGGTAATGTATTTCCCCCGCGAATTTTGTAAATGGGTGTCTTTCTAGAATTTGGTTCATTTCAATTAAGTTACCAAATTTGAGGACATCAAATCACTCAGAGGATCCCTTCATAACTTGCTTTTGTCCAAGGAAGCTGGAGGAATGGCCCTACTTTACTTGGGTTTTAGGTGATTTGAGTCCCACCCCATCAAGCTTAAATAGAGATTAACCAACATTTTTTTTATCTTTTCAAAGAATCAACTTTGCTTTTATTAATTTCTTTCGGTATTACTTTTCTGTTTTCAATTTCATGAAAGCTTTTCTTGAGTTCTTTATATTTCATTTCTGCTTGTTTTAGATCTAAATGGCCCTTCATTTTCTACTTTCCCAAAATGGAAATTTAAAATATTGATTTTTAGGTTGTTCTTTTTAAGTGTAAGAAATTGACGCTATAAAGTTACCTCTAATAACTGTTAGCATTATCTGCCACAAATTTTTGTTACTTGCATTTTAATTCAGTTGCACATTATCTTTAACATTTCTCTTGACTTATTTTCTGACATTGTGTTGTCTATAAGTACATTGTCTAATCTCCAAATATTCTGGAATTTCCTGTCTTTTTTCTAAATGATTTCTAATTTACTTCCAGTGTAATCTGAAAACATACTTTTTATAATTCCTATTATTTCAACGTTGTAACATATACTCCATGACAAAGAATGGTTTATCTTGGCTAATTTTGCATGTGAGTTTGAAAAGTGTGCACTGTACTCTATTAGAAAAACTGTTATGCAAACATCGGTCATTTCAGTGTTCTGTCTAAGCCAACTGTGTCTTCACTGAATTTCCATCTTCTGGATAAGGGAATTACTGCTAAATGGAGACTGAACTTTTCAAATATAGTAGATTTCTTTATTTTTCTTTCTAGTTCACTCAACTTTTTCTTTATATATTTAGATACTTTTTTGTCAGGTTCATAACCTTTTTTTTTTTTTTTTGCTTTTGGAGAATTAATCCATTTATCACTAGATAAGTGACACCTTTTAAACCTGTTTTTTCCTGATAATTTTCCTTGTTTTAAAATAAGCTTTGTTTGAAATTAATAGAGTTGCTTCAACTTTCTTCAGATCAGTGTTAACATAGAATGTATTCTTGGTTACCTTTTCCTTTAATCTTTTCTGTCTTCTCTATGTTTAGTGTGTTTCTTACAGACAACATATACTTGGGTTTTTAAAAGATATATGCTGATGTTCTCTGTTTTGCAACTGATATATTTAAACAAATCAGTTAATGTGATTGTTGACATAATTTAACTATCTGCCACTCTATAATTGGTTTATATTCTTTGCCCTTTTTCTTTGCTTCTTATATTCTTTCATTTCTTCTTCTTTCAGTTTTAATTAAACATTTTATGGTCCCATTTTCTGTCTCTTCTGCCATATCTATTATGCTTTTCTCAATGGTTGCCCAAGAATCTGTGATGCACATTTGCAATTCAGCTGAGTTCAGTTTTAGGTAACAGTCTGCCACTTTATAGCTGCTTCATGTTCTTTATAAGAGGGTATTACCAATTCTTTTATCTATTATAAAATTATTGTCACCCTTGGTTTGTGATCATCATGACTCATTGTTACTGTTTTAAACATTTTTCTATTTAATTTATTAAGAAAAACAACAAATTTGAATATACCCTCATTTATTTCCTCCTTGTGGCTTTTTGTTTAATAAAGTTCAGAGTTTCTGATTGGTATCATTTTTATTCTTTTTAAGAACCCCTGAATTTTGCAGTTTACAATTTGTCTAAAGAGTCTGTGATACCTAGTTTTTGTGGCATCATTTAATTGGAAATAGAGGTTTAGTTTGGTGTTTTCTTTTCCTTTCAGGTCTTAAACCTTTGAATTTTTACTCTTCTTATTTTCCTATGTTTTCTTATTGTTTCTGCTTAGATGAGTAGGATATTTTTTCGCTATATGCTGAATCTTTTTCTTTTGTAGCCAGGTTTTATGTTCTCTGGTCTGCCACTCTCCCTGCTGCTTTTTCCTTCTCTTTTTTCTTGTTTGAAAGTGATATATGGCAGACTGTTTTGGAGATATTTACTGTGCGTGGTATTTGTTGTGTAAGTTTCCTGACTCTGTTGTGTCTGTGGTTAGTTTTAAAGTCCTTGGTCACTATTCCAACTTTTCCTGCTTCTTTCTCTTTCTCCTCCTCCCATGATTCCAGTTGTGTTTTTCTTATGCCTTTTGTAGTTTTCTTGCAGTTCTCGAACACCCTTTTCCATGTTCCTTTTCTGGGGTAGGAGTTTCTCTTGATAATTCTATTGTGTGTGTGGGGGGGGCTTGTTATTGTTAGACTGTTTTTTATTTATAGTATTTACTTCTGATTAACTCAGTTTCCATTTTCTTGCTTATGGTACCAGGTATTCCTGTATGTTGTCTGGTTTTCTCCTATAGATTCCTTACTATCTCTATGCTTATTTTAAATTCCTTGTATGATTGTTTTAATATCTATCTGTGATATGTGAGTTCTAATGCTTACTTTTCTCTTCAAAATATTTCCTCTACTTTTTCTTGTTTTTTCTGTATACCTGGTAGGTTTTTTCTGAAACTTTGAGTGGAGAATCCAGTAAAATAGAGAGTAGGAGCCCAGGTAACTGGCCTTTGTTCTATGATTTGGGTTTGATTTAATGTTTATGATAGCTGTAAATGCCAGGGGCTGGGAAATCCTCTAATGTTTGTTTTCTTTTCTTTGTTTCTTTTTTGTCTCTCATGGTACTTTGAGATTTTCAAAGATCTCACAACAAGGTCTACATCTTACTACTATTTCAGCTGTAGCTCTATTGACATAGAGGAAGGGAATTTTTCTGTAATTTTATGATTATACTACATTCCTTTAGTGGGCTTCTATTCCTTGGTTTTGTCTTTCACAGGTATTTCTTACTTCTCCCTCTCGTGGGAGACAGGAAGTTTCTTTGCACTGAAATGTTGTTATCCGGAATGCTCTGCGTGCATCTCAGAATCCTTCCTTTCCCCTTTCACTGCAAGAGATGTGAGACGATTTGATTTGCTGTTGCTCTTGTTCCTCTCTCTGAGAAGCTAGGCATGGCTCCAGGAGGTAAACTGATGAAGGATGGGTGTCCTCCCTAAGGTGACAGTCACCGGATGAAGCCAGCTCATGTCCTAACACACACAGAGGCTGCAGCAGCTTATCAACATAAGCCCCCTACCACCTGGAGCTCCCAGCCGTCCTGTCGCAGGCTGGGCGCTCTCAGAGATGAGCATCTGTTCTCACCTGTCTCTCCAGATTTTGAAGTGGTGGTTTGCTATCACTGTGTGTGATAGACACAAGAATAGTCATTGATTTTCAGGTCGTTGTTAGGGTTTTTCTTATTTTTTTCCTTTTTCTCATCCCAAGGACAGAAGCAGTGACTTCCAAGCTTGTTACTTGTCAGAGCTGAAAGGGGAAGGTATCTTGAAATTAATTTTGAATCTGTATGTATAGAATGTCAATTTGGAGGCATGCATATACATTATTGCAGCTTTTCAGTTGATATTCTTGCATAGTTGAATCAGTCCTGGGCAGGAATACTCACTCATTAAACCTGAATCTCAAGCTAAATACAATTGTTAAATGAAATGCTAAAAAGAGGGGGGAAAAACAGGTTCAAAATAATATATTTTTTTACTAAACTTGCATTTGTGGGCCAAAATGGTGTAAGTAAAACAGCTCTATCATATAGCACTAATTCAAATATTTGAAAGACAAGATTTAGAAAATGTCTGTTATGAGTACTGTCAATCAGAAGAGCAAGTATTAGACTATTCTGTTGCTAATCTTTATCCAGGATTTTGGGCAAAGCCCTCCGTTTCCCAGAAGTCAAAGCAGAAACTGTAAACTAGTGGGCCAAAAATAGAATTATGCCTTAAGAAAAATTGGAATGAGCTGTCAACCTAGTGGTTAGCAATTTCTGTGGAAAATTGGGATCCTACAGCACAGCTGGTGGATGCCGTCCCTAGACAGGTCCAGCTGTTGATAGAGACTTGTCTTCCCCAGTTCGCCTTGCATGGCATCTCAGTTGCTTCTGCAGCTGGACCATCAGACCGCCTACTCTATCTCCTGACTAATTTATTACACGGAAGCAGGGAGGAGCAAATTCTGTGTCTCTCGCAGAGCCTGGAAGTCAGAGAGGGTGTTGGTTATGCTTCAGTAAAAGCATCCATTCCGCTGCTTTTTCCACGGAATAAAACAGAGGTATATTCCATCACTCCTTGAAATTTTGTTGCTTGGCATTGTTGGAAAGAGTCCTCTTTGCCAAAGTATTTGCAGACCTCTTTTTTCTCCTTTTTACAAAGGTCTGACCAGTTTCCACAGGTCCTTTTTGTAAATACAGACTCCATGTCAAAATATGATCATTAGTGCCACTGTGTGGCTCATTTTGAAAGTACTTAAAAATAAAGCAGGCAGTTGGGGCTTTAAAGTGCTACTAGCCCTGAAGTTTTCTAGCCTGCAGAGCTCCTGTGTATGAGGTATGGTCCTGTGTGACTTCACACTGGAGATACATTCTCAACAGTGCACCCTTAGATTTCACCGGGGCCCATATATCGCTGGGGGTAGTTATACAAACCCACATGCAGTAAGTCAGCCTTTGACATGGCCTCCGGACACAATCAAGAGACAAGGTGTAAAGAAGACACATGACACCGCTCTTGCCCTGGCCTGGCCTGCAGTGCCATCGTGATTAGAAGGTATGCCTCAGCGGGCGCACACGGCGCTAAAGCCCTCATTTATTATTACCAAGCGTTCTTCGGCACGTGATTAAGCATGTAATATGCGTCTGTACAACTGGCAGTGGGGTCGGCATGTTTACACCAGCACTGCACCAGCACTGTGCTGTTGCACATGTGTATCACAACAGTGGTAGAAGTTTTTCAGCTCTGATAATTGCACAGGACCATTATAATATATGCGGTCTGTCTGTCCACAAGGTTGCTGTGTGGTACAGGACTCTGCTTTCCCTTAAAGCTCAAACTCAAACAGTGACAGCATGTAGTCTACTTTTCAAAAATCTGCATGCTGAGTTAGTGCATGAAAACACACACACATGAGCCCAGAATTACACATGTATGTGTAAAATCTGTATATAAGTAAACTCAATTTAAATATGTATGTATGCACATATATTCGATATTTCCACCTCATTTTCATAAATGGGCTCCTCTTCATACCTTGTTATATCTTGTTTTTATTCTTTGATGTCTTTAGTGTTCAGTTTTGGACATGACTATTGTTTCTAATTGTTTCTTTTTTGTTATTAAAACTAAAATGCTACTGATATGCCCTAAAAATTATATCACTTTGTGCTTTTTCAGTTGTATCAATGATGGAAATTCCAAAAGCCGTGTTTTAGACTGAAGGGTATAAATGCATAATTTTGAAATATACTACTGCTTCGTTTTCTAGCAAACACCACCCACTCTCCCCTTCCTGGATCTTCCCCTTTGCTAGTGACTCTTGCAATGCAGTTTTACCCCTTCTGACTACTGCCCTGGTACCCTGAGCACCATTTCACGCCTTCCCCAAGCACTTGCATACCTATATTTATTTTTCTGTGAAACTCATGCTGGCACTATTGCCATTGGCGTTTTCCAGTTAACTTCCGTGCAACTTCTGCATTGCAAAAATAGTCTTTAATGTTTAAAAACCAATATTTTTACTTGCGTTTTGATTTGATAATGATCATTTTGGATGCTGAATATTTAAAGTGATATGCCATCATATTTAACGTATGCATTTTTTCCTTTGCAGTCTTCGTGTGCAGTCTTTGTATCCTCTCAAGAAGTGTCTTTTTCCCTTAAGGATATGAATAAATATGCCTGCATGGACTTATAAAGCTTTTAAAAATGTATTTATAAGACATACATGTTTATCAAATCCTAAAAGTAGAGATTAAGCTAAGAGTCCGCCTTACTATTACTGCTATTACGTTGACTGCGCGAGGCGATTTTATTTTCTGGGATATCTTTGGTATGCTTCGCTTTCTTGTGGCAGGGTTAGGTTAGCAGGACCTCAGTGTTTATGTCTGTGTCTTGTCAAGGAAGCCTCCCGGGCCGCTCACCTCTTCCATTCCCAACGTGTTTTCTAATGTTTATCTCTTCTCATTTACTTGTAGCATTTTAACTGGATTTTTTGTGTGTGAAGGTAGAAAACTAATTTATTTTGCTTTCTTGGATAGCAATCACTCTAGCACTTTTATTCTTGAATTCCGTATTTTTCTTGCTGACCCGAGACACCACACCAGTTTCTGTAGCATAAGCGTGGCCTTTCGCTGTGTCTGAGTTTGCTGCTTTGTCGTGAATTTTATGCCGAGCTATTAGTTTTACTTTGCACGATCGACATGAATTTATAAATATTAATCACTGGGTAGATTATTACTGCTCCTAGTATGAAATATCCATCTTTGTCTCTTTTAAAACAAATTTTGCATGGAAATATATTTTATTGGTATTAATGCTATTATAAGATGTCTTTGTTTTTTTTCTATAATTTTTAAGATTTGTCTTTACCCATCCTAAAAATCCCATTCCATTTGATTTTTCTCTTTTCTTAAAACAAAGCTATTTCAGCTAGTAGATGACTGAATTTATTAAACCAGTGTATGAATCTCTGTCTTCCAGCAGTTAAATCTAACCATCCACAGGTATTGTCATTATCAATAGCTTTACACTTTCCCTGATATTTTTACTTTATTTAAAACTTTCAATTTACTATGTTCTCTTGTTATATACCTTTGTAGTTTTTATTGAATCAACGTTTCAGGTTTTTCTTTCTCTTGGTTTTTATATATTTCTCATATTTTAGTGATTATATATATTTATATATCATCAGTCTGCAAAAGTAATCATCACTATTTTACGGAAACCCTTTTCTCTATAACCAGAAAGATGTTCTTTGTTAAAATCATGCTTTTTTCTTTCCTTCTTTGTATTCTTTATTGTTATTTATCATGATGGTTACTTTTTTCTCATTACTGAGGCAAAACACTCAATGCCTAAAAGGAAGGAAGGAAAGATTTATTTAGCTCAGGGTTCTTGGAGGATTCAGTCCCTAATCAGCTGGCTCCAAGGCAGGGTGGCAGGGCAGAGGGGCAACAGTTCATGGAGGTGTAAGACAGCAAAAGCAGCCAGAGCAAAAAGGAGGGAGCAAGCCTCCATCTCTGCCCCACACTGTGAGCAGGGTACCCGCCCACAGCATCTCACTGCCCTGCTCTTGCCCAGGCTCAGAATATTTACAAAGTGAGGACCCGGCCGCTGCTGAGTCACTAAACTTCTGCACATCTGAAGTTGACACCATGAGCAACATCCTCGACCCCTAAGGGCAGGTCCTCTACACCCCGGCAGTAAGCTGCTGAGCTACTCGGTTGACTTCTAGACTTCTCAACTTGACACAATGTTTCAGCCACTCTTTATCATTTCCAGGTGTGTGAAGTTACATAGACTTTAGTTTCACATGTTAATTTTTAAATCTTTTTGTGTAGGGGGAGTTCTTTTTTGCAACAGGGGTCTCACTATGCAGTTCAGGCTGGCCTTCAGCTCACACTGTAGCCCAGGTGGCCTCACACTCACAGTGATCCTCCTGCCTCAGCCTCCCTAGTGTTGGGATTACAAGCATGTGCCACCACACCTGACTAAAATCCACATTTTTATAAGGAGTTTGTCATGACATATATCCTGCTGTTTGCTCTTGGATTCACTTGTGTTCTAGGTACTGTGCTTTTTCTAGTTCTCACTTCAGAAGTCACCCCTAGATTCCAGATACTTGAGACATTCCCAGCAGCACCTGATCAGAGACAGCGTTGTGCTGGGATGAGAAGCTTCTCCTTCCCTAACACTGGCCCAGTCTCTTGTAGCTCAGAGATGATGTTACTGTGAAGCTAGGAAATATCTGGACGTGTCACCTTCATTGCTGCACATTTGAGTTTTGCCTCCTTGATTTTTGTCAACAGTCCTGTGAGGCCTGTTAATCTTTGTGCGGATCTGAGAGTCAGAGGTGTTGGTTCACTTTACCACTTTCCTTACCCATTTTGCTTTATCACTCTAGTACTAACTTCTTTGCTTTTGCAGTGGGGAAACAAGTTTAGTGAGTTTTATAGGTTTCCAGTTGCTCAAACTAGCACATAAAATTTAGCTCTTAATGCCCCACTGGACACTAAATGTCTCAAATGCACAGTCTCCATCCTTTGGCGGCCTGGCACTGCCGCTGTGGCGGAAAGCCCTTATCTGGAGCTTCAAGAAGGGAGGTGCTCTTTCCTTCTGCCCGATCAAGAGCCGAGTAGCTCGGGGGTGTGCGACCTGAAGCTGCTGGCTCTGCAGGGAGCCAGGCAATGTTTCTGGGGGGACAAAATCTCCAGGCCTCGGTGCCTTGTGAAATTGTTCAGCCTTGTGAAGCCAGGAGTTGGGAGCTCTCAAGAGTGAAACGCTCACAGATTTCTCAAGACAGGGTAATTGCTGGTGATGGGCTGAGAGTGCAGAGCAGTGGATCGTGGTGGGGATATTCTGGATCAATGTCCTTCATGATTCTCAGAACGTCACGGAGCCCACCCACTCCATCAGCACCTGTTGGGCTCCTCTGATTATTAGCAGCTCGGCTACTGATCCGTATTTTTCTTGTTGTAAATTGGGTGTGGAGTGAAGTATGCCTGAGAGTGCTTTCTGACTGTAAGGAACAGTGCTCCCAGAGAGTCTGCATGGAAGTCCAGAGTAAAACCCTCTTTGATGGAGCTCACCTCACCTCGGAGGCAGTCGGGGCGAGTGTGGAGTATGGGAAAGGAGATGTGCGTGGTGCCCCTCCTGCTCCCGGGCCTGGGCCGGGGGACCCTGGCCTGCGAGCCACTTCTCAGTAGTTAGCTCCTGTGCGACTGGCCCCCCCCCGACGACACACCGCCGACTGGACTCTGCTGTGATTTCCCATAGTACTCCAAGGCGGAGAGGCATCCTGTGACGGCTCTGGAAAAAATGATGGAGTCCAGTTTTGGAGGTCCCCCACCGTTCCCTGAGGTCCCTTCTCCTGACAGAGGAAGCCAGTCTGTCAAACACCACAGGTACAGGTAGCTCGTCGCGGGGGGCGGGGGTCACACACTGGGCAGACATGGCACACGTGCGCCAGAGGACAGCCGAGGGGCTCGGCGGAGGTGACCGTTCCTGCATCTCCTGTCGCTCCCCAAGAAGACGTTCGAGCAGCTCGCTGCAGGTAAACCAGAGGTCCACAGGGGCAGCCTCTCCGCGGACTGCAGTGCCGCTCCCCACAAGAGCCTGAGACCCTCCGATGCCTCCCCCCTCAGGGCTGCAGCACAGACAGCTAGTGAGGCAGTGCAGTCTGGAAAACTTTAAGGAGACGGTTTTCCTAAGCTTCCTTGTCACTGTCCTCAAAGTCAGTGTCTGATCTCCCCCGTGGAGCTGAGGGGAGAACCTGCAGGTCCTCTGATGTGGTCCTCGGAGAAGAAAACGTTCCAGGGGAGAGGCTGATGCACCTTCTCCACGAGCCCCGGGATCTTCTGTAGACAAGGCCGAGCCCTTCTGCCATCTGAGCGCAGAAACTGGCTCTGTAGGGAGGAGGCCAGGCGTCACGCTGCTGTGGACATTTCATGACACTCTGCACCTGGACACATTCTTCAGCATCTTCTCCATCACCCCGTCTTTGCATTTTCTGTGTGAGGAATCTTCCTGCAGGCCCAGTGCTAAGGTTTGGGACCAAGTGCTAGAAGACACCACGTAGGTGTCCAAAATGCGTGTCCTTGGTCTCTGTGCAAGTCATACCATGACTGAGTCTTCTTTTTCTTAACCAAACATACATTTTCAGCCCTTAGAAATATAATTTAAATTTGTCATCAGGGCAGTGGTGGACAGACACAGACGCTTCTGCCTTTGTGTCCCTGCATGTCTCCGGGGCTGGCGCGGCAGCAGGAAAGGAGTCCTCTGCCTCTTCACCTCCGCACGGGTCTTACGGAAAGGGTTTTCCTGCTTCTGGCCACAATCATTTTTGCACCCCGGTTGCTCCCCTAATCCACTGTCAGTGATTTTTATTCTTATTTTACATGAGTGATTACTGAGATACCCAAGGTCTGCCAATTAAAAAACAAAAATGGCTTAACCTTCTTCAGCTTGAGATTGAAATATGTTTGACTCTTGGGTAACTGCTTCATCTAGTCACTGGAAGTTTTGATTTATATCATTTGTTGCACTTCCAGAATATTTCCTCATGAAAAGAGCATTTTGCTTTACTGGACCTAATGGAATTTGTCTTAATTAGGGAAATAAGTCTAAGATTGCCAGCCTTTGAAAAGATGGTCATTTTTTTCAAAACAGCACTTTCCCCCCACCGAGTAGAACATATGTTAGTGTAGTTTTCTCCCGGGCTAGTGGAAGAGTTTTCTGTATTACCCCAGGACTGTGTCACACATGACCATTTAAAGTTAGGATTTTTAAAAAATTATACTTTGCAGGTACAGTGTCCTTGCTCCCAGTTCCTGTCTGTTTATGTTTCCTCCTAAATTTAGCTTCTACCCGAGTTTCTAGGGGTCACTTACAAATTCAGTGAGGAGAGGACTCTTTGCTAGGACACCCTCCTGCTTTTTGAGTGACATCTGTGGGGTGTGTTGTGTCCTGGCAGACAGCCCAGGGCTCATTTATAAAGTGCTTTTAGAACTTTGTGAATTACAGTGTAATATTTCACAGCTTTGGTTCTGTAAAACTCACAATAGTCTTATACATGTTTGCAATTGATAACCCAGTCACTGATTTATATTCTGCAAACTGCTCCATAACTTCCTAAGTGCCACTGGTTTGAAGACCTGATTGATCACTCCATGCAGAACTATTTTTAAGGCAGGTCTCCCCTTCACATTAGTAGACTTTGTGGTCCTGGCAGGGTAGCAAAGTATGAATAATTAATTTACTGTGTACTGACAGTAACCCATTTAGGTAACTTATTTATGAAACAAAGCTATTAACCTAAGAGACTATTTCTCTCATGTTTAGTACAAAAAAAAAAAAAAAGAAAAGAAACAGAAATACAACTGCCTCTTACAGACGTCTGGCAGGCACGCCGTCCCTCTTGGACTGTAGTTTGGTGCCCCACGCTGCTTGTTTAAAGCATGTGTGTAAATCTCCCACGGGGCAGGAGTTCAGGGTCGTCAGTGATCAGGTGACCCTCAAGGACTCCAGCTGTGGCAGAGCAGGGGACAGAAAGCATCTGTCCAGCACCCACCGCTGCTGCCCCAGCCCGGCTCCCCCGGCGTGACCCCCAGGGAGCCCTGTGGACTCAGCCCCAGACACCCTCACCCTGCGGCTCTCCTGCGCCCTGTGCCCGGCCTCTGCCTGTCTCTGCCTCACGCTGTACACCAGGAGGGCTGCGGGCTGCCTGGGCCTCGGGCTCCTGTTGGTTCAGCGTGGGGCGGAGGCAGGGGAGCTCCTGGCACCTCTGCCCTCATCCCCCTGTTCGGTGGCTGAACTATGCCTCTGGGGCCACAGGGCCAGGCTGGCAGCCTTGGCCCTGCAGCTGTCTCCGTTCCTTGTTGAAGGACAGAGACAGCTTCCGACTTCACTAGGTCTGAGACAGTAGCACCTCACATAGTTCTATTTTTTTTCTCTCAGTGAACTGCCCCGTGAAACTGTAAAATCTCCCCAAGTTTACAGCGTCATGTGTTTCCCTCAAAGACTGACACAAGTACTGCCCCCCGCTCACGCCTCTTGGTTAAATCTGTAGAGGAGACTTCCACCCGCAATGACTGTAGCACGCGGGACTTTACACCTTCCCAATCCCACAATGCTGTGCAACAGTAAACAGGAGCAGGGAGCGAGGGAGCAAGTGAGGTGTGCTGCGAGCCCCAGGCTGCTTGGCTCGGGGACCAGCTGGGTGCTCCGTGTTGCTAGGCATCCCGGGACTCGGCAGAGGAGTGCTGATGGTGCCAGTGAGCGATCTGGTATCCGCCCAAATCCAAGAAGCTGGTGTTGGCTTAGGGAGCATAAAGTATAAAGATCATTTTGCCAGAGCCTGAAAGGTAGCTTCTAGAACTCAGGTGTCAAGTTCTCAAACTCTATAATAGCTGCAAAGCTTGGGTTTATATTTAATTGGAAATAATTGGAATACAAAGGGGAGGAGGGACAGGACCCGAGTCACATAGCAGCCTCCCCACCCCAGAGTTCCCTTGGGACACAGCCCCCTGTGGAGCTTCATAAACTTGGTCACATTTTCAGTTTTCTATCTTTGTGGAGCTGTGTTGATGTTTTCAGGATAAACGTAGATGCTCCATAGAGTTCTCAGTTCGTGTGTCCGTGTGTGGCAGTCAGCAGGCCACAGCCTCGATGTCCACACCCCAGCCACCATGTCCTCACACCTCCACGCAGGGACAGGGCAGTGGCAGGGAGAGCCAACGAGTCACCTTAGCCATGGATTCTCCTAGGGCACAGTGGTTGGGTTTGATATAACCTGCATGTGGGGTCTCTTTTGATAGGTCTATGACATAGATCTCATTTTGGCCCCTTGACATATCTACAAACACATGAATATTTGGGAATTTTGGATGTTCTCACCAAATGAAATTTTACTCAGGTATTAAAAGCAGACTCAAAGAAAAAGTTTGAAATCGATGGAAATCTGGCCTAGTGAACTGAGGCTCTAACACATATGTTAAGGAAAGAGTGCCAGTTAAAGGAAGGTTTGTTTATTCTGCCACTCTGAAGTGGCATTGTCTCCATAAATCCCCTCTGGGTTTCCTGGGTTTTGTTCTTGTCAGCCTCTAACCTACTGTGGCTGAATCCTGAGGGCAGGGCAACTGGGATCTTGAGGATCCCTTGACGCTCCTCTCTTGTTTCTGGTTGGAAAGCTGCAGGATTTTAATCAGTACTGTTGGAACTAGAAAGCCAGAAACAAAGGAACTTTGTTTATCTATCACAGTGTCTCTAAAGGTGAAGTCACTGGGCACTTCCCTTCTCACCCAAGCACACAGCCCCTCTCCGCGCGGTCTCTGGCCTGGGACCAGAGGCTCTGGGAGCAGTGCTGTGCGCGAGGCCTAAGGACCACTGCTGGGGTCGCTCTAGTTGGTCGGTTTCGTTTCCTTTGTTTTTCTCGACCCAGCAGGAGTCTGTCCTCTTGCTGCAGCCCAGGGCAGAGAAGCGGGGTGCTCCACCGGAATGCCTTCAGGAGGACGCCGCCCTCGCCGCGGAGCAGACCGGGCGGGATGGCGGGACCCGCGTACCAGCAGCTTGAAGAATCAAGGATCCCAGAGCAGGATGCAATACCCTGCCGAGGGTAGGTCTCCGCCGCGCCAGCTTTGGGGGCTCTGAGTGCTGGTGCTTTCCACTGAGTTACGCATTCCTTGGAGTCACTGACTCCTTCCTTAGTTGGCTGTCACGCTGCTTCTATCTTTATTCCATGCAAAGGCAAACTGAAAAGAACGGGTATTAGGGAAATAGTAGGTTGAAAAATTAAGTTTAGATATTTGGAAATATGCTGTGACGTTGTGGCTAAAACAACCAAGAATTGGCATTTGCTAAGAATAATAGAGGTTTCTTAGGAAGACAAATGTATATATTCATTTATCAGCAATATAGAAAAGATGACTTAGCTTTCTGATTGTTATTGTGGACACTGCACTAATCCAGGCCCATGATATATGTGTATCTGCCTGCACCAGACGTTCTGTCCTGTGCTTGGGATTTAGGTCAGGTCGGAGAGCGCAGTACGTAGACCTCCTCACTCCCCGCCGTGCACGATGCCGGGGTGGCGGCAGGGCCTCGGCACATCACACTGCTGCTCCCGCCAGAAGCAAGGGGCTGTTTCCCATGCACACTGACCCCACCACGGGCCCAGGCCTTGGACCTTAACCACTGTTCATCCAGTCGGCAGAGACCAACCAACCCAGAGTGGCACCCCACGCCAATTGCATGTCCTGAGCCTGTTTATAGGCTGCAGGGACAGGAGAGACCCACCAGTGAGACTCACGTCTGAAGGGTGCTGCCAGCTTCAGCTCAGGTGTTCTCTTAGAAACGCTGTAGCGGAACCCACTCAGGACAGCAGAGTGTAAATGGCTGTGAACTTAAGCTCCATAAATAAGATTGTGGGTCAGGTTCTTTAAAATACGGGTTCAAGAACTCATACCAATACTCAGTAGCTTGGGGTCTTTGTCACAGTAGTAGTCACAAACTTATCATTAGTTTCAAGGAGAATGGAATCCAGGCTTACTCTGGTTCTTGTCATGTCACCCATTGTCCTTGAATAATCCAGGTTAGGGCTCTGTGCTGCTGGGGTCTCGGTGGCCCCCCCCTCTCACCTCCCCACCGCCGCCATCAGGTTCCATCAAGATACGGTGCAGAGCGGGCGGGCGCTCTAGCGCATAACCTCACCTTTCTCCTTTCTTCCGGGCATGGGAGGATAGAACCACCAGCAGCCTGTGTGACAAAGCTTGGCACTGATTTCTTTAAGACCAGAGGATGGGGCATAAATGACCTGTGGCTGGGTTTTGTAATTTTGCAGCAATTCTAAATGGACTGTAAAATGCATGTTGAATAGACATAGAGTGAGAGTTGCAATTTCAGCCTAACAGCCAAATTGTCCAAACTGTGGAACCCGAGCAGTTTTGCTTTCTCTTGGCCTTAGCTCTATGGGAGGGGTTGCCTCCAGCCTGTAATAAAATTGGTTATGTTTCATAGTTTGCTTCACACGTCACTAACGACCCCTCTTAGCACACACGTGTGTACATTTTTTGTGAGGATCAAGGTTCTTGGGAGACGCAATAAGGAAAATCAACTTCCGAGTTTCTGAGCGGGTAGAAACCCTGCCCAGTCAGCTCTGCTTTGCAGTGTCAGTGTGGCCACGCCCGTGGGCTGCAGGGGTCAGGATGCCTTGAGCCCCACTTTCTCCTGCTGTGCGGGCTCAGCAGTTTCCATGCATGCTCCGGCCCTGTGTTGTCCTTTCCTCCTGGCAGACTCCACCCCGCGTCTGCCTGGTGTGATTTGGCCTGGCACGCGTCTCCCTGCGTGAGGGGCACAGGGCGTGGGTAAATGAGGACCCCGAGTGCCAGGCGCTCTGTGCTCAGCACTATGCATCTCGGGGAGCAGCCTCACTCTCAGCTCTTAAAAACAGCTATTTCCCACTCGGTGGGGGACTGCCTGTCTCTCTGGACTGGAAATGCGATTGGTAATATGATTTCACAGCTAAAGACCCTCTGCAAATCTGGCCCTAGCCTGGAGGGGGTAGTGAACGGATTTGCAGAGCCATCTGCCACCTGCTTCTTACTCATCGAGCGTGTGGTCCCTGTCTGCTAGTTAGGCTCCCAGTGGATGTGACTTCTCTCCATGCCAAGAGCTCCAGCCCAGCTGGAACCCAGCACCTGTCTTAGGGTAGCCTGGGGGGAGAGTAAGACAGAGAGGAAATTCCGAAGGGGTCTTCGCCCTGATAGGAGTCTCACTGGGAATAACGTGCTTACGGCTCCCTTACATCTGAGCTGGGTTATGTCAGGTGAGTCAAAAAAAAAGGAGATGGGCCAAGGCACACACACGCCTTAAACACAGGAGGGATCCAAGACATGGGGAGAGTCTAAGCACGCACGGCCACCCACTTAGGTTCAGGGCTTCCTCAGGAGTATCCTCGCTGAGGGCAGGAAGGATGGCAGGCTTTGACTGGCTAGCCCACTGTGGCCATGTGAAAGAGCTCGGGTTAGACCCTCATTTTTGAGACCTCAGGAGCCAATAAACCAGGAAAGCACAGCTGGGATATGTCAGTGGCGCGGCTCCAGGGAGGAAAGCAGATTTCTTCAGTTTAGTCACGGCCTTCCAGTGCCATCTGCTCAGAAACTGTGCCTCGAGGTCACCTAGGGAAGCCCTTGGTTCACTGGGAAGCAAATCAAGCAATGAGTTGTTGAACTCTTTCTCCTTCAGGAGGATGCTTTGACTCACATAGTTACAGACCCAGTGCAGCTGTGGTTTCTTGGTTGCAAGAGAAGAAGGGTGATTGCTTGTGGCAGCACCATCCCTGAGTGGCAGGTCACATCTGTCATCCAGCCATTGACCTCAGGGCATGCAGAACCCTGAACGGGTGCCAACTCAGGACCCCATGTAGACACATGGTTCCCCTTGAGACTTCTGCTGGGAGACCAGGGCCGGGACCCTCGGGGCAGCTCAAAGGAGGGAGAGGGCAGCACTGAGGCATGCAGGGACCTGAGCCTGCTTCTCCCGGTGTAGACTGGGCTGGAGATTAAACCCAGAAAGTTGTGCATGTTCAATAAGCGCATGGTTTGTCACCGAGTCCCACCCGCCCTCAGCTCCAACCTCCCTGTTTTAATGAGTGGCAAAATTAAAGTGAGACTGACATTGGTCTGAGATTCCAGGGCATCTAATGGCGTGGGGACTTGAAATCATACTTAGCTCAAAACTAAATTGTGTCTCTGAGAATTTTTCATGTTATGATACCATTTAAGATGTTGGCTAGGCATGTGTCCAGCAGCTGATCTGAGAAGTGAAGTTGTAGATCATCAGAGGATGCACAGGTCACTAAGTCCTTAGCGAAACACTCAGGTGTGTTAGGCAGGTGCTGAGCCTTTGCTGTTAGCCATATTGTCACGTGTTGAGGCCACAGTGTTAAAACATTCTGTAAGACACTTATCCAACAGGTTTACAAGTAATATTTATATCCACATGAACAGTTTTTACTTCTCACCGTCATAGTTTGACCTACTAGATTCTACCTGCTGATATGCCCTGCTGCTGTTTATGAGGAGTACAGTGGAATTCTAGTTCTCTTTCTTTGTTCTTTTCCATGAGTGAAGCTGGAATATGGATTTTCTACATATGTGTTTATATGTCCAAAAAGGATAGTGCCAAGGACAAAACACAAGGGCCTGAAACTTGTCGCCTTTTTGTCATGATGAATTTGATGAATCAGAAATTTTAGATTCATATTTCTAAGAAAGGAAGAAGATCCCCAAGGAATTTCCATATACTCGGCTATATAGTTTGCTTGGATAAAGATTGCACCCCCCCCACAAAAGCTGGTCTAATTTACCTTAGAATATCCATTCATGAGGGCATTTCCTTTTATTAGTAACAATTAGAGGAAGGCAACTTGGGTTTAATTCTTTCTTCTGTCTCTTACTAAAAATATAATTCAAGGGAGTCACTTGAATGTCCCTTAGGATAGCTTCCTTGTCCAATGCATGATAAGAGCAAAATTAGTGTTTTTAATTAGCCCCATAATTGGAGGTAAAAGCATTTTTGTCATAGCACCCTGCAAGTATTACTGTGTTATTTTGTTTGAAGGTGGATATTAGCTGGGCTATAAAAGCAGTTTTTAGCTTAAAGATGTTCGTTAGATCATGGCTTATCGATTGCTGGCTATTCTAGGGACATTAAGCAGAGATGGGACCTCCAGACCCTAAGTCTGTGCCTCAGCCTTCCTTTCAGTCTGGTGGAAATTGTCACCATGGTGAATACTCAATCAAGGCTTCCATGTGATGTGCCACAGACTTCATTACGATTACTATTTCAACATGAACTTTACTTCTATTTCAGTGGAAACCAGGGAAATGAAATTAGTGATATGAGATCACATATCCTTAAGTTAAGTTTAGATGTTAGTGGTTTAAGTTTAAAGATAAGTAGTTAAGAAGTGGAGTAAAAGCTACCATTCTCATCCCAAAATCACACTCCTGTAAATTCCTGGTGTGTCTGTCCCATCTTCTCAGCACAGTCGAGAAGGAGCCTAACGGGCACTGTGGTGCATTCTGATGACTTGGAATGGCACCTGGGCATTCCCGACAAGCCACTGTCACACACCAGGGAGCACCTGGACCTTGCCGAGCTCCAGAGCCCTGTCAGCAAAGCGGCTAGCTTGTTTGCTGACCCCACGCACCCACTTCCTGTTCATCCCGGGAAAGCAGGGCCATTGTGCCCACCTGTCCCCACCCTCAGAATCGGCAGCTTGCCGGGGAGGCAGTTCGGCAAATGCTGATGGCGATTAGTTTTACATCCCTTGAAATTATTGTAAAACGGCAGAATCCAGGACCACATTGCTTAATGTATAGAACTGGGCTTCCTGATCACCTCCAGGCAGGGTGGCCACGGACATCCCTTGGAGGACCCAGGGCTGAGAGGGCGGTCGAGTTGATGGCGTGGAAGTGGGTTTCCTGTGTGTCGCTGTGGGAAGGCCACGCTTCTCTGCTCAATCCCCATCTACTTTGTGTTCTAGGATAGAGGTCAGGAAGACTATGCCCCACCTGCCTCTACAGCTGTGGTGTGTTGAAAGACCCCTGGACCTAAAGTAAGAAGATCTGGGTTTGAGTCTCAGTCTGTCACTTATTTTCTGTGTGACCTTGGGCAAGTCACTTCACTGACCTGAGCTTCAGCTGGCTTCTCTGTCCACCTGGGAGCATATTATCTGTCTCCTGGGGTTGTTGTGAGAATTCCGTGAGATAGTGCATGCGGAAAGTTCGTTGTGACTGACTGTTACTCTCCAGAGGAGAGGTGGAGGCCAGGATGCGTGATGCTTTGTTTCTTTTCCAGGTATTCATCCAGTGGTGTAAAAACCCAACAAAATTCATCAATAAATATGCAACTGCCTTCAAGAGAAACAAACCCCTATTTTAGTAACTTGGATCAGAAGGACCTGGTGGGCTACCCATCTGCAAGGGCCAGCTCTGTGCCCATCATCCCCTCAGTGGGCCTAGAGGAAACCTGCATCCAAATGCCGGGCATTTCTGAGGTCAAGAGCATCACATGGTGCACAAACTCATACTCTGCTGACACGGTCAATGTGAGTATTCCCGTCAGCGACTGTTTCATAGCAGAACAACAGGAAGTGAAAATATTGCTAGAAACTGTCCAGGAGCAGATCCGGATTCTGACTGAGGCCAGACGGTCAGAAGACTACGAACTGGCCAGCGTAGAAACCGAGGACAGCGCAAGCGAAAACACAGCCTTTCTCCCCCTGAGTCCCTCGGCCAAATCAGAACAAGAGGCACAATTTGTCTTAAGAAATGAAATACAAAGAGACTCAGCAGTGACCAAGTGACTGGAGACGTAGGGATCTGTGAGTTTGATGCTTTGCTCAGCAGGAAAGAGAGGAAATTAAATACAAATTATTTATATGCATTAATTTAAGAGCATCTACTTAGAGGAAACCAAATAGTCTATCGCCCTCATATCATAGTGTTTTTTAACAAAATATTTTTTTAAAGGGAAAGAAATGTTTCAGGAGGGATAAAGCTTACCACGGAAGCTTTTGGGTAGCATTCTGAACCCCCTTTGAGTTAGTCCTAGTGTTGTCCTGTTTGGGCCTCAGAAGAGGTGGGCGCTGAGACCTGGGTCCCACAGGGCCGCTGTCTCCACTGAGGAAGCCTGACAGGTGCGTGGTTAAGGAAGCACTGTGTCCCTGGACCGCGTACCAGGGAGCAGGTGGCCCTTGCCATTTGGTGTGCCGATCCCAACCCCTAAGTTTCCACTGAACCAACACCCGTATCACAGGTCATGTCGGACCAAGAAGCGTAGTGTTTGTATTTGGTTTTGGAAGAATGGCATGCAGACTGCCAGGGGAGGAGACGGCAGTGGCGGGAGTGATTGGAGCGGTCTTCACTTTTCCCTGGTGCCATCTTCCTCTGAAATTGGAAAGCACAGAATCTCAGAGGGAGGAGCAAAATTACTATAGAAGAAAAAGAGAGACACAGACAAGAAACTCACGATGTCGTGTCACTAAACGATGCTAACAGAAATGTTCTCCTCGGACTTTGCTCACTGAGCTCCGAAGGAGCATTTCTCGGTGTGTGCGCGTGTACGTGTGTGTGCGAGCGTGCAGAGGTGTGAACTTGCCCCCTTGGGCACATGTGCTCTTGCACATGTGTTCTTCGTGCGTATGTGTGTGCATGTGCCTGTGTGCATTAAGCTTGCTCAAATTTGTTCTAAAACATCAGGGAACCTGATACTCAGATAAAAACGTTTTCCCTCGTGGATCTGTCCACTTTCAATTTTTCCATTTGAGACACTGTTCAGTTGGTGAGTTCTTCAATCTAGGCCACTTGCATGATGAGTCCTGAAACCCCTGACGATGTCTAGACAGTTTTATGATGTGAGTCCTTTCGAAAGGAATGACTATTGGCTTATCGATGGTATCGGTATCGCAAAGTGTATTGACGGAAGGTGTGTGCTCATTTTGAATCACATCTACTTATGTTATCTACACGGGCCAATTATCAACCTGACAGTTGCTGTTTTCTTTCTCATCAGCCTCATGGCTATTGGTGTTAGAGCAAATCTACTGTGTGTGGACCAAGGCTTTGGCTTCTGGGGTTAATGTGGAAGGAATAAATTGTTGAAATCACAAGTCCAAACTACTCAGTTCACGAGAAGCCCCCCAAAAGAACAGGAAATTGTGCTGTATGTTCATTTGGAATAAAGCAATATTTTTACCACTGCTGAGGTGAACTGAACCCTCTCCTGGAGCTTTGTCTGTTTCATTTCCCCTCACTTTCATGGGGCATTCAAGGAGATTAGTGTTCACCATACCCAGTCGTTTTCCAATTATTGGTGGTGTTGAGTTGTTATGTTTACACTGTTTTAAATAAAAAGGCACAGTATTTGAAAGTACATAAAAGATTTCTTTTACTTGTAGTTTGGGAAAGCCTTGGTGAGAATTACTTTTTTGGAGGCTCACACAACTGCAGAAAAGGAATATAACTATTTCAAGCAGTGAAATGTATGATTCTTGTTTCATGTTAAGCTGTTGCTGTTGAAAATATGTCACAAATCACTCTGAGAATAGTTGGTAATAATCGATTACCACCTGGGGGAAAAGAAAGCGCCCTCTTTCATTTGACTTTATTTAGCAGCTGTGTGCAGTGCATCGTGTTTGCACTCACTATAGGAAGTTGCACATGGACATCACACACCTCCATCCCCTCCTCGTCCCCTTCCCAGTCCTCCCTCTGCCCAGCAGCAGCTCTTGGTCTCCTTCCTTTCCCTTCTGTGTATGTTTGTTGTACATGTTTACGTTTGCTGTGTGGAGTAGGTGCGTGTACCTAACCCATTCCAGTTCTTTGCATTTCTTACCCTTCCCTTGCTCCATCCTACACTCCCTCTTGATCCCATTTGCCTACAAAAAGAACTATGATCTCTCTTTTGTCTTGCTCTTTATTCTTACTCTGGGTTTCTCCTGTGAGAGAAACCAGGTAATGGTGAAGCCTGTGTGTCACTTAGCATTATGGTCTCAAGGTGTATCTGTTTTCCTACAACTGACCCAAGTTTATCTTTCTTTCTGGCAAAGTAGTGCTGCATTGTATATGAACAGCCCATGCCCTCTGTCCAGCTCTTGATGGACACATGGGCTGCTTCAAAAGTATGGCTGTTATGAATTGTTCTGGTAGAAGCACGGATATGCATGTTCCATTCTAGGGTGACACCTGAACTCTTTTGGAAGGACACTTAGAGGGGGAGTAGCCAATGGAATTTCTAGTTTTAGTTTTTAAAATCAAAACCGAATAATAGGAATTCAAAGTCCCAAATGTTGAAAACACCTTGGTAGAAATGCATTTTAAATTTAAGAAAAGATTAAGTGATATTAGTTGTTTCATTATAGTTTTGTTTTTTGACTACCAAGGTATGATTGTTATGAGACTTTTTTAATGACAAATTTTAATGTTCAGAGTAAATGTTCATCTTTATATAAATATTTTATCTTTAGAAAAATTTTAGAAAGATGCACTCAATAGATATTTTAAAAAACACATAAACCTGAGTATCCAATATGCTCACATGCTGAAATTACCATGATTATCAAAAAACTGAAAGGCCTGTGGCATCCAATTATTTTTTCTCCCCTAAAATGTTATCTGCTGCTTGTTTAAGGGTCCATTCAGAATTCACCTACTTAGAAGGGTCTGTACTCTGTGACTCATTTTAGTTTATTATTTATGCTGAAGAAATTAAGCTCGCCAGTGAAACTCAAGTCGTGATTCAGCATCTTATTTTTGAAACTGAAACAGAACCACTGCCGACAATGTATTTCCTTTCCCTGTCCACCCTGAAGAGCGTGCTCTCAGTCTAGCCACTGGCTGTGTGATCACATTAATTCCTCCAGAACTCAAGACAAAACCTTCCAGAAGGAGCACTTACCAGTGGTTGATTTCAGGGGCCGTTTGTCTCCTGCTGGAAGGGGAAGCTTCTGCACAAGGTGTGAGATGCACATTTCTGAGCTTCTACTCATAAATGCTGAAGCCAATCAGACTTTGAGAGTTAGCCTGACACAGACATGCCCATGGCCATGCAAACCTCACTTTCCAGCTTGCACCCTGCTGGGAAGTGCTGATTTCTACAGGACACCTTCCGTTTGCTTCAGTGTCCTTGTCTTTATCATGTAAACAGGTATTTGGAGACTTTATGCGTAAAGAGGCTGCATATTTATTATGTATTGGAGAAGGGATCTCACCCATTGTTTTTATTTGACTCATTTTCTGACATGTAATTTCATAAAGCTTGTCATATTTTAAATTGCTAGCCACGATTGCAGGATGCTGTTCAACCCTTGCACAATCTTACGCTCATCTGAACTAGCACATACGAAGTCAGAAAATGACCATCAGGTTTTTTCTTCCTGGTTCTCTATGTACGCGAAATATTCTGGATTTCACACTTTGGCCTATATCTACCTTGCTAAGGGTGAAGGGGTAGAAGGAAGTTTGCCACATCGCTGATGATTTTCATTATTTCTAAGTAGCAATAGGCAGGATTTCTGGAAGAGGATGAGTGTTGCTAACAGAGCTTCACCAATCACGCTGGTTTTCATCGAAACACCCCATCACCCCACCCAGGGAGGATGGAAAGGCCAGGCCGACCTCCGAATGCACCTTGTCTTCAGGAGAGAATGGCAGGCACAGACTGAGGGGGTAACTGAGGCCATGGCTAGCAGTGACCAGATCCCCCTGGACACTCGGATGTGTGCAGCCATTGCCAGCACCCGTCCTGCTGCATGGTGCTAAGGGGAACCACAATCCTGTGTGTGTGTGTGTGTGTGTGTGTGTGTGTGTGCGCGCGTGCGCAGAGGAGACGTGATCCCTTAAATTCCAGTCCTGTAGACCTATGTGCTATGAAACATTTCTCATGCGAGTCCATAGTACACCTAGGAACACAGCAGAGGCGGGGTGGGATTTTTATTTGATTTTTTGGTATCTGGGAAACATTTTATATATCTAAAGGATACTTTTTTATTATCATTCAATTGTATAGACTCAGTGCAGAGTTTTCGATGGCTCGCATGTCCACACTGTGTTTGTACTTCCGTCCTCAGAAATCCCTCCCCTTCAACCAAGTGAGACCAGCACCAGGTTTCTGCAGTTCTCCATGTTAAAGGCATTGCAGCAAGTCCTGGGAAAAGACAGTTGATAAGCTTTATCTCTTCCTTCTCCGTTCTTTCTTTCCCTTTTAAACAAATACTGAGGGTAAAGGAAGAAATTCATCCCTTAGATCTACATTATTCTCTTTTAACTTATTTCTGACTGTGACTACACACACACACACACACACAATCAACATATATGTGTAATTAAATTTGGTTATTTTGCTAGCTTTATTTTTGCATAATTTGACAAATGTCAGTGATTACCTCATGAAATGCCAATAAAATCGAAGCATTCAGTGACTAGCTGACTTGGCAGTGTTTGGAGCACATAGGCATTTTCAGTTCATTCTCTTTCTTAGACAAGCAGAAATATCCTTGGGTGGGAAAAGTCACAAAACCCTGAATAAATTTCTGCCAGATTCTCTCCTGGAAATGAAAATTAATTGACGGGTATAAATGACTGCTTTCTGTATGGTGTAGTGATGGTCTCAAATGCATTTTTTTTTTACAAATTTAGTCAGAACTTCTCCCCAAGGTCCCTGAGTAGGTGTCTGAGCCCCAGTGTCCCCCAAGCTCCAGTAAGGACAGGATGGTGTGGCGATGGGAGAAACCCACAGTGCGAGCCTTAGGTGCCTGGTGACAGTGATAGGACCGCAGACACAACCTTGATAAAAGAGAGAGCAAGCTTCCAGTATTTTGATGACCTATTTATGTATTTTGGTCATGAAAGCCTGTATTGACTACATGTGTATTGTTGCCTATGGAAGAATTGTGCAATAAGAAACAATATCATTGTTGGAAATGAATTGGAAAATCTCTATATTGAGAAGTTGTCTTTGTGAAAGCTTCTAACTTATTGATATATACAAATTACTCTGTCACAGAAGGTAGCCGATGTAGTACACCTTTGCTGGTCCTTCCAAATGGAATACCTTGGTTTCCAGGCATTGTAAGGCAGACATTTCAACATGACTCTTTAAGATTGACACTTACTGTCCATAGAGAAATTGATATGATTCATTCTGTGGTTATTTTTAAGATAAACTGACCTGCATTGGGTAATAAAGAAGTGATGGTCACAAAAACAACCAATTCCAAAGCTTGAAAATCAGATGTCAAACTTTTGCCTCAGATATTTTTCTTAAAGAAACTACAAACATGTATCAAAGAGACAGAGCAAAAAAAAAAAAAAAAAAAAAAAAAAAAAAAAAAAAAAAAAAAAAAAAAAAAAAAAAAAAAAAAAAAAAAAAAAAAAAAGACATCAGGCCATAGATAGACTCAAGTATGAGAAGATGAAGTTGTTTAGTGATACTCTCAATAATTTGCTCTTCAAAATTTTTAACATAAATTTTCCCTTTAATAGTGAATACTTCCTTTGAAGACATTTTTCCATTATTGTTACAATAGCCCCAACTTGAGAAGCGCAATGGATAAAAGAAGGCAAGGTTCACTTATGTGTGCTTATAACTGTTTTTGACAAAACAAATTATCAACATGATCTTCTAAATATCATCCTGACTAATGCTGATTCTTCCATATATTACTCGTCTTGGTCAGAATCCTAAAGTCTGAATTCTTTCATAGTCTTCAATAAAACAATGTGATATGTTAAACTACTTGAAAGAAAGATGGTAAATTTCAGTTGTGTTGTGCTTTTAGTTATTAGGATTCTATGGAGTAGTTTTCTTCAAAGTCGAATTTGGGGAAAACAACCATATTTTTGTACTTGTTTTGGTGCATGTAAAAGTATGGTGAAACACAAACACAGCTGTGCTATACTTTGCTTTGACACTATGCTTTTACAAATTTTTTTAAATGTAAGGGCTTACATGTGACACAGAGTACTCAGTCCCCATGGTGTTCTTGGACTTCAGCACATGGAAGACACTGGGTTCAGTTATCTTTCACGGGAAACACCTGCAACAAGAAAGTAATGCTGTTACTCTCTAAGGTTTAGCCATCACAATCTGTTCTTGAGTCCTGTCTTTGTGAGTAAATGTCTGGAAAATAGATATATTTGTTCATATCAGAACTAAAGGAAGAACATTAGGAAGTCACATTAAAAGTCACTATACATTTTCTAGTACCTGCTGTGTATGAGTTAGCGAGAAATGCCTTGCCTTTCTTGTACACATTAAGTCTAAATTAAAAAAACGAACTCCCCAGTTTTTAATAATTGATATACTTTAACAGTTTGATAATATTTTAACAATATGTAAAATAAAGAATGTCAGTAACAGAAGAACACACAGGAGAAAATTTTCACTTTCATTTTTTTAAAGAATATACTCAGCAATCTCTGTGCCTCTGATTAAAAAATATGTTCCAAGAAAAAGGAGTGTGTGGCCTTCTAAGAAGCTGTTCTGAATGGCATTTTCTACTCTGTGGAGAATGAATGTTATGGGAGATATACTAGGTGTATGTCCTTCGATGTCCCAGATGACCTCTGTGTTTCTGATAAAGGTTTCATTCTGAGGAGTATACATGAATCTCCTTCATCTTTTTCCAAAGCGCCATTTCAGAACACAGCTACTGCTATGTGGGCAGTATCTTTGAGAAACATGTCAGACACATGTGCCTCGCCAGCCAAGTAAGGGTTTCCTCCCTGACCCCTGTTGGCATTTTAAGACAAGATCTATCATACTGCCTATTAAAACTTAAGATGCTAATTTGGTAATGGATTTGCTTCTTGACTTCATGGCATAAGCTTTCATCTACTGAGGGAAGGCAGAACCATTTCCTTATTGTATTTCCTTAGGAGCTGGGGTTGGATCTGGACACTTGGATGCCCTTAGGTTGTGTTCCAAAGGCAGCCTGTAACTCTTATCTCATTTTTCTTTTATTAAACAGAGAATTTCCAGCTAATGTGAGAAACTATTGTGATTTTGTAGGAAAGCTATTAACTTTGCTCATTTTGGTTCTTAGTGGAGGAATAAACCAGGAACCATTCAAATGTAAATGCTAATAAGGTCCATGACTTTAGCCAGTATCTTCTTGTAAACAGACATGGCCCAGGGCTCCGTAATTTTCCTTGTGTTGTTAACAGACACCTCAACCTGGTTGGAATTATTTCTTACAACAGGATTTTCCATTTTGTAAGAGAAGCCAAAATCATCCATTTGTGTTAAAGAATCAAACAGTAAGTAAAACTGAATGACAGTTCTTTGAACAGTGAGTTGAAAAACAAATACTATTTATATGGCTTGAAATAATACATTACCTTATTAAAAACAAAGAAAGCTAAAGCTACAAATATTATGAGGAAATAACAGCACTCGCATAGTAAAGTGTTTTTCATATCCATTCTGTAAACTAGACCCTTCTTTCCATAGATTTCATTTTTGTAGTATTACTGACCAGATTTTATGTCTGTTAGGTTCACATACTTATCCTCAAATATCCATCTTTGCCATCACTTCCAACTTGACACAAATTTTATGAAAATCTGTGTTCAATGATCTTTTAACCTGTTCTTATTTTTTCACTGACAACTTTCTCTGAATGGTCAGTGTTTTAAATTAAATATTGAATTCAATATAGAAAAGATGTACTTCAAAATTTCACATATGTGACACAAAGAATTTGCAGTCCTCTTCTGTATTCAGATAACCTAGGTAACTGAAAAGAAGGCCATAGATTTTGAAAATGGGACATCTATGGGTTTTTTATTTTGTTTTGTTTTAAAAGGGGGCTTGCAGCCTGCCAATAGATTCCAGAATAAAAAATAAAATGAGCATGACTGTGGGTCTTTTATTCACTGGAAAAGAAAAGACAGGCACCTGATGCATGAAGAGTATGCCTCAGACTGAACTTGTTTTACTTTATCTTCACCATCTTTTAAAACGAATGTTACCGCACATGTGAAACCCTAACGGCCCACAAATCCAGCTATCGCTAGGCCATGGGAAGCTGGGTCTTTTCATGTCTTCTCCTGTGGCCCCCACGTGTGTGCATTTTACAGCACTATTTTCCTATTACGATTTATGGATTATGATTGTGTCCCCTAGGAAAACCCTGTCTTGGCAACATTTAAAGGCTAAGTTCCAGTGTGTGCCTGTGATTTTTTTGCCCATTTACTATCATTTGCCATTTAGATTGCTTCAGTTTACTCATTACTATAAGTAACCTGCAATTATTTTTGATAAAATACTTTTACTTTTTACTAGAATACTCCTACTTTTTCTTACTCTTCAAGGAAACTGAGGGTCCATGCAGGAACGCCATAGGATCTGAAAACTCCTGTAGTTTTTAGTAATATTTGTGTCTGGGTTAGAGAGTGCATTTTTTTGTAAGAGCAAAAGTTCTATATTACTAAAACTGACATAAGATTTGTAAAGACATCAGTGAACCTCAGTGACAATAATTCCCTTAAATAATTTTCTCCTTACACATTGCAAAAAATGGTATGGCTGGTTCAGTGAGTTGGACCATTTGGGAAATATATTTTAGATATTATTTCATTGTTTTTGGAAGTGAGCAAGATGTACAAATTTGACATCACTTGTGCCGTTTCAAAATTTACTGTGCATCACAATATATACTTTGATTAAAATGTAGTTGATTTGGGGGATTAAGAATGTGTCATTGTAATGAAGGTTAATTTTGTTTTTTAATTTTAAATCATGTGATATTTACATATAAATATATAAGAAAATAAAAGTAATCATCAGAAGATAAACATTATTAATATTTAATCATATTTACTTTTAGTCTTTATATACAATATATATATGTGTGTATATGTATATATACACATGCATAAATATATATTTGTTATAAAATAGAATAATGTAGTATTTCAGATATTCTCTCCTGCTTTGTTAACTTTAAAGATGATCTGGAATCATCACAAATATCTTTATATACACATAATGGCTACACAAGCCACTATATGAAACATTCATATGTTAAAGGGCTTTTCAAACATTTATCATATATTATTTAGTTGGTTGTTAGATGTTTTTTTTCCTTGACTTGTGTCAAATTTGTTATATGCACATTGATATGTACTGCTGTTTTCTTGGTATTAGAATATTTATAGGGACAGACAAACAATGCCATTCAGTGCTCTAACACTTTGTACTTTGCTTCTTGGAGTCACCTTGGTAAATTTTGATCATTAAATCAATATTGTGTAATATGAGCTGCATGGACAGTAGGGACAAGATATTTAAAAACCCCAGAGAAATCGCTGCATCACTGACTATTCATACTTCCAAGTTCAGAGCAATTGCTGAAGCAAAATTAAGAGGAAAAGCATGTTTTCAATGCTGTCAACTTCATAAGCTGGAGCAAGTGACATTAACACAGAAGCCATGGTGAAGCCCTAAAGGTAAGTGTGGTACAAGGTGTTCTGCATGATGAGCCTTGTCTCCATAATAACTCTGTAAAGCAGGTGGTTGCATCACCCCAAGGGTAAAGATAAAGGATCTAAAGCACAGAGAAGGAGGTAAACTTGCCCACCTAGGTAAAACACGTGCACAGGACTGGCTTCAAACAAGAATCCAACAACATTTACCCTTTATGTTCTCTGTCATTTTGTTTTATGGGAAATTCTGATCATAGTAATTTGCAGGTCCAAGAGAGGGTAGAATCCTTGAATGTAACAAGTGAAAGAAATGAAGGCAGACTGTAGAAGCAGCCAATGGCACTGGCTGCTTCCATCTGGGGTGCATCATGGGAAATTCTCATGTGCAAAATGCAGTGATAACAGCAACTCTACCTACCCCCTAAATGTGCCAAGCAGGAGTACCAAGGAGAAGCAGAAGGACCATGCCCATCTCCCTGGCTGGACCTCCTGCTGCTTTCAGAGCAGAGGCACAAATGGTCCACGTGTGCCTCAGCATGACAAAAGTGTTCTTTTAAGTAACCACAGCTTCCTTATCCATTAACCTCAAAGCACCAGATCCCAGAAATGAGACTATAAATGTGCACTGGTCAGGCTTGAAGCCTAAAATCGGGGAGAAGAATTTCTGTGTAAGCATGTGGTCAATAGAAGAGATCAGGAAGCTTCATGTGGCCTCTTCCCTCACCTATTCTGTTAGACACAGGCCTGGAGAAATTTCTACAGCCGAGGGATCATAGGATAGAAACATTAGGAAACCTGGGTAGGTGTAAGAAACAGGCAGAGTTCTCCACTCCTACCCAAGTGAGATCTGCTCTAGCACGGTGCCATGGAGATGATCTGCAATTGTATCAAAGTAAGAAAGTTGACACTGAGAAATGAGACACGGCAAAGATGAATGACTGACAGTGAAGTCATTCATCCCCAAGTGAAGAGACACCCCAAGTGTGTTACCGTCAAAATATGAAGTGTCTACCAGAGACCCATCTACGGAAGACGGTTTCTGACATGGCAGTGTTTAGAGGCGGGGCTTCAGAAGGTAACTGGATCCTAGGGCCATCATTTTATCAGTGGATTAACTCATTAATGGATTCATAATTTAAAGGCGTTATTTGAAAACTGAGGAGGAGAGGCCCAGCTGAAGAGAGCAGGTCATCAGGGGCGTCCTTGGGGACTGTATCCTGTCCCCGATTCCCTCCTCTGTGGCTGGGTCTCTCTGCTTTCTGGCTATGATGTGGTGAGCAGCTCTTCTCAGTCACACACCCTCCACCATGATGTGCCGTCTCACTGCACTCTAGAAACAACAGAGCTCAGGTGCCATGGACTAGACCTTACAAATCAGAAGCCAAAATAACTTGTTTTTAAAAAATTGTTTTTCTTGGGTATTTTATCATAGTGATAGACAACTAACACAAGAATGAAAGTTATGAGCAAAGCATTTTAAAAAATGAATTAGTGGAAAGGACCATTGTTAATTAAAAAATGTGATCCAGTAGCACTGAAGTTTAAAAAAAGTAGAAAGCTAATTTCTTAAGCTTTCACCATAAGATACAATATTTACCTCACAACTTTAAAATGATAATAGTTTTTTAAAAAAAATATTAACAGAATCATGCTCTTTTAAATAACAAGTGTCAATAGCAAATAAAGATTCAACTAAAGGAAATTTGGAAAATAAAATGAGATACAGTTCATCCAAAACTGTACACAGAAGCATCCTCACTCTTAAAGCAATAAAACATTAAAGAAGGAAAGGGAGTGGAAAAATAAAAACTCCACTGAGACAGTTAGAAAATAATATAATTCACTTTTTCAAATAAGAGGAATGCTATAATAAAAAGGCAAAAAACATATATTTAGAATAAAAATAGTGGAATTAATAAGTTTTTGAATATATAAAATAAAGATGCAAATTTTGGGAATGAATAAAAATGAGAAAAACACAAAGCATATAAATCACAAAAATGAAAACTTTTAAAAAATTATTTTCAACAGCAAATTCTTTGTTTATTACCATGAAAGCCTCAATGAAATGTATGACTGCAGGGAAAATAAAATGAAGCAAAATGGTTTGAAAATATAAAACTTGAGTTTTATGGATAATAATGTGACTATATAAACAACCCTTTTAAAAATTACTTGTTGATAATGAGCTTCCAAGTTCAAATAGTTTTATTTTGTAAAATATATAGATGTACATATTTAACATGTAATCATACCAATGTGCACCAATATTAATTACATGTAATAAAGTATATAGTATGTATTATACAATTACAGTACTATATCCATATATACACATGTATAATCTTTAACAGTTGAGCCTCTGTGAAGTTTGACTAATGCCCACAAGTTGAGAAAAGGATAGCTGCTGTTTTGCATCTCCATTTTCTACACCATGGTTTAGATCACTGAAGGAACTTGAAGGGAATTGTGAAAGCCATTTCTGTGTTAGTGTTTACTTCATGCCTATAAAAATGTGAACTTTGATGGGACAGTGGTTTAGCCCTGTGGCACAAGCACCTGCCTGGAAGTCCTCGGTACCAAAAAACAAACACACAAACAAACAAAAAATGGGAACTGTGAAGGAAGAGCTCCTTTTGAGAAATTTGTTAGGCTCTTGTGTTCCATTTTTTCAGCTGAGGAAGGGCTGGTGTCTTCCAACACTGCAGTCAAGCAGGAGGGCAGTCAGAGCACCCCTAGCAGACCCCCAGCACCCGTCCACTTGAAGTTCAAACTGGGGTCAATCAAACACCAAAACCACTGGCTGGAGGGTGGCTGACGACTGGGAAGTTGAAAAGACAGAGAGACAGGAGGACTGCGTGCTCGCCTCAGGGTCCGGATGCAGCCACTCCCCTTTGGGGTCTTGGGCAAGGACGCTCAGAGGAGCAGTGTGACCCCTTGCAAGCCCACGAGGTGGGCAGGGAGGAGGAGAGGGTGCATCTCTGGTCGCTGGAAGAGCGATCAGCTCTGAGGTGTCAGGTACAACAGGTGAGCAGTACTGCTGGACCCTGAGGCAAAGGTTCTGCAGCTGGAAGAGCGATCAGCTCTGAGGTGTCAGGTACAACAGGTGAGCAGTACTGCTGGACCCTGAGGCAAAGGTTCTGCAGCTCCAGAACAGGGCTGGCAAGAGAAAGCTCAAGTGTTCGTGAAAATGCCTTTTACCTGCTCAGTTTGCTCTTAGTGTCACAAGCTGGCTCTAACTGTGGCGTTGGGTACCACAGCCAAAAAGTGGAAAGAGTTTGGCCAAAGCAGAGAGAAATCAGTGGATTCCTCTTATTAGACATCCAGATCTATTCTCACAAACACTTGGATCACAAAACCTTTTTATATTCCTCAGAACATTTAGTATTTCACAGGAAGGAAGCTTTTCTAAGAAAAGGTACTTTTGCCCAATGTCACTGTAAGTAAAAATGCACTAAATCTGCACAGGACACTTCAAACAGATTTTACTATTAAAATAAGAAATCATGGCAGCACGCGATTTATTTCAGCATTTGAAGACATTTTATTATTGGTGCATTAGTAATATGATTTACCTTCATGCTTAGTAAACACCAGACACCCTTCCATTTCTCACTAAAGCATTCAGTTAATGAGGAGGGAAAATCTACTCCCTTAGCAACAGGCAGCACCAAACAGAGAACTTAAACACTCTATTAATTTCCATTCAAATAAAAAGCAAGGGTACTTTCTCTGTTTGACACTATTAGTTAAGGTAGACAAGTGAGTTAAAGCAGTGAAAAGGGAAGAAGAAAGTAGAATAAATGTCACAAAGGTGGACTCAGAGTGACGCAAAGCAGACCTCAAAGTCAGCACAATGATGCAAGAAGTGCTTTCAGTGATAAGCTGATAAATAATAACTGACCAGCAATTATAAGCTAAGGCTCAATTTGTGATATTAACATCACATTGAAATAAAGCTTGGAAAACTATCAAATAAAAGAATATTACTGAGGACTTAAATTAATGAAAATATAATTTTTCTCTTAATAAAAAAACCGCATTTTTACACGTGGCAGGAGTTCCTGATTTCATTCATAAAAATAATGCCGTTGAATAAAATCTTACTGAGAGAATTTTGGAGAAGACACAGGTGAGAAGAAACACAATTACTTTGAAAAATAAAATTATAATGCTGGGGATTTAGCTCAGGCACACATGCCTGCCTGGAAAGCACAAGGTCATGAATTAGATCCCTGATACCAAAGTAAAATAAAATTAAATGGAGAAGATAAACAATTTGGAGTATAATCCAATATGCTGCACAGCTCTTTGTAAATTTAAGCATGTTGATGCAAGTATGAAAAGAAGATATACAAAAGTCCAGAAATACTCTTTTATAAGTAAAAATAATAATAATAGAAACTACAAGTAATTAAATGAAATTCATCTTATCTAAGCTGTTGCTGGAGAATTAGCCATCTTAAGGGGAATGTAATTCCCTATCTCATACTGTATATGATGATAAAATAGCAATAAACTAAAGAGCTATAGAAAATAAAGAATTAAAGAGAACCCCCAAAATCCTAGAAGGAATATAGTTAGACAAAAACCTCCCAGGAAAGGAAACTGAGCAAGAGAAAAATTCAAAATGCATTAGATATACAGGAATAACTTTGGAAATTGGTATTTATAAGAGCTTAATGGAAATCATTAAATGAGAGTAATGTTTATAACATATATTATGAAAGTTTTCTATCTTAAAGAGAGAGCTCTTAAAAGTAACACAGTGGGGCTGGGGTCATAGCTCAGTGGCACAGAGCCTGCTGAGTTCAATTCCCAGGACCTAAATCAATAAATAAATAAACTGAGGAAATGGGGTTGCTGCTAAAAAGGACACTGATTGCACAGCAAGTGCGTGGCTCCAGGTCCAACCCTGCCCTCCAGGGCTGTGCAGAAATAATAAATAGAAAATAATAATCAGATATGAACTAGTTATTTCAGTGAGCATTAATTGCTTCCATGGTATGTGTTGTGTATTGTCCTGGGAGCTGGGCATGATGAACAAACATAAAATCTGTTACCTGAAGGAGGGTTCAATAAAGGAATCAAGGCCAAACAGCGTGGGCAGGAAAACTGCACGCACGCAGTGTAACCAAACAGCTGCCTGAGTACAGAAGAACCCTGCTTCTGAGGGCTGGAACATCCCAGAAGCTGTGATTACAGGTAAGGTATTACTGCAGCCTCAGACATAGTAGAAAAAGCCAAACAAGCATTGTGTTTTACACAAAGATGAAACTCTATTGAATCCTGTAGAATTGGAATAGGGTTAGATGTGGTACCCAGTATATTTAACACAAGAAATAAATCTAAGTATCATGTGTTCCTTTCCATCTTTTCCCCTACATGTGCTTGAGGTAAAGAAACCTACTAAGAGCAAAAGGAAGATACACAAAAGTTCAACTAAAGAGAAACACTGATTATATTGTGATACAGCAGTAAGATACACTGGTACGGAATTACTAAATAGTACCTTTTAAAATAGAGTTGACTGCTTTAGAAAATGTTGTCACTACAAACTATTGGAAGGAAACACTGAAATATTATAAGGGTTAATTCTCTATAGTGAAATGTTGAGAATTTTGTATAATTTCGGACATACTTTTTATAATGGATGTGTTGTACATTTAGGAATTATATGTAATTTTCAATCACACTTCAATTTAGGAACAGCTTTCAATAGTCCTGTAGAAGTAACAGCTCATTTCCCAGCCCTTGCAGCCCCAATTACTGTTTGTTCCACAGTGTTTTTCCTGAAGGCTTTGCTTTGTAGCCTTTGGATGCCTCTCTGGTGTGATTAACTGGTCTGTCCATCCATCCGTTCTGCTCTTCTGCATTCCAAAGCTTGCGTGGAGGAGCTTTTGAAGGACAGTATTATTTTATTCTCCCCATGCCCACAGGCTTCCCGTTTCCCAGAAATTAAACATAACTGCTCAGGTAGCACCAAGTTGCTAGAAGAATGTCCCTCTCATTTCCCTCACACCCAGGGCAATGCCAGCATTCCTCTCTGTCACTTTCCAACTCTGCAAGCTGACTCTTCCTGTGTCCATTATTTAATACTCGGCAGATAATGCTCAGGATCAAACCATCCATGACAGGATCAAACAATCCATGAAAACTGTCGTCCTCTGTCAAGCTGAATTGCTGGGTCCTTTTAACAGTCTAGTAACTGAGAATGGATTTGAGATGTTTCAAAAAATTCTTAAAAATCCTACAGTGTACTCAGCTGGTTCGTGGACTTCTGTCATTCCTAAATGGCCGTGAATTATTACCGTGCCCCTGAGCAGAGCTGAAGTATGTGTCCATGCCCTTTGGCCAGATGAAGTCTGACTGCAGGGGAGGCAGAGAGTCAGGGCGTTGGTCATCAGGTATCAGAGTACACTGTGAACTGACCACCATCGTAAGAGCAGTGAGGCGGGAAGGTCCTGTGTTCACCTCTCCTTGGGCTCCCTCCTTCACATGGGCAGTTATTGGCTGCTTCCTGTGTGTGGCACAAGGTTCTACTAGCTGGAGAGACACTGGAAATTAAAACAGTGTCCCACTGTGATGGGACTGGAACTCAGGTGGCAGATACAATAAACCAGTAAGCAAATAACTGCTTTGGGTTTTGAGTGAAGGAACCGGGAAGTAAGTGGCAGGGAGAGGGATTCCAACAGGGAAATTGGGACACGGCTTCTTCCATGTGTGTCAGCACAAGGCCAGGGGAATGGAAAGGCTCATCTCGTCAGAGACCTGGGCAGGGACAACTTGGGCAGAAGAGAGAAAATGTGAGGCTTGAGGTGTGTGTGAGGGAGGTGAGTATGCTTGAGCGGGAGCCGGAAGGAGCTGGGTGCAGCAGAGCTCCCAGGAGGAGCTGCAGGATGTGGTGATGCAGGGCTGTTGCCAAGAGACCACTGGGAGAATCTCCGTCAGTCTAAGAGCAAGGACACATCGCTGGAGAGATTGAAGGAACAGAGGGATCTGTGCTGAGAACTTTTACAGCAATGACTCCAGGTTCTGTGTGGAAAATGACTTCTGGGAGATAAGGAGAACCCAGGGGAAGACTAGGAGTGGGAGGGGATGGGAAGGAAGGGCACACAGGGACAGTTACACACACGGGGGAACCTGTACCTACCGTGGCTTTCCTTATGTGTTCATCTTCTTAGCTTTAAAGACCCTTCCACCTCTTAAAATCTGGTGCTTAATCATTTATGACTTTGGGAAAACTCAGACGTGACTTTCATTCTCCAAAATCATTGTGTTTTTTGAGAATGACATTGTACCCGCATGCATCCAGTTTAAAGTGTCTTCACATGTTAAATTTCAGGGGCTAACTCAAGGCATTTCACATATTTTTGCTTCATATGATGCAGATCAGTTTTTTAAATTGGAATTTGTCCTTTATAATTTGTTATTCAAAGTGTAACTTTAATCCTGTAGTCTCCTGGCAGGACTTCGTGAGGGGCTTCTGCAGCAGTATACTCGGATGTGGTAGTCATTCATGTATGGTAATGGATATTTAGTGACAGGAGGAATGAAGACAGTATTAGGAGTGAAATCAAACCATTCTTTTATTATTCAAAACAATCGATGTTTCACAAAAATGTCACCATGACCTTTGAACCTGTAAGCAAATTTATTCGTTTGCAATTTGATAACCTATCGTTAATAAAAAGGAAATGAACCCGCCTTGCTCTGTTTACAGTCAGTTTCTCAGATGACGAATGAATGCGTGGTCAGCATGCCTGTGGCATGTGGGGGCAGCCAGTGCCACAAAAGTGTCCACAGGTGGCAGTGATAGCAGGCTGGCAGCGCCTCCACGTGGTGATATGGTCAGGATACTTCTTCACGCCAACATGGGCTTCAGTGATGTGAAGAATGGGGGGCAGTATTCCAGGGGGTGCAAACACCCCAACCCCTTAGGAGGCATCTTCTGCACTAAAGGGAAGAGGGCAAGGACCCAGGGAGGCTCAGAGACAGGGGCAAATGAAGCCCAAGAACAGGCGGCACTTAGGGTGCTCAGCAGCAAGGGTGAGGTCAAGAGTGGGCAAAAGACCCAGGGGTCAAACTGAGAACCAGGGTGAGCAGGTGAGCTGCCCCACCCCCACCCCAGGGAAACTACCTGGGCTCTCATATAAGGAGCAGAGTGGATAAGGCCAGAGTAGAAAGCTAGACTCAGGGAGAGATTTTCCGACTGGAGGAGCCTGATGTTGCTTGACTGACCTGGTGTCACCGTGCTACGAAGAGGTGGATGCTCTGGCCAGGGCCGCCTGGCAGACGGAGGCTCCTGAGCTTAAAGGGGTCCCCATCAGCTGTCCCTGGGTCTGGCACCCTGTGACTTTGGGCTGGATCTGTATCTTTCATACAGGACCATGAAAGATACAGATTTGAACAAGTTCAGGATGTCAAGGTACCCACAACAGTACAACCACAGAGACTCAGGAAAGAGACCTGCAGAAGGGCTCCGGAAATGGCAGGAATGGGGGATGAGTGTGTGTGCGGGTGGGGGGACATGAAGGGGGGGGATGGCCCCATGTCTCCCTGCAATAACTCTTCTTAAAAAGATCAGACATTCACTGTATTTTTTTAAATCACACCTCATATACCTGAAATATATGCAATTTATTGGGGAAAGAGACAGTCAAAAATACATTATGGAGACAAAATTAATGAGATATTGTATGCAATTGATATGAAACAAAGAAAAGAGAGGAAAACTGAAGAAATCCTTGGCTCTTGACTTTAGGAATCTTGAATGAAGTATCACTTTACAGAAACAGGGAGACTGAGAGTAATGGCTTGTCAAGAAAAAACTCAACCGTGATTCATTGTGAGACTTCACACCAATAATTCCCAAATGCCAGGAAATGATTAAAGAGGACTAAGTGAAAGTCGAGTTTAAGCTAAGATCCTGTTACACAAAGAGGGTGAGAATTAGATTTCAAACTGAGTTAAACATGAAGGAAACAGTCTGACCCTGAAATCTTCAATGTAAAACACCACTGATCAATGGATCCAGATTTTGCTAATGACAAACAGCAGCAGGGCTGGGGGGAGGCGGAGTAAGCAGGGGGGGCTGGAAACAGAGAAGGCGAGAAGTGTGAGCTCAGCCAGCCCTGAGTGCACAAAATAAGGAGAGGCTGGGAGCGCAATCCAGTCGCATTCTTGGGAAAAGAAAAATATCTGGTGGATGCTTGGGCTGGATTCTCCCACTGAATCTTCTCACAGTCCTGTGAGGCATGTACTAGTTTTCTGTTCCTACTTTATGAAAAACCAAGATGGAGAGGGCTCAGGACCATCTGTTTTTGAGAGGACAGAACACAGATGTGTTAGCAGAGGGTCACAGTCAGTGCTGAAACCCTGGCTATGTGTTGGCCATGTAAGGTGTCTGAATTATGTTCAGGGTGCAGAAAGCATTAAACTGTGTAAAGAGAAGGTGAGATTATAAGATTTCCCTGTTAACAATAGTGTTTAATATTAACTCAAAATTTGATCTTAGCCATATTTCTGCCCTAAAAATTGACCTTAATCTTTAAAAAGCCACCATTCTTCTGGTATTTGAGAATTTGATCTCGAGTCAAGTTTTTCTTTTCATTGATGAGAGCCGGGTGGACAGTTCCTGGCTTAACATCATTGCTCTCCACTGTTTTCTGCATATGCGCAGAGATTCTTAATCTTGCATGGTTTTCTCAGAGCAGTTCCCAGGAGCCCTGCTGTTTTGGATCTGGGACTTAATGTCTCAGAACTGTCATTGGCTCATGGGAACAGCTATGCTGTCGCCAGAAAACCTTGTTTATGGCAAGCTCTCGATTTGAATTTGTGAACTTCAGGCTTGCATTTTAGGGTTAAAGCAGGAATAATCCACAGGTACCACCCAACACTGTCTAGGTCTGTGTGCTGTTACCAAGGAAGCAGACACCTTACATCTCTCTCTTCTCTCTTTGGACTGAATAAAACTCTTATCTTCTTGCTTCTTATTTGGTGATTTTCTTTTAAAAAAACAAAACAACAACAACAAAAAACTGCATTGTAAGTTAAATCACTTTTGGAGGGGAGGTAACTTTTATTATTAAAGTCCTCTAAGTAATTTAGCTCTTCTTGGATAAGCGTTATCTCAACGATTTTTACCAGTTGAGAGGCAGCCTCGGAAAAGAGATAAGGGTGACTGCTAAGGAAAATCGAGGAGGTTGATCTGGCAAAGTCACAGGGAGGTGAAGACATGAGCTCATTCTGAAGAGAGGAGGCCGGGCTTGGCATGGGGAAGAGGGGGAAGGATGCGAATGGGGACAGCACGCTGTCAGCAGGGGGTGTGGGGGTCCAGTTGTGTTCTTTGTGACTCAGATGCACAGGTCGGCTGAAAGGAAGCTGGCTGGCCTGGGACAAGACTGAAGGGATGTGATAAACATTTCATTCAGAAATTGAGAGGACTGGTGGTATGAACAGATCAAATAACTGGAATTTAAGGCAATTCTGCAGAGATTGGGATTGGACCGGCCGCATCTCCTGCAGGAGGGAATGTGGAGGGAAGAAGACAGGCTGGAAAATTTTACCAGTTTCCTCTGAACATTAAGCCAGATGGGCTGCGCTGCACAAAGGGTTAAGCATGTGGGTTCTGTGAGCTGCTGAGGCCTCAGGGCTGGCTAGGGTGGGAAGGGAGGCCAGGAGGACTGTGGGCTGGAGGAAACCCAGCCGTTACCAGCTGAGAATCTTCTAGGCCCCTCTACCGGCCCCTACTGGGCACCAAAGGGCACCAGACTTGTAGATTGGTGTTACTCCTAGGAAAAGTAGGTCATTGTAATTACAGAATCATTTCATTTCCCTTCAGATTAAGCCCCAGGTCCCTCTGACCTCATTGTCCTAAGTTAGTAGCCTCTCAAGGGCATGGGGCGCACTGAGAGGTCACAGGAGATCTGCTGGGGTGAGGCTGGCGGCTATGTCTGAGGGGAGGCCACTGGAGTCACTTCTGCTGATGCCCACACTAAGGATGTGTGCGAGGGAGGCTGAACAGGGGCACCAGTCTCTCGGAAAGAAGCTCCTAGAAGCCACGGTGGCTGTGTTCTCGGAGGAGATGGGCTGCATATACATATAACACTGAAGTGTGCTAGAATTGTTGGAAACATTAGACAGAAGCAAACTAGAAAAAAACAGGTCACAGAATGATGAGAAGCAGGAAGGAGAGGACATGCTGTTTGATCTATCGTATAAAATGCTGTAAGCAGCAGATACGAAGAAGATCCGAAGGTGCCCAGGGGCCCTGGGGGAGAAGGGCGGAATACCTCCCCTCGCCCTGCTTTTTATATGATGGATCAAACGGCATGTCCTCTCCTTCCTGGTTCCCATCATTCTGTGGTAGTGTTTTTGCAAAATAACCTGAATGCAGAACACTGATTAAAAAGAGAAAACCTAAACACCTGGTATCTACCAGGAAACCTAAGGAAACAGGCTCAGGAATCTCAGGCAAGTTAAGGTTGGCATTACAACGTTCTCCATCATGAGTCTGACCCTGAGATTCATTTCCTGGTTTCTAATTCTAACATCTCAACGACCTGAGAATTCCAGGGGATCACCGGGAAGTCAGTATTCCCCACCAAGCATTTACACTAAGTGGATTCTCCAACAGGCTGATTACAGCCCGCTTTGAATGGATGGTAAACCCAAGCAGAACTTTTCTTTTTAGTGTAGTGCTGCATACAAGGACTGTGCTCATCACTGCTGCGAACCCCGCTGGGGGCTACAGACTTGTTTAGGTGGATAGATACGAAGGGAGCCTGTTTATTTCCTTAAGCATCTCTTCATTAGACCGTTCTCCCAGGAGGCAGAAATGTTCCAAATATACTTTGTGCACAAGGGTCAGAAAGAAAAAGCTACTAAAATTTTATTAAATACCTGCTTTATAACAGTCCTAAAAGTCGTGGCTAAATTATTCATTAATTAATGTGTATCACTTTTGGAGAAGCTGCCATAAACTCCTCATAAAAATAGAATTATATCTTAATTATGTATAATATAACTATATAATTATATAAATATAATTACGAAATATAAAATTTCTCTGACCAAGGAGCATGAGACATTTTTGTTTTCCCCCAGGCTTTCTTGTTCCTCTGTAGAACTGTACGAACTCCGGCCCCTGAAGGGAGGAGGGTTGATTTTGCAGTGGTGGCCAAAGCAGGATTTTGTGAGGACCACACAAAGTGGTGGGGACACAGAGCACCCCAGAAGAGACAGGGATTCCTAGACCTTCTGGAAGCTTCACCTCAGAGCCTCTGCCAGGGCCCAGGGCTTCACTTAGGGCCAGCAGAGAGGACCTTGCAGCTCCCAGGGGAAGATGCCAGCTGACACCGCACAGGCTTCCTGGAGCAGGAAGCCATGGTGACGTCAGAGGAACAGAGCTGGCCTTTCCCATGACGTCTTGGCTTCTTTCCACCGTGAGTTTCACAAGGAATCCAAACAAGGGAGGGCAAGCACTGGCGATCTGCGGCTGAGGGACTTTCCTTTGTCCTTCACAAGAGACAGGATGGGGCCAGACTTGGTTTACTTTGGTTTTAAATAAAGTCTTCAAAAATAAAGTGTATATTTTAAAATGTGCTGTATTTTATAATCTTGTAATAGTTAGTGCACACACATTAAATATTTGTGACAGCTCTGTGAGGAAAATGTCATTGTAGCCACCACCCAGGTAAGAAAATCAAGGCTCAGAAGTCATTCGGGATTGCCATGGGTTATAGAGCTGATTAGTGCCAGCAAGGGCTGAGAGGAAGACTATCCTTTTTCTATTTATCTTCCCCGAAATATTATTAGATACAGAAATACATATAAACGTGATGTCCTTTCTAATTCAATATACTGACATCTATCTGCAATAATGTAAACACTCGCAATGTTTATGAAGGTACTATTAATCAAATAGTAACTGTATCCATCCCCTGACATTTTTGTGTAATCCAACCCTGACGCTGTGGAATCAAACTGGAGTGGCTGCTAAGAAAAATTTGAAAGAATGAATGAAAAGCAAACACATTTTTTATGCATCTTTTTCTTAAATACACATGGGGAAGGGGATACCCTGAGTGTTATTGCATTAATCCAGCAAATCAGCTTCATCAGATGCTAGAGCAGAATTTGTCCCATCTAAGTGCTCAGTGTAGAGTTAAAATTCTGAGCATTGCACAAATATGATTTTCTCTGCATGCATAACTCTTCTACGAGAAACAGAGATCTCTGCAGCTTGGATAACTGCCATGCTCTGGAGCCTCCCAGGACTATTCCTCACTCTACTTCAGTACTTTGTACTTCAGGAAGAACAGAATCTCCCCCAAATCCTCTAAATGTTTGATGGAAAGGTGGGAATAACTCCTCCGAATGAGTCCAGTGCTCCTCCACTTGGTCATTCCCTGCCTGAGCTCGAGCCCTGCTGTGTGTGTGGGGAGCGCTTCCCCCAGGCCACCTGCGCGTGACACCGTTGGTGTCACCAGGTTGTGGACTGTGGTTCAGTGACAGGTGAGCAAAGAGGAAAAGTCTGTTTGCATTTACTGTTAGATATTATTGGAAATAAATGACCAGCCTGCTGCCACCCCTAAAATGTTCTCAGGTGACTGGCTTTTATAGGGGTCTCTGTACATCCTTCACCTGTACATTTTCCTGTCTTACTTCCTCTGTCTCCTTCTCTAACTCTGCTCAGATTTCAGTTTTCTTCCATTTATTACAGAACATTGTCCCTTCAAAGCCCTAAAACTGTCTTTTCTTGGTACGTGTCCCTCCTGTGGATGTTTCACTGTTTGTACCCAGAGAGAATGTATGTTCTTTCCCAAGACAATAAAACACTCACATTCGATACGAGTGATTTACTTTTCCTGAAAGACCAAACTTTGACAGTCAGTACTGAAGCTGTGCTTTTCTCTCCCAAGACATTTGGAAATAATGTGCTGATTCTAAAGGTGCTTCTTGGGTTGGGCTGAAAAACATTGTTTCCCAGCAGCAGGAGGATGTGGCCTCCTCCTGGTAGGAAGAGGAAGGTTTTGCTAGAAACGGTTTTAGCAGAACAAGGTCTACATCTCTGACTGCCTGACGGGCGGCGCCCAAATGCAGCAAGTGGGAGCCTCCCGGCTTTCTGTTACCTTTTCAGAACGGTTCTCAAAATGACTCTGACCTCTCTGATAGCAAAAGCGAATCCTTTATGTGTGAATCCTGCTAAAGCCAAGCGCTCTGCTGCCGTGTCTGCCTCCGCTGACTGCTGGGCCCGCAGAGCTGCCCAGGGTGGGCCCTGACGTTCAAGGGTAGCCCTGAGGTTGGGGGCAGCACTTTCAGGCGCTCTGTCCTGATTTCCTGCTCCTTGGTCCTGGCCTCTTCCGCACACTCTCAAGGCTGTTTTCCTTTTGACACGTTCCCCTACATGCACTGTCCTTCCTGCATTCCTGTGTCCCAGGCTCTGTGGCCCCGGCAAGCACACACCCTTTTCCCTATTAGGGATAAACCCTAAGGCCTTTGCAATGAGCTGCACCCCCAGCTCCCCCACAGCTTCTATAAAAAACCTTCTGCTTAGTCATTTTGCAGTAGCCCCTCACCAGATCCCTAAGTCACTGAGGCTGGGTACACCTGGAGTCCTCCTGCTCTGCCACCCCAGCTCTGCCGGGGGACTCCGGCTGTGCACCCCCAAGGCCTCACTGCCACTTCTCTCCCATGCAGCTCTGGGGCTGCTCACATTCTTCCTCCTGTCTGAGAGAATCTTATCTCACTTTCAATCATCTGTCCTCCCCCAGGAGATCTGTCCCCAGCATGCAGGGGCAGGGCAGTTGTAACACAAGGTGCCCAGCCCTAAAAGTCAAAGTCCCTCAAATGAATGGGGCTCCCGGAAAGCCTGCCAGCTCCCAAGGGGATGAAGAATTCAGGCTGCATTTTTATTTAAGGGTTTCTGACAAATTGTACACAGAAATCTCAGATAGAATGTGGCTGCATACATGTAAGACACCAATAAGAGTCTGATTTTCCCCTTCCTCATTCCGAGTAAATATTCTATTTAATACCTAATTTTGAATTCTTTCTTTTGAAGAATTGCTTCAAGTTGCATGAGCTTTAGGCCCCATACAACCTCAGTCTGACCTTGACTATCTCTAAGAAATTATTTGTGCTGCCTTTCAAGCAAAGTAGAGACAGGCTAAATGGAAGCATCCTCAGTATAGTGAAAATAAGGTGACTTTGAAGAGAAAATCAATATATTCAAATTTATTGAAATGACTGTCTACCTGGAGAAGCTTCACCTAAGAATTACAGCATAAACCAGGCCCAGAGTGGAAATACGAGGTCCTGGGACTCACCCTTCCTCTTCAGAGAACAGAGGCCCCATGTAACTTTGCATGATTGTGTCTTTGTTTCTAAATGATTCCTAGCACAGCTGACACTTAACACACATTTCTGTAATAAATGAAAATATGAGTGCAAAAGAGGTTGTAGTTCATAAAATCCCTGATGGGATGCATTTAACTGTCTAGGGGACAGAGAAGTGAGACCCTGAGATGTGTCACTATTTCCTGGCCCGCTCAGGGAAGGTGTCCGGGCATCCAAGGACACCGGGTATCCCGTCTGCCACTACCTGCGGCGGGGATTTGAGTGTGGTGTAACAGAGCTCCGGGCACTGCCGTCAAGGCCACCCGCAGCATCCCTTCCTCTGGACGCCCACGCGGCCCGGACACCTGGTGAAGTGCAGCGTGGCGTGTTAGGGAGGCGGCTTTGAAGAGTGTGATCTCCAGAACGGGACATCCAAGTCATCTCCGGGCTAAAGTCCTGGAAGCTTAGTAAAGCCAGGATTTCCCACAGAGACGAGGGTACCCAGGGAACTGCTACGTCCTGTGCGACTCTGGACTGTGGGAAGCAGTTCGTTCGCCCAGCAGCCCATTTACAATTCTGTTTAGCACGGTCACTGCTCCAGGCTCCTGCCTCTGTCTCCCACAAGGGCTTCACTTAGAGCCTCCAGGTGGAGCCATCAGAGACACAGTCCTTGCTTCCTTTTAGGGAGAGAGAGCCAATTCCATGCTGTCTTGTGAGCCAGAAGTTGCAGGCCAGGCCAGTGGGAGCACACTTCCTAGGAGATGTATGAGTGTTAGGTAAGCGGGGAGCTTGCGTTACATGGGCAGAGGGTTGGCAGGTTGGGAGATTCCGAGAAGGTAACCCTGTGAGATAGCTGACACTGACTCTCGGGGACCTGCAGGCGTACAGTTAGGCGCGCAGATAATCTTGTGGGACATTACTCTGTCTGCCTTTGAGATGCTGCCAATAACTAGCATCAAAAATATGAATAAGCGTGAAAGGTGCCAGAACACAGAATAGTCGCACACTTTTAAAATCTATCCCCATTAATATGGATTAGTTACTATGGTTGTTTTAATATTAGCTCACATATGCTTTGACATGCCTCACACCTCCCTCCACAAAGTGGAGCCTAATTAATTCTCTTGACTGTGGCCTGGACTTAGTGACTCATTTTAATGAACAGATTAAGGGAAGGTGAAAATAATCATTCACCAACGGAGAATCCCAAGAGGTGCTGCTTCAATCCAGTGAGCGTATTTAACTTCATGGTCAGGTGAATCCCACACCAACAGTGATGTGACAAGACAGGACTTCACCTCCATGTTAATCTCTCCAGAAACCAAACACCTCAGAGCGATCCCAGGAAAATATAAAACACGCATAGATTGGGGTGTAGCCTGTATAATTCCCAGCCTGTTCCCCTCAAGAGCTTCAGGGTCATAAGAACAAAACAAGAAAAATTAAGAAACAGTCATAGATCAGAGGGGACTGAGGAAGTGGGGATAAATGGAATCAGTGCCCAAGGTTGCAATGTGGCCCCTTCACACCACAGGCTGGAGCCGAACCCCAGCCTTCTAACATGCGGCTGAGTCTGGAGGCCGGGTCTGTGTTTATTTATTTTTATTTTAAAGAGGGTAAAATTAAACAGAACAAAACGATCATAATAAAACAATGTACGAAACACAGATCTCAAAGCAAGATCACTAGAGAGCTTCACTGCCTACCATATTGTCTCTTGCTTTCTTTCAAATAGTTGTCTGTATCTTTACACACGGAGAGTTCATACACAACAACCTAGTATAAAACCAATCCAAACAGGATGATGAAGGCATTTTAGATCTTCAAGACCAGACAACAGGGAAGTCAACCCTGGCTGACATAACGTCTCTCATTCTCTTCAAAATAGCTGTCCATACCTTCACATAAGTTGAAATTAAACAAAACAAAACAGACTAAAATCACTCTGAACAAAGAATAATAGTATTGCTGGATTTCACAGCATGATGCTATGGAATCAGCACTGGGTACTGTAGTGTCTCTTTTTCTTCAAAGTAGCTGTTCATTTCATCATGCATTATATAATCGATTCTCATAAACTGTTCAGAAGTTCTTCGCATGCGTGAGTCTCTACATGTATACTAATCCTCTCTCTATTAGAGGGAAAAAAGCAAAACAAACAAAACAAACCAAGACAAAACAAAGCAAATTCCTAGAAAAACATGAAACAAAAAAGACACATAAACAACAATAGCAAAAAGCCCAGAACACTGACAGTACAGGCCTTCCAAACAAGGTATATGAACATAACTAGGGTTGTTATTTTACATAATGATCTTCAAGAGTTCCTCAGCTCACCATACAATAATATGCACAATTGTCCCAATCCTATGAATGTTAACCATTTTGTTCCAAGAACGTATAGAATTTGTGGCACAATCATCTTAGCTATCCTAAGTGTGTTTATATAATTTTAGACATTTTTCCTTTTCCCTTCCTTTTTCCATGAGATAGTATTTTTTCCCCTATAAGCAGATTCTTGTCCTTTCACTGTGTTTATTGAGTTGTTTGTATCTTATGTACTCTTACCATTTCTTACACTAGGGAGACTATACGGTACTTACACATGTGAATTTGATATATTTCACTTATGAGTGTGGTCTCAAGTTGCATCCGTTTACTTATAAATATCTCCATATGATCATTATTTATAGCTGAGTGGTACTCCATTGTACAAAAATACCACATCTTTTTTATCCATTCCTCAGCTGATGGGCACTTAGGTTGTCTTTAAAGGAGCAGCTGACGAGAAATGAATTCCCAGGAGGGAGCTTCGTCTGCGATGCCCAGAGTCCCTCAGGGAATATGAGCCAGGAAGCGGCTGTGTGCAGAGGGAAGATGCTCAGAGACACCGGGAGGGGACAGCCACCCAATAGCCAAGGTGAGGACCCTCACACCAAGATGCTGGTGACCCCGGGACACGGGCTTCTGCCTGCGGAGCCACGAGAAGACACATTTCTGCTGTTTAAGGCACCCGGTCTGCAGCACTGCCACGGCAGCCCTGCCACAGACACGAGTCTCACACAGGACTCCGCAGCACGTGAAGGGCGTTGGAAGAAAGCTGAGGAGTGCGGTCAGTAGCGCTGTGCAGATCTCCATGTTGTAGCCCTGATAACTGCAGGATGCTGTGATGTAAGATGTTAACTTCGGGGCGAACTGGGGAGCAAGTGAGGATACCATGATTTTCAATTCTTTTCAAATAGTTACTTCAACAAGAAAAGTTTAAAGATCTAAAGTCAAAGAAGACTAAACACACATACAAAATAGGATATTTCCCCCAAAAAGGAAAAACATTGTTGTAAAACAGTGCAACAAAAAAGATCCACTGAGGTGAAGTCAGAGAAGATAGCAGTGGATGGAGAAGAGCAACCAGCGATGCTCCACTTCCAGTGAACGAGCTCCGCTTGCCATGTGCCGTTTACAGTGATCAGAGTCCTCCCCAACCATTACAGCGGAACCCCAAATTTGCAAAGTTTTGGTGAAAGCTCAGAAAGCTCTTAACACAGAGGTGTCAGCAGATGGAAGTCTGTGCCCCGGGTCCTTCTCAGCTGTGTGTAGTGTCACTCATGAGATCACTTCTCTGTGTTACACACACATCTGTTCACCAGGATGGGTCACTTTGACCCCACAACCCTTTCTCCTCCAAAATATTTCTCCTTATACAGTGCTATGCTCTTGAGAAGGGGGATTGGAGAGTGACTTTCCAGATGCTCCTACCCTATAATCCGTGAGATCCAGAGGTGTGCAGAGGCTCATATTGGGAACTCTTGTATGAGGTGTTTTCCTGGTTCTGTCTCCGGGGGTCGCTTCTCTTGTTTGTCAGATAAGGAAAGGCATCTGTGTCCTGAACAGGGACCATGAGGGCCTTCACATTCAGAAGCCTGTCTACTTCATCTGGGAAAGGCTTGCTCTCTTTTCTGTATCATAGTAAATGCTCAATTAATATGTTAAGTAAGGAGTGAGGCATTTGTAACAGAAAGTCCTTGGGCTGGTTATGCTCCCACCATTGCCTGCAGAGAAAGAACAGCACCTGCTAACACAGTTGTTTTGGTAAGCCTGGAAGAGGAGGACAAGAGAGAGAAGCATGGGTTTGCCCTGGAGCCCCGACAGGAGCAGAGAACTTAGGAGTATGTTAGAACCGAGCCTCACAGGAAAGCAGAAAATACACCTGGGTGGGGGTGGGAGTCACACCAGCAGCTACAGTGCCGTGGTTTAGGAGGGAACCCTTACGTGGTTTCAGTCCACCACACTCCAATTTGCCAAGTAAGTTCCTCCCTCACTTATCCATATTGAACACACTGTCTGCAAGCTACAAATGTCGCTTCTGGATACGACTGTGGCCACCTGGGAGTTCAGAGGACATTTCCGTTTTCTACGTGTAAAATAATTAACAATCGATACATTTGAGACCTTTTGGGTCAACCAATATCAATTTTAGGATTTAGGAGACATTGAGACTTACAGAAACAGGCTTGTTACAACTTGTAACTGCAAAGAATATTAAAAAAGCAAGAACTGCAATATAAGAACTGCGAAGAATATAAGAAAATCTTGTGCTCTGGCACTTATTAAGCCCTGGGAAAACAGATGGATGAGAAGTCTGATGTGCCCTTCTGAGAGGACACTTACTATGCTGTTGTTAAGGCATAAAGAGAGGAAGAGAACGTGATGCAGATTGGGCATTGCTGAAAAAAAAATGTTATGAAAAGATTTCAAAATATCTCCTGGAGGCCACTCACGAGGCTTAGTAGGGACCAAGAATCCATGTGACAGCAGGGAAAAAGGTTAAAAAATGTTTTATATCTCTGTTCTTAGTGCAAGTTGTCATTAATTGCTATAATCTAAGTGTCCAACCGACAGATACGTTCCAGGAAAAGCGTGTAAGCCCTCAGTGTTTCAGAAATCTCCTCTGGTCCTGGGCTGATAACACCCGTCTCCATGAATAATGCCACCCTTCACGCTGTCTGAGGCCCAGCCATTAGCAATCCTGGTGATTTACATTTACACACATTGTCCTTTGTAGAAACTCCTCCAGAAGGTGCCTTACAAGAATACATTATCTATGCCTCCAGCCCTATCATGCAGACAGTGAACAAATCGGCATTGACTTCATCAAAGACGTGGACCCTTTGTCATCCAGCCAACCTGACTGTCGGCCACAGTTCTACTGTACACACAGCAGAACGCGATGGGTGTTCCCTGTCCATGTCTGAGCTTGTAAAAATCTGTCCTTCCTGCCTCACAGAGTTGGGATGCAGAGATCTTAAAATGTGTGGCCAACGATACCTGCAAAGATGGGTGGCTGTTTTCTTCCTACCTCTGTTATTTATTTGCTGACTTGCCTTTCACTCTTCTCTGGAAGCCAGGGCAGCAAGGATGCAGCAGGATCTCAGAAAAATACAAATTGTGTCTCACAAGCGCTTCTCTTTCAGGGTCAGTTTCCCGCCTGGGAGCCCACAGGCGCTCTGCAAGCCGGGAGGACCTCTACGCGCGGCTGGGAGTGGTTGGAGAAGGGTTGGGAGAAGCAATGGTAAGAAGACAGCAGGGCTGATTTTTTTTTACATTTTATTTATTTAGTAAGTCAACTTGCCGTGAGATCTCTCTCTTCTAAATTTCTAACTGTATGATATTGAGTTGCTACCCATCAGCACACGGCTGCATAGCAGGAAGCTTATGCATCTTGCTAAACAGACGTTTACAGGCATTGCGTATTAACTCTCCATCTCCCCCTCGCCTGGCGATCGTCCTTCCACTCTTTGGTTTCCTGAGTTTAACTGTTTTAGGGACACTATGCAAGCAGTATTTGCGCACCTGCCACTGGCTTATTTCAACTCATGTCCTCAAGGTTCACTCCTGTTGTTACATATGGCAGTTTCCTTCTTTGCATGGATGAATAATATTTCACTGCACATGTACATCACCTGCTAGGATTCCCAGTGTTCATGAGGGGCGTCCCATGCCCTGCCCTTGGCCAGCCCCCCAACGCGTGACTGCAAGTGGCTGGAATCAGGGCCAGAAGTGAGTCAAATAAGGTCCTACTTGGGCCACCAGAGGTGGCAGCCCCAAGTGGGAAATGGGAGCCCAAAAGGCAAGAGGACCCCTCTGTGGGGCAGAGGTGGCAGCTTCCCCGAGTAGGGTGTCGGGTGGAGCCTGAGCCAGGTGACAGGGATGTGTAAGGAAAGCCCAGCATGTGCTAAGCCAGAGACTGATCAAGCACAGGCTGGAGTGATTAAATAGGACGCATCTCAGAAAGCAGCAGGTCCAGTATCTCACATCTTGATGACAAGAGAGAGGACAAGAACGAAGTGTGTGGTGCTGCAGTGTCCGTAGAATTATCAGTGTGAACTTTTGATTTTCGATCAAAACAGAAATGCAGATCAATGGAGGTGAGTGTGCACAGTGTGTTTCCCTAGGTCTCCACCGGAAGAGCCGGGGAGTAGCCACCCTCAGGGAGTCTAAGCACACAAGGTGTCCAGGCTTTGATGCCTCAGTACTATGTGCCACTGAAATAATTATGATTTCCTTGGAGAAGCGACGATGCAGGTTCCACAAAGCTGAGGATGAACTTGGAGAAATACATTGCCAGAGAATGAGTTAGGGCTCAGCTATGAATATGTCGTAAGGACAAAGACAGTTTACGTGTTCCTATTAAATCTCAAACAAATTCGAGCATCCAAATAAGTAATGATTAGAACAAACTACCCTCCATTAAGTCAGGAATCCTGTGTGTCCACCCATATGAAGAGATGAGGTAGTTGGAGAGGAGAAAGTCTTTTTATACTACAATGTCAACTAATAAAAGGAAAAATTATGGGATGAGGAAAACCACCTTTTCCTAACTAGAATAATAATAACATGGCCAAGAAACATTAATGATACTAATAAAAAATGACAATATTTGAGGAGAAATGAGCTGTTTACAAAGTCTCAAAATACCTCTGCAAAAAAAATACCTCTCAAAATATCTCTGCAAAACCATTATAAAATGCTTTAAATCATGATACATCACTGTATATGTTTTTTCCCCAGCCCTAATCTTCAAGCTAGGGCTAGTGGGCAAACATTTCAAAGATCCTGTTCGCTTCTAAATGAATAAAGAATTCCATCCTCTGAGCGTGGCTCACCTTCTACCAGGTTGCTGCATTTTGAAGAAAGGGCAGGTAATACACAGTTTTACTCTGAGCTGTAACATACATGAGTTATGAAACGGTTTTCTCAAAATGGTATGAAAGAGCTTCCTACACAGTTGTTCGTTTCTTGGTGACTGCCACTATTTAAGGGTACCGGGCACTTTAACTGCCATTCTTTTCAAGGCCCGTGCGCCATCCCCTGGGGGTACGGTTGATTCCTCAGCCTGATGGCTTATTGAGCTATACCCTTCCCTCTGTCTCCTCTTTCTCCTCTGGAAATCTGTCAGGTGGATGCCAGGATTACGCTGCCTTGTCTTAATTGTTCTATTTTCCCTCTGAGGAATTCAAAGAAATATTTTCTGCTCCATATCACTAGATTTTAGTTTTCCTTCTTGTGTTTTTTTTTATTGCAAGATTTCCAAGGAGGTATTTCTGTATAACCACCAGAATTGTTGCATCAGGAACAAAGTATTCTCAATTATCTGTCAGAGAATTTCACTCATTATAATTCTGAAGTCTTTTTATCCTGCTGCATTTTAAATAGATGTTTTTCCTTCATGTTAGTGCTAACCATTTTTCTTGTGATGTTGATTTCTGAGATCCTGTTTGAGTTTGCTATTTCCATAAAATATTTCACAGAAATTACAAGTTTGCCTGGATGCATTAATTTTCCCAGACTCTCACTCCCTCCTGCTGCCTTGCAGCCTGAATCTTAAGCTGTCACCTGTCTTCCCCTCTGCAATGTTCCGGCCACTCTCTGCCAAGGGGCTGCTGGGCTATTTTCTTCTCTGACCAATTCTGCTTCTCAGCCTCACATGGCTACTGCACAGCAGCTTTTCTGCAAATCAATCTTTCTCCCATTGAATGACGTCGTGTTCGCCTCAGCATGTCTAGACTAGAACGTAGAACACATTGTTCTGAACCTGTGAGCGCTTCAAGTGCTATTATCTGAGTGAACTAACAGTGAGAAAACTGTGGGAGAGACAAACATCACAGTGAAGATGATGGGTACCCTGGGCCCTGGTGTTCTTATGCCCCATGTGCACCACAAGGCACGCGGTCACAGCAGCCATCCTGTGTCTCCCATGGGTGATCACACACTGTCACAGCTTGTCACTGACCATGTTCCATGTTGCTTTTGATGCTTCGAACACCCAGGTGTTGTGCATAGGACATTAATACTGAGGTGGGCAAACGAGTTCTTCCATATAATGGGAAAACCATTACTCACTCTGAGACTTACTGACACTAAATTCATTTAATTTATTTTATACCATGAAAACATCATGTACAAAATAAACACATATGTGTGAATGTGTGTATGGATGCACATATATACGTATGTGTCTGTGCGGAGACGATATACATACGCAACTCCCTTGTAATGTAAGGAGCCAACATAAAAATTCCCATGTTTTACAAGTGAGAGAACCAAGTGACACCAAGAGACCGAAGTACCTTGTTCAAGGATAAAGAGCAACAAACAATAAAACACAAATTCAGCCTCTTATCCAGAAACATCCTTCCCAAAGTGTAACAGCCATCTGATTGTTCAGCCTGAAGAACTGCATGGTATAAGAAGCACTTAAGATGTGACATTGATAATACATTTTCAGTGACAAAGAACATGACTAACTCTTAGAGAGTAGAGAGAACCTAAATAAATCATTAAACTCAGTATCTAGAAAACGTTATTGAAAATATTCTGAAAACAAGACGTTGATTTGTTAAGGTCATAAAATTTCGATGGTGACACCTACACTGTGACCTGCCATTAGATGTAAATTTTGATATTTTCTCTACCTTGAAGTTCACTAACTTCATAGTTATGTGACCAGTAAGCTCTTTAAAATCAAACAGCTCTTAGCACCCACAAAGCAAAACCAATTGAGCAACCAGGCAAGAAGTAAAACTATTAACTGGAGTGGGGAATCTGGAAGAGAAACAAGAACAGAAGGCTAAAACATGAGCTTTTCGGAGAACACATAGGCACATATACACATATCTAAGCACTTGCATATTCTGACCAATGACATTCCCTTATGTAGGTTTCTTCTATTCATGGATTAGGATTTTTCCTATATGCACAAATACGAGCCTACCTCCTCATTCTTTGCATCTCCACTATGAGAAATGCTATGTTAACTTAAAGCAATTTCCTACCGCCATGTTTTAATTCAGGTATCTTTAACATAAAAGTATTCCAATCAATATCTGCATTCAAATAGGTCAGCATAATTTTCAATTGTATCTGGGGTTCCAATTTCCAGGTTTTTGCAAATGATAAAATTCACCCAAGTAATATATACAACAGGATGACTTTTGAAAATGTGTACTGTCCCTGGGCAGATTACCCCCTTAGTATCCTGCATCTGTAGGCCAGGGACAGCTTGTGGCCATGTGACCAAGCCCAAAGCATACTTGCCAGGAGGAAACTAGGGGCTTCTTCCCTGGCCCACCGCCTTCCGACTGTCGCTTCTAGCACACAGTACCAGATTTACCCATGTCTGACCACTGGGCACAGGAAAAGAGCCACATCTCATCACCTCAGGAAGGTGGCTATCACTGTTCCCAGCCCTCACCAAGTACCTACCATGTAGAAAATACAGACAGTCTCCTTCCCAACCTACAGCCTCGGAACTGCAGGTGCTAGGGGGTAAAGCCGTGGCAACACCCACACTTGTTTCTGTGGATCTGCGAGGTTCTCATCCATTCCCTGATACTCCAGGACTGTAGCTACCAAACCCACAAGGCTCATAAGCATCAGACTTGCTCTGCATGACCTGGGGACATTTTCATTTTTGTTCTACAACTCTAAGACCCCAGACACTGAACTCTCAAGGCTAGGACCAACTTACTCAACCTTCGGAATGGAGGGAAGAGCTCCACCATCCAGGAAAGGGGGTGCCAGTACTGTAAGCCCAAATGTTACCTTTGTATCACCCAGGGGACTTCAGTAGTGTCTCCTCCATAGCTAACACACTTTGAACTACAGACACTGAGACTACAAGTCCTGAGACTACATGAATTGTTTGTCCTTTGAGATCTAGAGAGGGTGCCATCTAGGTTTTACAGTTTCAAAGCAGCAGCTAACAGATCTATAAGGACCCATTGCAATCACCCAGTGGGAACCAGGTAAGGTCCCCTTTGTGTGCAAAAACACCAAGTCACAATTACTGCTGGCACAGGATGCAGCCTTCTTTGTGCCCATCCTGTGGGACCTGAGAAAGGCTGCTTTCATCCCGTGGCTGAAGAGCCACGGCTCTGACGTCAAAGCCCACGCATCACCTGCGTTCTTCATGAGCAGACTTGGGAAGGTATTGCTTACGGTTGCAGTTTGAGGGCTATGGATGGTGGAGCCACAACACTTGCCAACACCTGCACTTGACTTTAGGGACCCAGGCACAGTGCTGCCTACATCTGAAACACGGAGGCTCTTGAAGTTCTTTCCGCAAGCCTCTGTCCCAGCAGGGTCTCACTCTGCAGCGGATCCCGAGTTTGGGAATCGCTGTCAACTGCAGAGATGCATAAATACTCACAAGAACTGCTTGAGTCCAGAATATTGAGGACTCACAAATACTGTTGGCGTCAACCAAAGAGGAAGAAATCACACAGGGTCTGTGGTTTTGAGCCCTTCTGTATCTAAACCCAAAGTGCCTATTTGACTATAATCTATGTCTCACCCAAATGAAAAGCAATTTTCCTACAAAAGATACTTCAAGTGTTATACTAGATATTCATTATCCTTACACCACTGTAATGACAAGGCACAGAGAACTAAACAGGAAACTCCAGAGGAGAATATTATTATTTTTTCAGAAATAGGTCCCAATTTAAAGGAAATACAGAAAAATTCTGAACAATAATTTAAAATAATGATCTTAAGGATATTTGGTGACATGTAATAGAATACAGATAAACAATACATATAAATAAGAAAAAGTCCTTCAAAATATCAAGAGAAACTCATTGAAGATATAGAAATTGCAAAATAAACCAGTCAGAAATGTTAGAGCTAAAAACTCAGTCGATGAAATGAAAAAAAATTAAAAACACCTTCTATACAGACTAGAACAAATGGAAGAATTTCTAAACTTGATGATATATTCTGCATCATCCAATGAGAGAGAGAGAGAGAGAGAGAGAGAGAGAGAGAGAGAGAGAGAAAAGGAGAGAGGAGAAAAAGTTCAAAGAATGAGGAAAGTCTTACAGGTCACATTTGATTGTAGGAATTGCAGAAAGTGAAGAAAAGAATCAAAAGTACATTTCACAAACTAATGGATGAAAACTTCCAAAATCTTTTAAGACACTGAGAGCTAAGAAGGTCAAAGGACTCAACAAAATGTAACCAAAATTGATGTCATCCAAGGCACACCACTTCAAAACTCAAAAGGACAAGACAAAGTGAATCCTAAAAACGGAAGGAAAAAGCCGTCAAGTCACACATACAGGTGTGCCCATCGAATACACAAGTAATTTCTTAGGAGAAATCTTGCAGGAAAGGAGAAAATATAAGAATTTTGGAAGTGCTGAAAACTCCAACAAGATTATCTTTCCAAACTGAAAAAGAGTGTCTTTTCCAGATAAGCAAAAATAGAGGGAATTCATCATCATCATCAAGTAAAAAAGAATAAAGAAAATCCACCCTAGAAACAGAAAATGATGAATACCATCCTGAAATTAAATCAGTATATGAAATGCAGTAAAAGAATAGGTACATGAAACAGAAAGAAATGAGAATCAAAGGTTAGAGTAACAGTAAGTCACCAAATCACAAGAGTAAGAGAGGAAGACAGGAAACAAAAGTACACAAAATAAGTAGAATATGATTAACAATAAATATATAGTTATATAAATATAACATAAATTTATATTTATAAATGACAAGAGGAAATGCATTTCTGTCCACAATAAACTTTGAATATAAATGAATTAATATTCATTAATATTCTCTCTCTCTCATTGGATGATGCAGAATATATCATCAAGTTTAGAAATTCTTCCATTTGTTCTAGTCTGTATAGAAGGTGTTTTTAATATTCAGGAAACATAGACTGAATGAATTAAAAAATCCAAAAGCCAGTAATATGCTGCTTACAAGAAAGTCCTCTCCCTAGTAAAGACACACACTGACTAAAAGTGAAGGGCTGGAGAAAAGTATCACAAAACGAATACCCAAAGCCGGAAAGAGCAGGCGTACTTGTCTCTACTCTAAAAAATGTCAGGTGAACTCTAAAAAACGTCAGGCAGGGTATTACATAGTTGGTGAGAATATGTATATTCCCTTCCGTGAGATCACCTAAGCGCATACAGTAAATATTGTTATATCTAAAGAGAACAGTAGACTTTAACCACAGAGACCTCAACAACCCACCTCTCTTGGCTTTTCTTGATCTGAGATCATACAGGCGGAAAAACAACAAAGAACCATCTGAGTTCAACCTTACTTGTGTGCAAATAGAATTAAGAGACATTTAAAGAACATTTCATCCAAGGGCAACAGAATACTCATTCTTCAAGCCAGCACGTGGAATAATCTCCAGGATGACCCGCTGAGACCACAGGTAAGTCTCAGCATGAGTTTTACTGCTTGAAACTGTATTATGTGCCTTTTTAGATCACCGTAGAATAAAACTATTAATCAAGAACAAGAAGAATAGAAAAGTATACAAAAGCATAGAAATTGAATAGTATGATCCTATGTAACCAATTAGTAATTAAATAAATAAAACAAACATTCCAGAAGCAAATGAAAATGAAACCATCAGAACTTGTGAGTCAGAGGCTCGCCGAGAGGGAAGTCTCCAAGTAATAAAAACATATATCACAAAGAAAAGAGAAGATCTCAGATAATCTATCCCAAACCCTGGGAGAGCAAGATTATTCACCCCAAAATTATGAGGGACTAAATAGTAAAGATGAAATCAAAATAAAAACATTGAAACTAAATATAAGAAAGGTCAATGAAAGTGGAGGGTAGGTCTTTGAAAAAGATGAACAAAATTGACAAACATTTACCTAGATTAGCCAAGAAAAAAAGAGGGAATACTCAAATAAAGTTAGAGATGAAAGGAGACAATCTAAATGATACAAAGAACTGTAAAAAATTCCTATGTTCAATAATACACTCAACATAAAAAACTGAAATTTTGGGAGAAATGAATAAATTCCTGAACACATACAGCCTGCCAAAACTGAAATGAGAAGAAATAGAAAATAAACACTGAAGCAATAATTAAAAATCTGGCTTCTCTAACCAGTCCTAGACTTGACTGCTGTATGGGTGAATTCCATAAAACACTTGAAGAACCATTTTCAATTCTTCTTATTCAGTGCTTGGATTCCATCCTACCCCAGGAAGAATGGCCATCATCAAGAAAGAATTCAAGTAATAACAGGTGGTGGTGAGGCTGTGGGGACAAAGGAACCCTTCTCTATGGTTGATGAGAGTGTAACTAGTGCAACCACCGTGGAAATCCATATGGAGACTGCTCAGAAACTACCTCAAGTGCCATTATTTCCAGCTGTTGTCCTTCTAGGTATCTTCTGGAAAGAGTTGAAGATATCATATTACAGAGATACATGCATACTTATATTTACAGGAGCACAACTTGTCATAGCTAAATTTGGAAGCAGCCTCTGTGTTCACCAATGATAAAGAAAATGTTTTATTTATGCACAGTGGAGCACTACTGTGTCATGCACAAGTATGAATTTGAATCATTTATAGGAAAATGGATGCATCTTGAGGCCACGGGGGTAGGTGAAATCAATCAGACACACGTGTTTAGATATGGCACGGTTTCCCTTTTATGAGAAGTCACGAAATATATATTAAAAAACTGAAATAAAAGAAAACAGGAACTTGGGATCTAGGTTTCCTTCAGAAGGGGAGGGGACAGAGAGATGGAAGGGTGGGGTGAGAGAGGAGGGAAGGGCTAAAAGGGAATTGTGACGTGTTATATACGTGTACCCTCTGCCACGAGGGGTCACTGTGTGCTGCGAACACGCACCTATTAAACAGTAAACTAATAGAAAGTGACATCATCATGTCTTTCTGTAGATAATACACAGGCATGGGCCCCAGGAGGTCAAGGGCTGGTTGTCAACATGGAAAGTGAAGCCAGGGATGGAAGCGCAATGACGGTGTGGGGACACCCCTGTCCATCCCTGCTGCAGTCCTGGACCCTCTGCTTTGCTCTAACAGCCTGGGCAGAGAGGACTTGAGGCAGCCCTGAGGCCTCCCTCGCACTGGAGCTGGCTTGCAATACGCCTTCTTCAGTCCATCGTGCTCCCCTCCCCCCGCAAGGCTCCCCCGCCCCGTCTGGCTATATTTATTTTCCTTTCTGGTTATATTTGGGTTTCTCATATAAGGGAAAGCATGAGACATGTAACCTGCTCTGTCTGATCGATTTGACCTAGCAGGATGTTCTCTAGACACATCTATCTTCTGACACACGACTCAGATTTACCTTCGTTACTACTGGGTAGTGCTGTATTGTGCACATACACACTCGTTCCCTTACCCACTCATCTGCTGATGGGTGTACGGGCTGCTGCAGGAGTTGCATGGCTATATGTAGGGGTGTGCATGTATATGCGTATGAAACAGGGTGTCAGCGAACTCTTTGGGGAAGATACTTGGGAGGGAAATAGCTGGGTCACATGAAATTTTTATGTTAGAATTTGTGAGAAATATTCACACCGATTTCCCCAGTGGTTGTACTAGTCTACACTTCTGCTAACAGTGTAGAAGCGTTCTTTTTCCCCACAGTCTTGCTAACATTTATTGGGTTTTGAGTTCGTGACGGTAGCCTTTTTGTCTGGAGGAAGGTGGAAGTGTTTTGATTTGCATTCTTGGAGCCAAAGACCCTGAATATTTTTAAATGTATCTCCTTCCCTTTTATACTACTTCTTTGGACCAGGCTATGTTCATTTCAGTTGCCCATTTACTGGCTGGGTCTTTTTATTTTTTAGTATCTAATTTTTTGAGTTATTTATATATTCTATATATTAGTCCTTTGTCTGAAGAATAGATGAATTTTTTTCCACTCTGTAGGTTGTCTGTTTACTCAGTTGATGGTTTTGCTTGCTTTGTAGAAACATTTAAATTTGATATGTTGTTTCTTGGTGTTATTTTTTTATTTGGGTTCTGGTTAGAAAGTCCTTGTCTATGCCTACATCTTCAAGACTTTTACCTAGTGCTATCTTCCAGCAGATATTTTTCTGTATTAATGTCTTGGTCTTTGATCCATTTTGATTTTATTTTTTTGAGTTATTCCATGTCAGTAACTTGCTTTCCCAACACCACTTGTTAAAGGGCCCATGTTTCTTCCGTGTATGTTTCCCACCCTTTTGACAAACACTGGATGCCTGAGTGGCCTGAGGTTGCTTTGCATCTTCTGTTCTGTTTGGTTGACCCACACGTCTGTTTGGGTGCTATCACCATGCTACATTTATCACCATGGTTTGATGCAGCTGGAGCTCCCAGAACTGAGAACGCTCCTGCTTCCCTGCTGTTCTCCAAGGTTGCTCTCTGATTCTGCATATATTCTAGCTCTGTACACATGTCCGAATTGCTTTTCTAATTCTGTGAAGAGTGGTGTTGGGAGCTTGACTGGACTGCACCCAATCTATCTATCAGTTTTGGTAATACGGCCACTTAGACAGTTACCCAGCTTTTAGGAATTTCCCCTTCTGTTGAATTTTTGGAATTTTGTTTGCGATGTGTCATAGAAAGGCTCCTTTCTGCTGTGACTCTGTGGGATTCCATATGTCTTTTGTTCATAAGTATTGAATTCTTTTCCTATAGTTGGAAATGTTTCTGCTATGATTTCATATATCTTTTGTGTTGTCTTCGAATTTTTCCTTCTTTCCCTGGTTCCTGATTTTTTAAGTCATTTGGGAGCTGTCAGATCTGGCTTGTCAGCCATCTTGTCACTTTTAGGGTGTCACTGACTTTATGATCTGCTATATTCTCTCTCTTCATTTCTGATACCTGTCCTCATATTGGTCAACGCTGCAACCATATTTTCTACTAAATTTTTCATATCTTGTATTTTTGCTCACTTAATTTTGATAATTGGTAATTCTTTATCAAACTGGTCATTAATAGTTTATTTAATTCAACTTATTGTTTGTTTCTTCTTTAAACTCACCAAACACTTTCTCACTAAAATCCCTCGCCTGTTCAGTACAATCCTCTTTCTCTAAGCATGGCTTTGCTTATGCGTTTCTGCTTTGAGCTCCTTCCTCCGCCTCCGTGTATGTGCGGTCAGCTTGGGCAGGCAGGGCTGGGCAGGCGTCTTGTAGCCGTCCTTCCTTACCTTTGTGTTGTCTTTGTGCGGCCGGAATCATGGGTTAGGGAAGAAACACTGTCACTACCATGGAGATCTCATTACTAGACTGTTTCCCTGTCATGTGTCACTGTGTTAGTTATGCTTTGGAGTTTGTAACCCTCTTTCACCCACTCGACATAAATATTTGAGGATCCTCTTTGTGTCCAGCCTTCTGGGAGCTTGTGCTTGTGGAGCTGGGGCTGGAGTTTCTGACTGTTTAACTTTTCCCTCTGTTTTGTTTTTGTTTGTTTTGGTTTTTTTTACAGTTTCTCCATTTTCTGTGTGATTTGTAGCTTTCGTGTCACCTCTTTCTTGAACCTGGAGCTCTTATTTCCTCTTCACAAAGGCCTTATGTTTCAGATGTTACCATTCCCAGGCCCTGTGGATGTTGTGATATGGTGCCAGGTTTTATTGTACCATCTGTCAAAAAAGGTAAATATAATTAACTGCATCTTTGTTGAGATACTAGATACTGAACCCAGGGCATCAAACGTGCTAGGCGAGTATTCTACTGCTAAGCTGCACCCCAGCCCACTAACAGCAATTTCTGAATTGCTCATGTTCGTATTTACAAGTACAGTCAAATATCCTGTATTAACTTTGTCTCCTGGTCCTTGTGAGAGTCACAAGTTCAGACCACTTGCAGAATGCTCAGGAATTTGCTATTTTTTATGAGGATTGTCAGGTCCTTGATATTTTTTTCCACCAACACACACTTGATTTCTTTATTTCCCATTGTTGCTATCATGAGCATGATGAATATGGAAATCAGTATGGAGAGTCCTCAGAAAAAAAAAAAAACACTAGAAATCCCATTTGACTCAGCAGCTTTTTGTCCTCTAGGTGTCCTCCTGATAGAGTTAGACTTCGTATCACAGCTATACTTGTGTTTATAGTGGCACAGTTCATCACTAAGTCTTGAGAGCAGCCTACATGTGCACCCACAGGTGCATGGACAGAGAAAATGTGTTTACACATCACCGAGTCGCGCTGGCCATGCAGAAGGATGACGCCAGTCGCTGGCGGGAAAATGGATGCTTCTCGAGACCATAACATGATATGAAGTTAACCAAGCACACAGGTTTAAAAATCACATCTATTTTATATGAGAAACACAAAATATGAATAAAGAGCAAAATAAAAGATAAAGAAGAGGAAATAAGGAGATAGATCCTGTCCAAACGGGAAGAGGATAAGGATGCAGTGGGAAGGGGGCAGAGGGAAAGGGGTGGCAGAAGAACTGGGAGATCTTTGGTACAAAGAATGTAACCTTTATGTGCCACAGAAGTGCGCTGCTAAAAACTAAAAACAGAAAAAGGCGTTGAGAGCTGGGATGCAGCTCAGCGGCACAGCACCTGCCTGGCACACCTGAGGTCCTGAGTTTGATTCCCAGTACAAACAAACAAACAAACAAACAACGTCTAGTAGGAAGAGTAAGACCAGGAACAGCTGCCTTGTCCCCAGCGCCGGAGGCACCGTCTGTTTCAGAATCCATGCGTTTCTGACTGGTTACTTAGGCCTTCGGGGTGGAAATCATGAGGGCTGGAGCTCCCCACTCCTGATGTCCCTGCTCTGAATGTCTGTCTTGCTCCCTGGCCCCGCCAGCCGGGCAGGTCCTCTTCCCCCACCTGGGCTGAGTGCTGCTACTGTAAAGAGTTCTCTGCTTACCCCTGGGTTTCCTTAGCTGGCACAATGTGCCTTGCTGAGGGCTCTTCTGAGTAAAGTCCTGCACTGAGCTCCCCAGGCCCGCGGGTCTTTACCTGGGGAGCTGCAGTGTGCACAGCTTGAAGCTGTATTAGTGCATGGGTGCTGTCGTGCAGTTACGGTCACCCTGAGGCCAGTACACAGGCTCACCTAACTCGGGGGTCTTTTCTGGAAATCCCTTCCCCTCCCCTCCCCTCCCCTCCCTCCCTCCTTCCTCCCTCCTCCCCTGGTGTTCATTCTCCTTAGCTTTATCAATCCTAGCTCATGCTATGGCGCACCGTGTTTGCATCCCCCAGGGTTAACAGGCTCGTATCTACAGGACAGCTTCACTCTACTTACCTCTCCTTTCCCTCGTCCTCACCCCTCGGCCCTGTTCCCCTGGGCCTCATCCTTATTGAAGGGACCTCTTTGTCCCCTTCTTTCTGTCTTTTGTTATTCTCTTTGTTTAAACTTTACCTCACTCAAGTCAGGGACACCATATAGGGTTTACGCTTGTGTGTTTGGTTTATTTTACCCAGTGTGCATCTGTTCTACCAATTTGTCATTCTTTAGAGCCGAGTAGTATTCCATTAACATAGACAGCACATTTTCTTTATCCGGTCACCTGCTGGGTGCACAGGTTGCTTCCGGGATATAGCTATCAGAGCTGTGCTGCAGGAGCCACTGGAACCAGGATCACTGTAGGGTGCGGTCCTGAGCCCCACAGGGAAATGCTTGACAGGGAAAGCGCGGCCACAGGGGATTTCTAACTTCTGTTCTTCACGGGCAGGACTTTTTCCTATTTCTGCCTCTTTCTCTAGAGCTCTTGCTCTCCTGGGTTCCCACATGAATTCGCTACTCATCAACAATGGTCCACAAGTTAGTGAATCTCTGTGCATTTGTCTTCAATATTTTTTTCTTTTCAAAACAAGTGATCTTGAGCAATCTATTTTCAAGTGTGCTCATGCTTCTGATTTCCCCAGGTACCGAACCCCTTGAATGAATTTCCATGTCTTCTGTCATAGTTTTCACCTCGGCGGTTTCCATGTCGGATTCCCCCCCATTCTGCTCTTCAGCATGATGATTAGTTCCTTAAACACGTGAATAACAGGTGCTGTGGAATTTCGCCATCTCGACATGAAGCAGACTCAGTCTCCATGGAGCTTTTCACGTGGGTCCCACTGGTCTGTTTCCTTGTGAGGGTTGGGGCCTTTGTTTGCCATTGTAGGACACATGGGAACCATCCTGGATGACAGCATCCTGTCCTCAGCGGGTTTCTGTGGCTACTGTTGCTGTTCCTATTGTCTTGTGATTTAATAATGTTCACGAACTGCTTCTCAGAAGTCCATCTTCCATACAGTGTCTGTAAAGTTTAGCTTTGGATTCTGTAAATAAAGCCAGAGTCTTAAGTGTTTGAGTCTATCACCCTTCAGATTATAACTTTAGCTCAGCCCAAAGCTGGGTGGAGGCTGCGGTAGCATCTCAAGCCAGCAGGTTTCCCGGCCGACGTGCTTGTGGATCTGTGTGCCAGCGGGGGGAAAATGCAGACGGAAGGCTGACTTACTGTCCCACTCCGGGGCTGCCCGTGAGTGCAGGGCAGGGCCTGTCAGCATGGGTACACGGGAGCCTGGTCTCTCTCCAGTCTTTCCGCCTGTGCCCAGGGCCTCGGGCACAGCTCAGGGAACCATGGGCCTGGCGCCCGCTTTGGCCCCCTCCAGCCTGCAAACCTGTGAGGCCACGCAACCCCGTGCCTGCTTCCCGCGCGTCGGAGCTGGGGCTGACTGGCTGCTCAGCTCAGCTGCAAGGCCCACAGCTGCTTTGTCCCACTGTTGCCCCTTGGTACGAAGCAGAGGGAGGGCTAAGGTTTCCGGGCTACTAACAGGTCTAAATGTTAGCTGCGGAGACAATGGGGACTTGGGGCAGAGAGACATTCTAAGGGAGTTTTATTACCAGCAGCATATTAAATATTTTTATGTGTATGCTGTACATTTTTGGTAAGTAAATTTTAATTACTATATATTCTTAGTTACTATATAAATGCCATCATTTTTCCTCGTAAATATCACATTGTATTTAATCGTTCAAGAAAATTTTGAACATAAAAATGTAGCATTCTATTACCACTTACCCATAAAATCCTTTACCAGCTATTCTAAATTTAAAAAAAAAAACCCTTCAGATTAAGAACAATCTAATCTCCATTTGAACATCATAAATATTTTATTCCTCTTTTATTATACATAGTATTTAATTTCTCACATTTTATAGCTTTATCCTCAGAGATAGGGGACCATAACTTGCCTTGAAAAGAACATGATTTCTTCAGGTTTATACTGGAGTTGACAAAGCAAATTAATTGTGGAATTTTACCTAAAATCGATGCATTTTACAGATGAGAATTTTAAAGACCAACAAAGGCAAGGATGTACCATAGCAATCACAGCATTTTAGATATGGGAGAATTTAATTCTACAATTTCTTTTGCTAATCAAAGCACAGTAGATTATATTAATATTCATAGAATATGGGAGACAAGGTTAAGAAACAAAGGGAAGGAACTTCTGAATGGAGCTACAAGCAGTTATCAAGTTAGTCTCTGTCACACACACACACACACACACACACACACACACACACACACACTTTCTATTTAACAATCAAGAACATTCTCTTGACTGTCTCTGTGTGTTTTAAAGACCGCCCTGAAAGTCTGAAAAGTCCATTTCCCACAATTCCTTGCCAGGTGAATGCGATTTACATTCTGTCGGTGAGGGAGCCGCCAAGAGACCTGGGGAAGGCAGAGCGGCAGGACCCTCGCCATGCCTGTGGCATCTGCGCGGGCAGAGGGCTCTGGCAGCTGTGCACCTGAGGCTCTGCAGTTGCTTTCTGAACTCTGCCAGGGAACCCAGTCCTCCTGCAGTGACTCCTGACTTCCTGCTCTCTTGAGTCTTGAGATTTTCTTCCTGACCTTTACAACATAATTCCTTACAAGTATATTGCAAGTCTCTCATTTCTTCTACTAAATCCCTAAAATATTAAAATCCTGACTGATCAGTATTGGGTATCAGAGCAGGACGAGTAAACACTCACTAAAGCTTGCAGCCTCAGCCTGAGAGGGTGGCAGGCAGCCTTCACCTTCTGTCCTCCTGTGTCCTCACATCTCCTAGCCGCTTTGCAATCCTGTGGGTCTGATGCTTGGCTCTGCACCACAGGCTGCAAAAGAGATTCACTGGCATAGCTCCTGGTATAAAAACCAAGATAGTAAATTGTTTTGCTGTGAAGCTGCCTGCATACATTTGTCTATGCAAACAGAGCATTGTCCTCAAGGATGGGGCATCTACCTGCTTCAACACTTTGAACAACATTGCCTTGAGAGCCCAAAGTTAGATCTCAAAGTGTGTCAAGGATGATTCTATAAATTTATTTTACTTCACTCATAATTCAAATGCAATGCAAATGACAAGCATTTACTGCTCATAATTATATAAACAGTTCAAAAACACAAATATGTACAGCTTGCAAAACAGAATCAAATGGGATTCATTACATGCTTATGGGTGGATTCTATAAATAATAAACATGTTCTGGGGACAGAAGTTAAAAAATCTGTAATTCTGGTATGAGGAAATTCTCTGCATTTCTTCCTTCATTTAACAAATGCCTCTTAAGTATCAGATATCCCTTTGGGGTGGACATCTTTAGGCATATTGATTTGTGACCAGCTCTATTTGCCAGCTAGCTGCCATCACAGAGCATCAAAGACCAAGAGGGTTAAACACAGAAATGCATTTTTTTTTTTACTATAATGGAGACTCAGTGCCCAAGATTAGGAGAACCATGTTGATTCCATCCTAAGGCCTCTCCCTTGGCTCATAGATACCTCGTCTTCCCCCACACCCTCATGGAGAAAGAGGTCTGCTGTTGTCCTCTGCTTGGAAACGGGAGCCCTAGCAGGTCCAGGCTTCACTCTTAAAGAAACCTGCTGAAAAGCCCTGTCACAAAGTGTAACTAACCATGGTGGAGGTGAAGGTGTCACCATGTGAGGCTGGGAGCGCCACGGTTTGGTCAGAATTTTCGTCTTAACAGGGTTCTACAGTTTGGCTGGGAAGCAGCTCAGCAGGGGCATGTTTGCTAGCATACATAAGACCGAGTTTGATCCTAGCAACTCAAAAAAATAAAACAAAATGGTCTATTTTAAGGAATTTATAAAATGTTTGTTTTTGAAAATGAAGCAAGTCTTAGAGGAAGTACTGTTACTTCCTAGTATTCAAAATATTTAATACTACAGGAAGACTTCCACATGTATGCCCTCTGGTGTTTAATACTTAGAAAGTATTTATATGAATTATATAAAAGTGATTTTGTAAACTTAATGATGCAAGTTTTTCTAGTTTTTATTTTCTAACACTTGATTAATTTTATTGCTGGTATTTACCTAATTTCAAGGTTTTAAAATGTACCTTTGGAACTTACATTTTTAAAATGTGAAAATTATTCAACACATGCAGAATTAAAAACCCGCACTTGAAAGTTACTTCAGAGGTCGTGTATTTTTAATCTTTGATATTAAGGAAGGAATGAAATGCACAGAAACTGACATTTTGTTGGCGCAGCACATGTGAGGGAAGTCTCTGCATTTTTGACTTCACATTTTGCTATCGGTTGGGTTCATTAATTATGTCTGCATTTGGGGAAGTTTCCAATCTACTGTTATTCTGACACTGTCAAAGAATATATGGCAATTTAACTAAAGTGTCAAATAAAAAAACTGCAGGGGAAGAATTTCAGATCTCAAAAGAACAGTGATATTATAAAATAGAAAGATTTATTATAGAATGAAATGCCCCTTATGCCCTATACAGACAAAAAGAAAAGCCATGCCTTTATATATTAGCTTGCCCTGTGGCTATGTGACAATAAAATAAAAATTCAGTCTCTTTTTTATATCAGTTTTTCCCACTTCAACTTAAAACCCATTCTTCTCTAACAAAGTTTTAGGTATGCTTTTATCTTCCATGCTGTAATTAGTGAATAATCATTGTTTTCTTTTAACATTATTGCAAAATACAAGCGAACAATAACATAAAGATGGCTTTTCCATGAATCATCACTTATTTGCATCCAAATGTCTTTTAGACTTTACTCTTGTTATGGTTTGTGTCTAGATGTCCCCCCAAAGCCTCATGCAGTCATGGGGTGCAAGCTTTTGGGAGGTGGCTGAATCTAGAGCCTGTGACTAATTCATAGTGCAATGCTGGGATTCAGGGTGCTGGGGCTGAGGCTGGGTGACTGCTGGATCAGTACACTGGATTGACACTGCCCTAATCCCAGGACTCTGGATAAGATAAAAGTGGCAGAAAGGACTTATTTTTCTCCTCACTTGCTGGTTTTGCTGTCTTCCATCATAGTGAATGGTCGCCCCTCTGCTGTGAGCCACCCTGCCTTGGAGCCAGCTGATTATGGACTGAAACCTCTACAAACTGTGAGCTAAATATACATTTCCCCCTTTAAACTTTGGGTGTTGGGTATTTTATCTCAGAAACAAGAAAAGTAACCAAGACAGCTCTTTCCTGGTGCTTCTCAAACTCAAACGTACTTCACTAAGCTGCCGAATAAGAAGAGATTGCTGGGCTCTTTCTTTCTTTCACCAGAACTTCAGATGTGTAGCTCTGGAGGAAGTGGTGCTTCCACCTCTGTTCAAAGTGCTCCATCTTCTTTTCTTCCTCTGCCTAATTCTGGACAGTTTCTTCCCATGTATCCTCTAGCTCACACACTGGTGTCACTTATGTCCATCACTTTCTGCAGGAACAGCCATGTGGTTTCTTTTGTCCCTTCTTCACTGGTTATATAAACCCAAGTCCCACGCAGTGCCAGAGTCACTTATGATCCACACTGAAGCACTCCTGTCCCTCCAGGGGAGATGTCCCCAATCCCATCTTACTGTCCTCTCACGCAGTGCGATGAACTGGGCTTCCGTGAGGCCCACTGTTTCCTCAGTTGTACCCATTTTCCATTTGCTGTGTTACAAGTCACCTCAGACTTAGCAGCTTCAAACAATCAGATTTATTATCTTCAGTTTATCTGGGTCTGGAGTCCTGGCAGGGATAGCTAGAGTCCCCACTCACGGTCTCCCCGGATTGTACACTGAGCTGTGTGCTCCTTGGAGACTTGGATAAGGGAAATGTCTCTTCCCAGCTTCTTCCAATGGCAGCAGAAGTCCTGTCCTTCCTTGAGATCGCAGAGGTTCCTGGGGCACATGGCACACAGGACTGTCCGTAGGCACATGACAGCCCAGCAGCTGGATTCTCTGTGCTGGGACGCAGGAGAGATCTTCGCCCCAGTCAGCGAAGGCAGATTTGCAGACACGGCGTCACAGTCCTGAGGCTCGCAGCCCCTCACCTTTGCTGTACACTGCAGCCCCACCAAGATGGTGACAGACCTGCTTTTCCATGTTCTACTGGCCAAAGTAAGCTTCTGCAGAGGCCCAATGAGGGTTTAGCCAGAGGGCGAAAGCGTGAAACTCCCTGCCAGCCAATGTAAACTTGATGCAGTAGCATCATCTGCCTTTCTGGGTCTGTTAGATAAAAATCAGTGTTTCACTACATTGGCCTTCTGGTTTCTGCCCCATTTCAGCTTGTAAGTCTATTTCTTAGTCTCGTTTCTGCCCCCAAAATACTGATCTAATATGAATCCTAGCAAATATGCCACAGTTCCTCTACTGTGTAATTATGATGCAGTAAAAAGAACATAGCCTTTAAGTTAGACCAAATTAGCTCCTAACCCTGTCTTCAAAATTATAACAGGCATAAAAACTTAGAAGTTACTTGATATCTCACTTTCTTAGTAACAATTTATAACATATGGCTAAGAACTCAAGATCATAAGACTCTGTTAGTGCCAACACAACTAGTTTGGCACATGACACCCCTATAAATGTTGGTAATTATTTCATTCTTTCTTTTTTACTAATTTTCTACCTTTTATGTATAATAAATATTTCATGTGAATCTAAAGCAATGCTAGACAGCATATTGAAGAATTAAATGTATTAATTTGATAATACATTCTTTGCTCTTTATAGGATGAAATAAAAGTTTGTATCACTTAAGCTGTATGGGAATTATTTCACTTAATTAAATCTACCTGCTTTAAGTATGCACCATTCATATATTTAGTAATTGACAACTAAATGGCATCTTTGTGGCAATGCTTATCAAGATGGGATCAGATATATACTGCATCTAGATGTTCAACCAGAAAATTAAAAAATACAATTGTGCAGGAATTATGATCACTAAGCTAATTTCATATACTGCTAAGTTCAGTTAACTAGGGCGATTTGCTCTACATTAACAATCCCTGAAACAGGGTTAATGTTAGTAAAACAAGTAATTACAATCCCTAATAATTGTAAGAAAGTAAAAAGTGGCTGCTTTTCCCCACATAGGAAGTTATCTAAAGCTGTGACCACCCACGCCCGCAAGATGGGTTTGTGGCTGTGATAACCAGACTTCAACTCACAAGGTCACGGGAGACAATGAGCCCTATTTTGTAGATGCACAATCTTTGCCGTGGTCTAGACCTTCCAGCAATGTATTTTTCCACACGTGGCCACCCTCAAAGTTTCGTCTCCTGCGTCTCCTTGCAGTCTCTTTCCCAGCTCCAGGCAGAGTTTCCCCTTTGATGATGTGGCCTGGAAGATTTACAGTATTTTTGCCCAGCACACACCATGCATAATTATTGGGAACAGGCAGATTTACCATATTTGAAAATACCGTAGGAAGAGGAGATATTGGAGAAGCCCCGGCCATGAGCTTGGCAATGATCACAGCCTGTGGAGAGCCCTCCGGGGCTCCTTCCCAGCGGAAGTGTGGGCTCACTGTCTGCTCCCTTAGGGTGACTTCTCTCATTCACCCTCCCGTGTTCCCTCGTGCTTGCCTTCCACATGCCTGTGCGTGAGTGTGACCCATACGTTCATTGTCCCCCACATCAGGACATTCTGTCCCAGATTCTTTTCCTGTGCACAAAAACTTCCTGTAGTCACCTTATAACCCCAGGGCCTTTCACGTCTCAGACACCAGAATCTCGGCATGGAAATTCCTCACTGCAGCAGAGGCTCATGAATACAACCTTTTTCTTAGGCATATCACCCTTTTTTTATAAGTCAGTGCTTTTTAAGAAATAAGATGAGACTGGACATAGGGTACTAATGCAATCCTTGCCATGAAGGTAATTATCAGAAGTTCTTCACACGTATGGACAGAATGCTGTGCCCATAATAGGAAATTAAGATGTTCCTTGTGGTTGGAATAATCCACCCCTAACACAACTGAGCTTGATTTAGAAGGATTAGAAAGCTACATTGAAAACTACAGTCTCATACAACATTATCGATACTTTGCAACCTAGTGTACGTGGACCCTGGTAGACTTGACTGACGCAGAAGAGAATTAGGCTAGAGAGGTGCCATGGATGACTGGCTAGAGATCCAAGCTGTGAAGCCAACAGGGACCAATTATCCAGTCTAATGTGACAGTTAATCTCGACTGCCAGCTTCCATGGAGGAAGAGACCCCTAGCAGATCAGTAAATGACACTTCTGTGTGTGTCTGCAGAGTTCCAGAGAGGGTTGGCACACAGACCAGTGAATCAAAGGGCAAAGACCCGTCCTCATGCAGGCGGCACAGTCCAGCGGGCCTATAGCCTGGACGGACTGAGAAGGTGAAGCAGGAGGAAGAAGACGGGCTTGCGTTAGAAAGGCTCCACTCTGCCCCAGTGGACGCATCTTTCACCGTGGTCCTCACTGTAGACATCGGGCGGCAGCTTCCTCAGACTCCACCCGCAACTCTGCAGAGGAGCTCCCAGGCCTTCATCTTGGGCCAGCACTGTAGCCTGGGTCCACTTGCTTTAAAGCACTGAGCTGCTTGGACTGGGAGGCTGCTGGAGTGTCCTGGGGTCTGTGGTCATAGATGGCTACTGTGGGCTCCCCAACCCTGGCTCCTGTAGGCCTAGCTAATCATGCATGTGCTCTCTCTCTCTCTCTCTCTCTCTCTCTCTCCCTCTCTCTTTCTCTTTCTCTCTCCCCCTTTCTCCTTCTCTTCCTCCTTTCCTCTCCCCACCTCTCTCTCCTCTATATGTACATATATTGCATTTTTTCTAGAGCACACTAGCCAATGCACATTAGTTGATAAATTTGAGGCAGATTGAATTGAGTTGTAATCTTCATGTATTTTGGGAAATATATAACACTCTTGGGTTATACCAAGTCAGGTATGGCTACAAATTTCTAGGTGTGTCTAAAGGTTATTCACTGAAATGACCTACAGATTCAGAATGTTGAGAGAAGTTTGACATAGATTAGACTGGGTTAACACCCTGAGTGATCAGACAGACAGACCAGTGCTGCTGCAGATAAGCTGGTAAAAGCTTGGGGAAAGAAATCAAAGCTAAATCAATTTCCCAAGAACACAGAAAGCAAAAGGTGTAGGAAGGAGCAGCTCACTGGCATTAAACATCCCTGGGGGATCACCACTGAAAGCTCAGATACTAAATTTATGGTAGTGAAAATGCTTAACTCCTTTATTTCCCATTCTCCCTGCAAAGCCACCTGAAGATAGAACAGAATAAATAAAAGATAGAAAGAAAAGAGAAGGAAATCATAGCTAAATATTGTAGTTTTAAAAAGGTTGCAACTTCTGGGATCCAGTCCGGGTCATGCACGGTGATCCACGTCAACCTTCCCTTGGCTAAATTTAGGTTCTTGGGCTGGAGATTTAGCTCAGCAGCTCAAGCACTTGCCTGGTAAGTGTAAGCTGGTGAACTCAATCTCTGGTACCAAAAAACAAAATAATAATAATAATAAATATAAAATAATCATAAAAATAAATAAATTTATATTCTTTTCCTTCAAGGCCCATTATGCCCCAAATTCCTCCAGAATAGTGAAAGCCCATTAATTGGTCTATTTGAAAATGTAATGAGCAGAAATTTGATCATAAAATAAAGTAACAGTTTCAGAGACCCCAAATAATGTTTCAATTATCAAAAAGCGAAAAACAAAATTTAGAAAAAGAAAAAGAAAGAATAAAAAGAGAAAGAAAGAACGAGATGAACAAAAGCCAGCCCGCTGGGGCCACACCTGTGATGCGGGCCAGCACCGTTCTGTGAGGTGCACCACCCTGTTCTGGGGTGCCCACCCTACCCTGCTGAAAGAAGCCGAATGCTTCCTCTCCGGGAGGTAACACCCCTGCTTCTCCTTGGGGCCGCACGGCTTCTTCCTGACCTCTTACCTACGCATTCTGAAGATCCTTTCTCGGTCACAGGTGGCTCTGTGGTCCTCCTCTGTGGGTGCGGTGCGTTAGGTCCCCAGCACAACCTCCGTATCCTGGCCCCATCCCCTGGCGCCCCTGAAGGAAATACGCCCTTGCTGCACAGTGTGAGCTGGCTTTGGCTACAGCCAGCCTGAACCCCCTCCAGGGGAGGGGAACTAGGACACAGGCCCGCGAAAGGGGCGGCGGCCCAGCTGGCCTCTGCAGCAACCCTCTGGCAGTGCGCGCTTCTCCCGGACCCTCCTCCTCCTCCTCCGCGTGTTAAACGGGGCTATTTTACCTCCCTCACTTCTAGGATCTCTTCTCATTCAAACCCTCCAACAGAGCCAGGCACGGACGTGTTTACCGAAACCGAGGTCCTTCGCGCTGTCATGTCTATATCCTAGTGCCTCAGGCCGGGGTGCGAATGGCCCAGTCCTGCGCCGGGTCCGGAGCCCCAGGGGCGGCTTCTGCCGTGAGGAGCCCGAGCGCTGTCTGAAGGCTCCAGCTCCAGGGACGGGCAGCGCCTCCTCGCAGAAGGCTGCCCGGCATCTTCCCCGGCCGCCCTTGATTCCTCGTAAGAGCGGCCCGCGAAGGCAGGCCGACGCCGCACCCCAGAGGTGGCGGTGGAGACGCTCAGGGCCGCGGCTGTGCCGGTCTGTGGTTTCTCTTGGGCGCTGCTCCTGGTAGGTTGGTGGGGTCCTGCCTGAGGCCGTTCTCCTGCTCCGTGTTTGCAGGGAGGGTCAGCAGGGTGGGCGCCGAGCGCGTGGAGTCCAGCCTCGCACTGCCCATCCATCTGGCTAAGCTCAGGAAGAGAAGCGGGCACTCGGGGACCCGGGGTCCCCAGGAAGCGGGAACCCGCTCCACCATTTCGCATGACGGAAGCTACACAGGCCAAGTCACCATCAGAGTCAGTTTTTCTGACTCCAAACTCACATGATGAAATAAGATGATGGCTGGGAAAAAGAAATGTCATCCGTAACCAGTTTTCAAGCTGTTGTAGGTAACAAACGAGTTTAAGTTCTTCTCACCTGACCGGGGCTTAGCTTCCTAGGTAGCTAAATCATGCACAGTCGGAGAGGGTGGGCTCCGGGGAAGCCAGCACAGCAGTAAGGAGAATCAGAATCCTGGCTGGAGGCGCCTCTGAGCAAGACCAGGCCGCAGCATGGAGATACTGGCCAGGCCTGCCCGCCTCCCAGAGGGGAAACGGTAACTGGGAAGACTATCCTGTGATCAGCCGCTTCCTAGTCCAGTAAGTCCAGAGGGTGGGCGCCCCGTTCCGGACCTGCCTGAAAGTCCGGTTGCTATCTTTCTGCCTTATTTCTGGTAAAACTCTCCTAGTTTCTTCACAAGGTTTCAGCTTCGGTCCTTGATGCTGTGGGACCATGAACTGGGCACGTCTGATATCTAGCTGGGGTAGGTAGGGGCTGTTTCACCACTCCGGCTTTCATGGCATGAAGGCTGTTTAATGTGAAAATCAAAGCTCGGTAAAATCTCTGGGAGCTTTCTAATCGCCTCAGTTTGTCAGGTGGGATCTCAGCGAGCCCCTGTGTAGGGTACTGTGTAGATTAAATACCAGATAAGGGTGTGGAAGAAGCTAAATACATAACCACGCTTTCATTGGTGGTTGTGTATTTTATTACAGGCACCCGTATTGTGAGACATTCTCTGTCACCACATGGGTTTTCAGAGCTTGTATCTGTAACACTTTGAAGGTTATTTAATCTTCCAAAACAACAACGGGGGTAAGTCAAGCCATTGAAGTAAGTTTCTAAATTAGGGACATTTTTTAGCTGGTGGCAAGTAATAGCAAGATGGCTTCAGATGCTGAAATAGAGATTTGCTTGTCTTAGATAGTACAGTGCATGCTCAGGTTTTGCAGCTGGTGGCATTGTGCCAGCAGCCTTTATATATCAACATTAACACCTATTTCAAAGTTAGACTTTATTCATATTTCCATAGGGTAACAAGACAGTATCTGTTTCTATCAGCTCTCTCCCATATTACAGGAAACGTGAAAGACAGAGAGAAAGTTGCTTTCATAGTAGTTTATCTAATTTTGTCAGAAAAGTGAAATTTTTACTGGAATTCTTAGCATGAAGAGGTAAGATATACGAGACCATCAATCACTCACTCTCTCCCTCCCGTGTATCTCTATCTAAGGGTATATCTAGGTCTACGCCGAGATCATCTAATCTCTGTCCACGTCCGTATCCGTGTCTCCGTCTATACACACTCAGTGTTTTCAGGCAGGAGACGAGGGTGTCGTACACTGGCAGATCAAGGGAGCATAGACTGTCAGTAGCAGAGAAGTAGCAGAGATGCAGGAAATACTGCAGAAAAGCAGTCCCCAAATTCCTGCCTCTGGAACCAAGCAGGAAATGATATCTTCTATCCTCTTTGCAAGAATATAAACAGGTTTCCGCTAGGCTGGCCCAGATCCGAGGTCAGCCTGCGGGGCTGGAGGTACAAAGAAGCTGCTATTACCCTGCTGGCCACTGGGCTTGCTTGCTCTGCGTGCCTCTCACCCCGCAGGGCCCCACCGGTTCAGCTGGCCTGCACTCATGCTCCAGAGGACAGTTCTCTTCCTGTCTTTAAGAAAGGTACAATCTCGCAACCTTTAGGGCTTGTCTTGACAAATTCTTTGATCAGGACAGAGGGAACCTGGACAAGGACCCCTAGAGCCCAGGGACACATAGATACAGATGCAGATGCAGATACAGATAGATAGAGATACAGGTACAGGTACAGGTACAGACGATGCAGACACAGATACCCATAGATAGAAACAGCCACACAGATGATATAAATCCTAGCCAGGGCAGCAATGCATTAAGCACATTTCTAGTTTTAAGGTGCTTAGAGAGAAGAAGGTGACAGATGGCGGGGTAGCAAGACATCTGTCAAGTCTCACACGTTTGCAGGAGAGAAACCTTCCCCTGGTGAAAGCATCATAAGTGAATTCATGAGAGCAGATGAGGCTTAGGGGACATGGCAGTGTTGGAACATGGGGCAGCTCCTGAGGAGGTTTCCCCCTGAACCACAGCTAAGCCCACGCAGGGCCACACAGGAGGAGTGTGCTCAGTGGCAGAGAGGAACGGCGACCCGGGTCTGGGTGGCACTGGCTGGATCTGCCTCATAGATCCATAGAGAAGCCTCCTCCTCTCTGCTCTCCCACTTTTCCTGTTTCAGCTGCCCTTTCAGCAGAGTCCTGCACGCTTGATGGATGAGAACTGTTTCCTAATAAATGCTGGTTTGTTTCTTTCCCTCTAGGCTCAGTTGCTACAGGTCCACGGTCTCTCTCCCTTCACCTGGAGAAGAGTCAGCAGCTCGCAGCCCTGGTGCCTCCTCCGCTTCCCCTCAGGTCCAAGTTCACAGACAGAGATTAGAAGCTCATTACAGGGGCTGACAGGGAAACACAAGAACCTCTTCTTCCATGGAGCAGCTACCAGAACTCAGAAAATTACCGATTTGGACTCAATACGCCATTTTGGGTGACACATGGTAATAAAAAGAATGCTTTCCACGAATCTACCTTTCTCTGTACGTCTTGTTTACACTCTGCCACTTATTCCATAATAAAAACCAATTTATTTTGTAGGACTTTAGTTGAAGTTTCTTTTTTTTTTAATTTTGTTTTCTCCTCTAAGAAGCTGTTTACTTACTTTAATTTTCTCAAAAATTACCTGTGTTCTACACAAAACAAATATGATGGATGCTATAAACACAGCTAGTAAAATCAGCAAATGTGGGTTTAGCCACTCATAAACCTTATGGTCTAAAAGAGGAGAGATAAATGTAAGAAATTATAATATCACATGATCATGAATTTTGGTCAGGACTATAAGGTGCATGTGATCTAATAGTAGGGACTGGTGGTGACATCTTTTAGGAAAGGACATTTTACTTTAAGGGAATTCTTTGCAACCAAGATGTACAGAATTAAAAGAGAAAATCCATGTGAATAAAGTGGAAAGTGTTGAATTATTTTCACAAGCATAGAGGAAATGCAAGTCACGTATATTTATCTAATTTTTCAGGGGAAATTTAGAATTTAAGTAATTGGTCAAAGATTAGCTTGTCTTCCAAGGCAGGATGCATTGCCCACCCCTTTAATAGTAGATCCAGAACTCTATTTTCACATTTCCATCTTCAACTATTTCTGCAGTTCATTGTCACCAAGATCGCAGGTCCTAGGGAGCCCTGGGTGTGGCAGCCACTGAGAGCTTCTCCTTGGCGTCTACCATGCGGAGTAACCCACTCTAACACGGCCCATAAGGGTCATTCCAGGAAAGAGCGCGGCTTCACAGGAAGGAGGGGGAGAAGTCTTGGTTGAAATCTGTGAAACTTTGCTGCACTTAAATGCCCCTTACAAGGCTTCTGTATGAGGCAGTTTTACAGACATCTGTGGAAGTTTTCAAACTCAAACCAGCAATATAGAGGCAGCAAGGGGAACAGACTCCACATATCTCCTTGCGTGAAATTTATCTTCAAATGCGTCTCCCAGGAGACAGAGAACACACTTATTTCTGTGCTATGGAACAGTTTACTTTTGAGACTCTTTAGACCCAGTGTGTCATTCTGGACCAATGTCCTGTTCAAACTGCATGTTTTACTCATTTCTTCAGCAAACGAGTACTCAAACTGACTCTGTCACATGCACTGGCTTATAGGGACATGCAGACGGAAGTACTGAGATCACGAAGATGAAGTCCCTGCTTGCCTCCCGGCACTTAGAGGATAAGGGTGCATTTTGAAATCTGTTTTCAGAATACTGAACTTCACTGTTTATTACCTGTTTTCTGTTGGACAGTTTACAATTACATTAAAGTTTTCTCAACTATGAATTGGGAATTTAATAGTTATTTGTTGGATAAGCAGTTACTACTTTTAAAAAAATGTCATTATATTCTCCTATTATCCTAGATTTAGGGTTATCAGCTATGACACGTAAATATTTCATAGGATTAGATAAATATGTTTCAGTTTTTATTGGAGCTATGTTTCCTTGAGCATGTAATATGACTGCTGTATTTTCCCATATATAAATTATCATCATAATATTTTGACACTAATTATGGCTCAATGATTAAAGAACAATGCTCCTTCCAGTCTCATGACTTCTGAGTTTTATTATCTCACATTTCAGTAACACAGTGAAGGGCTTGTATCATTTCTCAAGGAACTGAACTCACCATTTGACCTGTGTCAAGCTATTTAATCATGGCATTATGCTACCTGCCCATGACATTAAACTTTGATGTTGCTGCCATGAGGCTGGACTTTACATTTTCAGTGTTTTAAAAAACCACTTACAAAATAACTCCTCAATCTAGAATTGTTTGTGTACAAGTATTAATTCTATAACTTCAGAGATTACCTATCTGCCCCAAAACCATACTGCAGTGATGGTAAACCTTTGAGAGCCTTCAGTGGTAACAAGCAGCTGGCCGTGGCATGAGAGCCACAGCACTGCCACCACTGCCTAGTCTGTGTGTCTTCCCTAGGAAGGTTGGCAGAGGAGTTCCCACGGAGAGGTAGGATTTCCATGCAGGTCTTTTCTTTGCTTGGCAAAAATTATACACTGGGTCCCTTCCTAATGGTTGAACCTCACTGACAAAAGAAGTATCCTTCAACCCACTAATGACTAAGCATCGACCAGACTGGGCCCCTGAGCATCACGCTGTGTGACGATGAAATTTAAACTGGAACCCAAACCATAGCTCCGTGGCTAGCACTTAGTGTGCAGGACCCTAATTTGCAAACTGGCTTAGCTTGCGATATTAATTCCACAACATAGTGATTGAGGGAGCCTAGATAAGTTCTTTTCTGTTTCGAGGAAACATATGCTTAATCTGTAAAAGGATATTTTATATTTTACTTCCCATTTGTAAATAAAAATTTGAGCAATAAATGAGATCGTATATAGACCATGAAGCACATTGCTTTGGAAATAGTATGTCTCCTACTTGTAAGTTGTATTTTTCCTCTAAAACAACCCCTCACTATCCCCATCCAGTCTTATTTTGAAAATCACTGGAAGATTTCACATCTTTTCTTCTTGCCCCCAAAGACAAGGAAAAGGTTAACATATTGGATGTAGCTAATAAGCCACCGGGAAGTACCTCGCCCTCACAGATCCCCAGTACCATACTGATCTGTGATCACAGGCCAGGGAGTGAGCACAGGCCAGAGCCCTTACTCAGTGCACTGTGTTCAGTCAGGCCCTGCTCACTCTTTATCCACCTAAGTAATTCTGCTTGGTGCGCCCTGGTCACACGCCAGCTTTGTTGCACCTCTAACAATCTCTGTCTCTGGCCTATCCTGGTAACAAGGTTATTCAGTCACCACAGGAAGCGGATCATTTCAGGCAGGAGCTGGGCCTGGACCGATGGAACTCTTCTGTTTGGCATTCTAGAAAGGCCCCTCTCTTCTTTCAGTGAAAACTAAGAATTGCATTTCAGACAGGGAAGTTTCGTCCTTCGGGTGATGAGCCCATGCCAAGACATCGAGTGTCCTCATTTCTGGATGACGGAGCTCACAGAGGCTCCTGTATTTCCCTGCAGGGTGAGGCTGGCGGGGAGGCAAGCAGGCATTCCGACCAGCGATCTTCAATCCAAGTCTCAGCAGGGATTCTGTTCTCTTCTGTATTCCCAACCTCAACTTTTTCAGGAAGGCCCCACATTCCACTTCGGCAGAGCCGTGGAGTGCAGTGACTGACAACGCTGGCTGCTCTGACTCACGTAGTCTGTTGGCTTATTTCATTGTTATCACCTTCGCTTTCTTCATTTTATTTTTTTGCTACTGTTGATGAAACCTAGGTGTGTTCCATTGAGCTATATTCCCAGGGCCTCTTCACTCATTGCAATTTAAAAATTGATTAACTCTGCTAAAAATTACAGTTTGGCTCAGCCCTTTGAAAGTCAAATGCATTGTCCAGATTTCCAGTGTAGCACTGTGAATGCCTTTATGTTATGATTTGAGTACTGCAGAATAATTTTGAAGAAAAGTAACTACTGTCCTTCATTAGTAGATTCAGGGTAAAAATGTAAAAAGGGAGCAGAACAAAATTGCATAGTATTAAGAATTAATGTCAATAAGCAGCTATCCCTCAAGCTACTAAACACAATTTGTCTGTATATTAAATGCTAGATTTCGCTAAATGCTATTTATCTGTATGCCAAACATTATATTATTACGTATCTTTATTTCTATAGTAGGTCCTGTTATTTTCATGACCTGTCTATAATCATGACTTAACATGTAATTCTCAAAAAGATAAATTCATGTTCAGAGATGGAATGAGAAGATCTAGAGGGTAATAAGTTCCCTGGATAAATACAAACAGATGAATGAAAGATACAAATAAGAAGAAACCAAAATGCCAATTTAAACTTGGGGGTTGGGACACTTGGTGCTGTTCTTCCCATCTTCCTTCAGGTGCAGCCTTCTCAAAAACAGAAGTCAGAAGGACGTGAAGATAGAGAATATCTAAACACAGAGGATGCCCTCTCCCTGGAGAGCTACTTACTTGAAGTCGAGCGGTGACAGAGTTTAGAGCTGCCCTGCTGATTTCTCCTGACACAGCTGCTGACACCACAGGGCAGAGCCCTTCTCCCTTTGCGAGAGGATTGTTTCCATGACGGGGTAAAGGGCCAGGTCTCTCTCTCTATCTCAGGAGGAAGGAGTGGTGTGCTAGTGTCTAAAACCACTGTGATTTTTTTAAACTCTTGGAGCTTCTTTTTTGTGGCATGAACTCCTGCTGTAGTTAGGGATTGCAAGGAAAACAATTACATACAGATCACATAATTTATAGTATTACTTTATAATAGTCACCCAAAGAGTTATATAATACAAGAGTGCAAGAAATCTGTCCACACACTGAAGACCTAGAAAATCCAGGTGAGGGCCTGGATCCTACAGCAATGTCCCACATGAGTCCAGCTGAAGACCTAGAGCCCATGACAATGCCTCTCACAAGTCCAGCTGGAGGCCTAGAGCCCACAGGAAGGACACATGCAAGTCTGTTCCATGGATCTGCACTGGGAAGACCCCAAGGCCAGCGGTGGAAGCTAGAAAGTCTGTGCCAGCAGGCTGAGGCTTCTACACTGGAGTCAAGAAGTGACACTCAAAATAAGGACCAGGGCTCCCCACAAAGTATCACAGCCATCCTCAGTGATGATCGAGGTGCCGAGCTCCTTCAGTGATGACAACAGCTGAGTTCATAGCAGGAAGCCAGCATGACAAGCTTCTCCTGGACATCGGACGGCACCCATCTTCCCCTCTGGATTAGGAAGCAGTGCTCAAAGTAAGGACCAGAGCTCCCCCAAAGTGAACTGCAGCCACTCTCGGTGACAAGGTCCCGAGCTCCTAAAATGAGAACAGCTAAGTTCCTATCAGGAAAGAAGCTCAACAGCCCTACCAGGAGAACCAGCAGGAACAGGAGAAACGGCAGCACCGAACAGCAACTCTCAGCACTTCCCCTCCAGGTCTCCTTTGTATCTTGGCAACCACCCTCAGGCGGGCCGTCCATGCTCAGCACCACACTGACTCAGGTCAGCTGGCATTACAAGGTGACCACCAGTTGCCAACCCACCATAACCCCCACTCTCTTCATGTCCAAAGACATATGGCTCTCAGTGCCTTGTCCCATGGGAGACTGAGGCATCTAGTACTGAGTCTGCAAATAAACGAATAGATCTAGAAAGTGTGTACAGGAGTATATGTAACACTGTGATACTAAATCCTGATTGATTGGGTGGGAAACACCTAGACTATTAATGCAGCACATTTCTGGGTGTTTCTCTGAACGTATTTTCAAAGATGATCGGCAGGGAGGGTGGAGAAGACCCATCCTAAACGTAGGCAGCACCAACCAATAGGGTGAGGCCCGCGTGGGACAAAAGTAGGAGGAGGAAGCCCGCTAGCACAAGTCTCTCTGCTTCCCTCTTCCGTGAGATGAGCTCCCCACATGGTGTTCTGCCTCATCCCAGGCCCACAGGCAATGAAGTCCAGCGACCATGGACTAACACTTCTGAAACCGTGAGCTAAAGCAAACCTTTCTTCCTTTCTTTGAGTGTTTTCTTCTCAGGCCTTTTATCCTGGCAACAAAAACCAACACAAATCCTACCAGTGTATCTGGTGAGAATGCACAGTGTGTAACATCTCAGACTCTTTAGGGTTTGGGTTTTAAAATGGACTTTTCTTTTTATTTTTGTATGTGTATGGTAAAATACAAATAAAATTCACTATTTTAGTAAGCGATATACAGTTCAGGGATAGCAACTGTCTCCAGTGTTGCGCGACAATGGAGAACATTATTTACCCCACAAAGGAATCCCTGCGATTAAGTGGTCATTTTTGTTTATTTAGAGGAGAGAGGGTTGGATTGAACAAATGCCAGCAATCTGGGTGCAAACTCAGTCAGTGCAACATATGTAGCTCTTGTTAAAAAAGCTCCATTATTGGACCCTTGTTTGGCAGCCCTGGCCCTCTCTGTCAGAGGTGGACCGGTGTTAGCTGCCTTCCACTCTCTCCTGCATATCTAAGAGTTAGGATGCAGGTCCCTCCTCTGCCGGGCAGGCTATTCTTGTAGCCATTGCCTTTTCCTGCCAATCTTTCATTTCAGAGGAGCCTCAAAGGAAAATCAATTTTAAAAAGCTAAAGGATCTTCTGAGGTGCTACGCTCTGGCCCTGGGCATCTTCCCCTTGAGCTGCATCTGCCACCTTCAGAACTGTTGAATTAAAGGTGCCCTCCGAGCCCCGGCTGTCACTGCCACCCTGACTTTGTCCAAGGGAGAAAGCAGAGCACTAAGCCTTAAGGTCCGTGAAAATGGGCTTAAACGCACTAGAAATCTAAAACTCCAAGCAGCACTTATTAATTTATTCACTCATTCCTCTTCCTGTTTGCTCCTTCCATTTGCAGCTGGAGACAGTTAACCATCCTATTCTGTCTTTCGTTTTTATTCTGATGTCCAATAGTCTCTTCCAAACATAAACAGTGTCATGTTACATTCGCTATGACCCATACACACGACACATATGTCTTGAAGGAAGAACCTATTTAACATGACCTGTGAGCCCTGATAATTTTAGTACCTCACATATTTATAACTTTGCTCACAATCTGTCTTGTTATATAATGAAGTGAAGTGTGTTTGCAGAAGATAGATGTGAGAGCCAAGCATTGTCTTTGCTATTGTTTTCATCAGCTTTCCATTGCTGGGACAAAATGCCTGCCACCTGCCACCCAGCACTGCTCAAATATCCAAGCTCAAACTCCCTTTTGAGACTGAAAACAATTCTTGGCAGTAAAATTCAGATAGGTCCCAAGATGCAGTGGGAGCAAAAACACTCCCAGTCCAAACGGGAATCAGGGATAGAAAAGGATCAGACTAGTGCAAGCCTGAAACCCAGCAGAGAAAATATTAATTCTGACCCACAGTTCCGGGAACAGTGCTCACGACACGTGGCTAGATGTACGGTCCGAGCAGCGTGGGCAGAGCCTCTGGCCGCGCCAGCTGCAGCCTGCCTGACCACGCTCTTTGGCTGGCTCTGCTCGCCTGCTCTGGCTCTCCTTGACAAATGTTCCACATTCCCAGCCCTTCAACTTTCTTGGATTTCCACTGCAATGCTGGGTTCATGCTCACCCCTTCGGGTACTGTCGTCTCGGGGTCTCCTGGCAAAGACTGTGACCCTGTAGCGCTTTGCCTGGTCTCTCAGTACTCGCTCGGAAGCCTGAGTAGAAACTGCTGTACGTCAGTAACTCTCGCATCCTGGATCCCTGTAAACCAGCATCATTCAGCCTCTGCATGTCCAGATGGTTAAATCCCGGAAAGCACTTCCTTTGGTGGCCCTGAATGAGCAGGCACCCTGGGGCCCTCTCCTCAAAGCCAAGTCCTTCAAAGTGGGTGTTGGCGTTGGGGGGATCCCAGAGCAGCAGCAGTGAGCTGGAACCCACTTCTGCAGTTCCCACCTTGGGCTGCCCTCCCCCCCAGGGCTGCCCTCCCCCCCACACCCCGGCTGACCACTCACCGCTGTCAAGACCAAGGATGTGCGCTGCCGAGGGGTCACGGTCAGTGCTGCTGTCATCTCTCCACAGAGCACCCTCGTCTGACTGGAGGGTGAGCGCTTCAAGCCTCTCACACCACTGGTTCAGCCAGTGCAGAGAAAGAGTGGAAACCAAGGGCTCAGTGAGTCCAATTAAACATGTAGTTGAAAGTGTCAGAAGCGAAGTGGAAGAAATAACATTCAAGATGGAAGACAGATCTTTCAAAACATGCCTCAGACAAAAAAGAAATAAATGAAGAGAGAATTCAAGGTTCCAGAGCATCACTAAGCAGAGGAAGATCCCCATCTTTAGAATATCTGAAGGTGAGGAGTGAACCATAAAGGTACAGAAAATGCATTCAATTACACAAGAGCAGGAAACTCCCTCAGGAGGTACCACTGCAAGACCACAGCATCACACACTCCAGAGAGCTCTGAAACACAGGGAAGGATAAACCTCTGAGGGAGGAAAGTGTCCAGTGCCACGTGTGACAGCCCCACTGGGCAATGACAAATTCTCCATGGAAACCTACAGGCCTGGAGGGAATGAGAGTGTGTGTTTTAAGCCCTGAGAGAAAATAACTGCTAATCAAGGGTGATATTCCCAGCAAAACTATCCTCAGAAATAGTGTAGAAATAAAGACTTTTCAAGATTTAAAAAAAAATAAGGGAATTGATGACACGGAGGGGCATTACTGAGATGCTTAAAGGAGTACTGCATGCAGCAAGGGAGGAAGGATGATCCTCATGGTGATAGCACAGGAAGGCAAATTCCCCTAGAAGGATGGATACACAACAGAGGAATAGAAAAGAACCAAGAAAACACTGATACAGTATTACTGACTGGTTCCAGCAGGCATGAGAAGTACCGACAGTACCAGTATCAAACAAATCATTTAGCTAGAAAGACTAGGAGTCGTGAGGTGACTGATGCCACAAACTCCTGCTCGCACACTGAGTACCAAACAAGTGACAAGAACCAGGGCAAAAATCTGGGGCAAAATATCAGGTACCAAATTTGAGGAGCTTCAGCACAGTCTAGTACCAAGGTCTAGAATAAACCACCAAACCAGAAAAAGTAATAAGAGAAAGAAAACAGAGTATTTAAAACAACTAGGGAAAAGTTAACCTGAGATAATGAGCTTATAAGGAGGCAGGATTTAATTTAGCTCATAATTTCAGAGGTTTCGGGTGCTGGTCAGTTGGTTGTATTGTTTTTGGGCCTGTGATGAACCAGGGCATCAAGGTCAGGAGCGCACAGCAGAGCAAAGAGGCTCAGCTCATGGTGGCCAGGAAGTGGAGTCAGACAGATGAAGATAGGGCCAGGGTTTCAAAAGCCCCTTTCTGGACACACCCACAGTGACCTACCTTCCTCTCCCATGGCCCCAGCTCCTAAAGGCTCTATTATCTCCCAGGTGCACCGTGCACTGATAACCCACCGTTAGGGTACAGACCTCGGGGGACATTTCAGATCCAAACCTTAACAGCGGGATGCTTCAATAATCTGCTCTCCTCAATGGCTGGACCATGCAGACGGCAGACAAACAAAAACACAACTAGAGACAATGAGAACGAAACACTGTAGATTAAATGGAGTTAACGTAAGTGTTTGGAATATTCTTCCCAATAGTTACAGAATACAGATTTGTTTCATTAGCACAGGGAACATTCTCTAGAAGAGGCCATTTTTCAGGCCACAAAACAAGTATTAAATTTAAAAAAATAGAACGCATATCCTATGTCTTTTATGATCACATTGGAATGAAACTAGAAATAAATAATTAGAAGATCTATAAAAATTATCCAAGAAGGCTGAACTTTGAATGAACAATGAATCATTGAAATCAGAATAGAAATTTTAAATATTGAAATGAATGAAAATGGATATACAAGATACCCAACTCAGTAGAATCCAAGAAAAGCAATGCTAAATGTTAAGTTAGTATCAATGAATACCTATAATAAAATAGAAAGATTTCAAACAAATTACAAATAATTCACCTCAATTCATAAGCAAGAAAAGAAATCTCCAAAATTAGTACAAAATTAGTAAATGGGGAAAAACAGGCCAAATCCTAAATAAGTGCAGTTAGGACTAAAAAATCAATACAAAATATCCATGAAATGAAGAATTGGTTCTTCAAAAACATGACTAAAATAGGCAAACATTTAGCTAGATTGATCAAGGGAAAGAAAGTAAGACCAAATAAATAAAACTAGACATGGAAAAACATATTAACAACTACCATGAAGACACAAAATATTACTAGAGATTATGGTAAGTAACAAATTAGAAAATTTAGATGGAATTGAAAAAAATGCTAGATACATGTGATTTTCAAAATTGAACTAAGAAAATTAAAAACAAAAACAAATAGACTAATAGCAACTAATGAGACTGAATCAATAATAAAAATCTCCCAAAAAAGAAAAGTCCAGAACTGACAGAGTTTTACCAAACCTTAAATGAAGAAATAATGTCACATCATCTCAAAGTATCCCACAGAACAGGAGGGAGGGGCCTTCTAAGTAAGATCATCCTTTTAAGCCAAGGGTTTCCCAGACACCAAAACCTGACAGGGATAAAACAAAAAGGAAACTATAGATCGATGTCCCAACAAATGCTGGAAATTCAGATTCAACAGCACATCAAACAATACCATATGCCAGAATCTAGTTGTTTCATTCCAGAGGTAGAAAGATGGTACAGACAGTAATCAGTAAACACACTGTATGTTATAAACAAAAGAAGGATAAAAATCACATGACTATCCCAGTAGACACAGAAAGCCATTGATAACACTCCACCCACTGCCCCACCCAGCTCAGCTCTTGAGACTCCAGAGGGAGGGGGATGGAGGAGGCCGAAATGAAGACAAGAGTGGACAGCTGAGGCTGGGGGAGACCTCCTGACGGGAGGAGGACCGGCCAGCAACTGCAGCGTAGGAGGGTGTGCACCAAGAATTCAAGGGGAGGAGAAGATCTGGGAGGCGAAGGGCTTCTGGTCCTCAGCAGAACATGGTGCCTTGGTGGCTACACAAGGGGAACAGAGAGGAGCTGTCTCTCCTGTCTCAGGGGAGGCCACGTCACTGTGCGTCAGCTCCCTGGTCTGCAGACACTTCTCCTGGGGCCTGGCCAAACTCATGAGAAGCAGGGACCTCGTCCTAAATACCTGAGGCACAGAGAGCTTCACCCCAACAACACGCCTGCGTTATAAAAGCCTGGGACAGATATATTGTATAGAAAGATCGCACCTCAAAATAATGAAGATTATATGTGACATATTCCTGGCCTACATCATGTGAAAAACTGAAAGATCAGAGGACAAGACAAGGGTGCTCACCTTCATCACTCTCCTTCAAACACTGCAAGGAGTTTGAGCTACAGTTAGGTGAGACCGTGAGGCAAAAGACAGCCATGTCGAAAAGGAGGTGAAATCATCCTGATTTTCAGATGAGCCAGTCTTTACAAAACTGATCCAAACTCCACCAAAAGACTGTTCGAACTGAAGTGAATTTGATAAAGTTGCAGGATACAAAAGTCAACACGTAAAGATCTGTACTTTTCTATATGCCAAGAGTGAGTTTACTGAGAAAGAAATCATGAAAGGCATCTCACTCACAACAACCACAAAAATACCCAAGAATAAACCTGTATACGTAATAAAAATGATGTCTCGTGAATATCAACTAAAATTTTTCTCACAGTTAGAAGTTACCTTATATTATTGTTTCAAAGTAGAAGGCATAAAAATATATTTATCTATTTAAGTAATGAAATTGTGTGCATTTCCCTCAATCTCAGGGATGGTAGATAGGTCTCCTTGAGTGAGTTCTGTTAGATGTTTGATAGAACTGTTAGCCAATGCTTTATTGAGAAGGAGTATGATAACTATTCAGGAGTGGACGAACACCATGAATGTAGAACACTGACAACCCAAGGATTTATTATCCTAGCCATCTTTGATTCCATAAATTCTTCCAAATTAGGTGTCTCAGTTTGCTCTCATTCTCAGCATCTAGAGACCACACAACATGGCAGACAGAGGCGTAGTAAATTCTGTTAATGATTTAGTGAATGAATGATTAAATATATGAAAAAATAACATGGTAAACCAGTAAGAGTCCTTCTTTGAAATCAAGACATTTTGGGCTGGTTATGCATGAACTTAAACAAGCAAAGGAAGTGTAACTGTTTTTGTAACTTGAAGATACTCAGACTCCTGCAGGCATCAGAACCAGGGTCACCAGGAACCCGCAGCAGAGGGGCAATGCAGAGGTTTGGGATGAGACTGGAGAGTTTGGCGTAGCAGCCATCACGTCCATGGATGAGTTGGACACAAGGACACCTGGATTCAGGAGATCAAATTATGTCAGGGAAACAGCTAGACAAACTGCTAACCCTCAGTAAACGCGTCTTCAGGAAGGGATTGTCTTCCTGATTGCTCACGCCTCACCACACACAGCCTTTACAACCACAGGAGAGTGCTTCCTGAAGGTGTAGGCAAAATCTTAGGGTACTTATGACTTTTTAGACTCATAACTAGATTGATAGTGATTGTCTTCACTATCAATGAAATGGAAACAGTATTTTATTAGAAAATTAAATGTTGTGGCACAAAAAAGAATGTGCCCTTAGCCCACCTCCTGGACTGGATCTCAAAACTACTTTGTGGGCCAACAACCCTTGAGCTACTGAAGAGCCTAAGTTGACTGAAGGCCTCCTGGCTCCCCACTCAGAGCACCTTGCCACTTTCTGTTGGCTCCTGATTCTCTAGCTGGACCTGAGAGAAGCCTCAGATTGCAGAAGGGACCCATCACACCACGACCTGGAAGTTTTCATTAGAGACACTTAAAATAATTTCAGTCAAATTAATATATGAAATATAAATAATTCATTAGACTTTCCGGGACCCGGGTGGCACAGATAACTGCTGTCAAAGCAGTTAATAGGATTTGTGTTAAATTGCTTTGCTTCCTTGTAGAAAAATTAATAAGTGGAACGCAATGTGCACATTTATATTTCATAGGCCAAGGGTAACTTTTAAAAAGTAAGTATTAAATACATTGATGTAGCTCTGATAAGATAGTCCCCATCGATCTCTGCTGGTTATAAAGCGTTCTTTCCTTATAATTATAGCTGACCCTGAGGGAGCCGCTAACACCTCCTCCAGTAATGTGCAGCCATCCCAGGAGTAGAAAGGGTTCCAGAAACACTCACACAACAGCTGCTGTCTCTAAACAGGCAAGAGATGACCAAAGCACACCGGGAACGTTTAAATTCAGAAAAACACACTGCAGAAAACACAAGGTGCTGTGCGTCTCCTTCAGAACATACCGCCTCACCCCGAGACGTTGTTACAGTCACTTTCTGACACGGGTCTTGGTGTGCTCCTTCCTAAGTGTCTTCAGGAGGTGTGACGAAATGTGACAAAAGCCGCCCAACAGGCCTGAGGAAACAGAACCTGCCGCTGTAGCCTACTCTGCTTGGTGGACTGGCTCAGCTACCGAGACTTCGGGCTCAGCCCCAAAGTCAATGACCCTGTAGGAAAATATTGCCCAATCAACAGTACAGGACAAGAAGCCTCACAGAGCTGCTCTGCAGGGGCAAGGACAACGGGACTAGTGCCTTTGGAAAGGGGAGATTAAGGCACTGTGTCTCTCGCCAGAGAAACATGTAAACAAATGCTGCGCATTTTGCATTTTCCTTTGCAGACAGAGGAAGGCGCAGCATAGCTTGATGCTGCAATCTCTGCCTTCCGAACCTCCAAACCCTAACCCTGACACCTGACCCTGACCCCTGACCCCGACCCCTGACCCCTGACCCCGACCCCTGACCCTGACCCCTGACCTAACCCTTTCCCAACCCTTCTCTGGCAGACTCTGGGCTCCACGTTTTCTTTACCTGGTGTTGCAGCTGCTGCTGCCGGCACGACTCTCCATGAGCTTGAAAGGCTCATCGCTGTGCTAGTTCCTGCTGCCACTTCTGTTATCTCTTCCAGAAAAACTTGTACTTTGCCAGGTAGCTGCTGTGAAGTTACCCCCTAGAACCGGCGAACGTCAACCATCTGAGCAGATAGCCCGGCCGAGCCAGGAGGAGGCTGAGGTCATTGCTGCCTTCCCTACAGCTGGCAGGGTCCAAACCCACACTCAGGCTGTGCCTCCCCTACTGGCCAGCCTGCCCGCCCGCAGTGATGGGACTTCTCACTTCTCTCATGAGTCCACCTAGGTTTTCTTCTCAGTTCTGAATGACCCTGCGAACAATGATGAGGAGCATATCTAATCTCCCGAAGACGGGCTGGTTAAAATACCTCCAGGCGTGCACACTTTTCATCTCACCAGCAGCCATGTGGGATGCTATTACCTGCCTCATTTTCTGATGAGGAAGGTTAGACAGAGAAATTACTAATCATCCAAGGCCACCGAAGGCACAATCGGAAGAACATAGAGAAAGCCATGCAGCCTGTGAGTATCCACACCCAGCTGGTGCACTCCACCACCTGCAGACACACCTTGGTGACTCGTAATTAAGGCAGGGTAAACTTTCCTAACAAACAGTCCTAAACCTCTAATGATGTAAACACATGAAGATACTTTTAATATGTCGAATATGAGGTTCTTCTCAATGGTGGGATGCATTTTTTTTTCAAAGATAAAAGCATCTGGTATCCTTCATCTTCCGGGACTCCGGGCGCCCCATTCAGTAGAGGGATAAAAGATACAGGAGCAAAGGCAGAGCATTTTCCTGGGCCAGAGATTATCAGCGCTGCTTAGGTCCCGCATGCCAGATTGCAAGTCCTCGGTCACACGCAGCTGTGTGGCAGCATGGGAAGTGTAGCACAATTGTGCACCAGAAGCGTGCCAGCTGCTGTCCTCCTGACAGCAATTTCCCAGGGGAGCCTATGTGGGCTAAGCTGAGTGTACAGGGGGCAGCACCACCGCTAAAAATAACGATACACATCACAAAGGTTGATCAACAAATGTGTGTCAAGTGCATGCGCATCACTGCACCCTTGCCTACAATTGTATGGAAGAGTAAACAGTGTCCAGATTTGTCCTCTGCTCGCTCCTGTTCCAGGTAAGATGAGATTAAGTGCTATACAGACAAGGACCTTATACAGGGTAAATTCAATGTATTTGTGTAATGCAGAACTTCTCATAATGCAAATAGTATCACTCCCTCTCAAACTTCAAATCCTCAGAGAATAAAAAGCATTTCTGAAGGTTATCTGCCTCTTTATAAAGAAAGGCATTATTGTGCAAATTATAATAACAATTGTATTTACATGGTGCAACGTTATGTAAATTAAGGATGCAAAATCCAATTTTCCCCCCCTTTGGAGTGGCTTTTCTCTTAAAATAGCTCTTTGTTTGCACTCTAAAGGAATATTATGATTTCACAGGCTCTAAGAATGAAATTTAATTAACATGAACAATTTCAAAATTCATTTAAGATCTTGCAGAGAAATATTTTATACACAGTTAAGATAGTAAATTATTCATTGGCTAATCACATTTTCAATTACTAACTGATACATGGTCATTTCTTCAATAAGAGACCTTCTCCAAATGCAGTTAGTAAGGCTGGATTCTTCAGCATCTGTCACACTATTGCATTTTAGGGGTCTCGTATCCATGCCATCCACTTCTACTTGGAGCCTGAAGTTATAAAGTTCCTGCTCACAATTGCCCCTTCCCTAGGTCCTTATGCATAGGTGTCTAACATGGCACATCTGTCAGCAAGGTCCCATCAACACCTGCGAAAGGTCTCAGGTTTCTGCATCAGCTTCAACCTCACCTGACGGACAAGAGGCCTCCAGAGGGTCAGGGACCACAAGGCTGGAACCAGTTGCATCTGATGCCAACAGCTTCCTTCCAGAGTGGGGTAAAATCTGGTATTAGCTTATTCCTTTTATAAGGATTGGGTAGAGGAGAAAGGAGGAGACAGCAAAGGAGAACACAGGAGAGCTAGAGACCACACTAAATATCGGGGAAACAAATCCCAAAGAGAAATAATTTGCATCTTGCAGGCAGCTAATCATAGTAATTCCACTCTTTTAATAACCTGTTTGTTCATCCAAATTCTAGACTTAATAATTCAGCAAATATTTATCTTTCACAGATATTTGGATTGTCATGTATTTTCACTATTTTGTAGAGGAGAAAAATACAAATAAACAAGCAGCTTTAACGAAAGAAGATAAATATTTTGTTAGGTGAGTAGAGAGAGGTAGGAATTTTGAAAAAGGGCATGAAACCAGGTTTTAGAAGAAGTCAAAGATGTCTTTTTGATAAAAGTGACATTTCCGATGGGAACTGAAGGTACAAATACAGTAACGGACCTTGTAGGTCAGGATTTATATCCCACACTTTATTAAATGCCTACGAAACCCACAGCTTCTGCCATATTCACCTTTGTGGATGATAGCACTTACCGAATAGTTATTTCTGATTAATTTATCCTTAAAATTTTAATTAAACTTATTTTATAAAGTAAGTTCATGTAATTTCCATAAAATTACAAAAATCACAGAGATAATCAGAAGGTATTTTAAAAATGATTATATTAATATGAGTGCATAATTAAATCTTATTACTGGCTTTTACAGAGAGCTAGTGAGGTCATTAATTTAATATAAGTCTGAGGTCCTGGCGTCCCTGACGGCAGGCCAGCGGGGTGACAGTGAGTGTGCCCTGCCCTGCTGGCCTCCTCCATCGCCCCCTGAGGCTGGGGCTGGCTGGAAGAGGGTAAGACTGACGGGAACCCCAGTACCCAGGACAGACACAGACACACACAAGCCTGGAGGGTGAAGTAGTTGGTGAGGTCAGTGACGGAGGTGTCTGAAGCAGCAGCCGGGCCAGCAGCGGGAGTCCGGAGACCTCTGCCAGCAGAAGGCCAGTCCCAGCCCCACGTCCAGAGGCCAAGATGAGCTCCACACCGAGCTCATCTCTGGGCTGTAACGTGACCCCGTCACAGACCCGTAATCGTCAGAGGCGTGTCTCTGCTCTTAGTCTCCCTGTCTGTCTGACTGGCTGTCTCGTTCTTGTCTGGTGGGATGCCACCTTGTTTGGTTTATATTCTGTCATTATTTTCATATTTTAGGACTTTTTTCCTTCTTTCTTTCCTCTCAGGTCTCCTTTTTCTCTCTTCTGTTTTTCTTTCTTTGAAATTCTCTTTCTCTAACATCATTGTTTTCATTGTTAGTTTCTTAGCTTTCGTCTTCATTTTCTCCTATAGATCTTCTCTCTTTTCCTCAGTTACTTCTTGAATTAAAACTTTCAGGTGAGTAAACACTGTCCCTGCCCTTCTGATTATTCTCTCACACTCTTTTTTTTTGTTCCTTACTTCCTGTGTCCTCCAGTTAACCAAAGCTGGGGTGACCATCCCTCGGCCTCCAGTCTTGGCTCTGTGTTATCTGACCTCTACCCCTTCCCATCTTAACCCCCGGTTTCCCACACTCCACTAAGGAGGAGGTCACTGCATACGTGTAAATGGTACATGTTTGATTCCATTATGTAACCAGAGAGTTTGCCTCTGTGGACAGAGGTAGCCGGTTAATAGTTACCATAGTTAGTCAGTAGTGAAGCTGCACCGGAAACTACTATTATTACCAAGTACTATTTTAGCCAGCGTGTCAGACACATTATAAACAGGTTTTCTGCCATGTATGATAACACTGTGATTGTGTGGGGTCATAATCAGCTCCACGGCTCAGTCCCAAAGGATTGGGAGCTAGGACAAATAGCGATTTTGTTTCCTTCACAAATTAGGAAGGTGAATTCTTGGGATAGCTATGAAGAAACAATTGCATAGAGAGGACACCCCTGAAGAACAGACCTCTCCTTCCCCCTTTGACAGAAGCCTCAGGATGGTGATAAAGCTATCAATCAAAAGCAATCAGCAAGCATCAGCACAGAAAACAAAATAAAGGAAAAAAAGAAAAAAAACAGAAAATGATGAGATGCAGAAGCAAAATGCAACTCAGACCCACAGCCCACCCAGGACAACCCAGGAACACAAAGAAATACATGAAATTGGAAACCAAACACTGGAACCTGCTGCAGTGATACCAACAGAAGTGCAAAAAGTGGAAAAGACTACAAAGAAAATAGTCTCTCAGATACAAAGAGAAATGACACTTAAAATCAAACATATCAGAGAAGACACAGATAAAAGAATAGATGAGCTTAGAGAAATGATAGAAACAAAAAGTGCCCAAATCAATCAATAATAAATGCTGGAGGGGGTGTAGGGGAAAAGGAACCCTCCACTGTTGGTGCGAGTGCAGACTGCTGCAATCGCTGTGGAAGTCATTGTGGAGATTCCTCAGCAGAGGAGGATTAGAGGCCCAGTTCCATCTAGCTCTCCCACTTCTGGGCATTTCCCCAGAAGAATGAAAAGCATCATACACAGCAACATATGTGCACCCATGTTTATAGCAGCACAATCTGTAGCAGCTAAATCTTGGAACAACCCAAATGCCCATCAACTCAGGAATGCATAAGAAGAGGTGGTATTTTTATACCATGGAGTACTACTCAGCTATAAAGGATAAACTTAAGACTTTTATAAGCAAATGGATGAACTTGAGAACATACTCAGTAGTGAAATAAATCAGAGTTGCATGTGTACACATCGTATTGTCTCTCTGGAAGAAGCTGGAAAAGCAAACGGGATCCAGAATGCACAGTAAGTGTTGTGAACTGTGACCAAGTTGTTCAAAAGAAAAAGGAAACTGGGATGGTGGGGAGGAGAGAAGAAGAAAGGGAAACGGAAAATACAGAAAATAGATAAATATAAATAGATAAAATTATATATATACATATATATACACACAAAAACCAGTTAAGATAGTTATACTACTGATGTTAGTTCATTGAAAAGGGAGGTGTTTGCCTATATTGTTTGATCAATTTTTCATGCCGATAGCTTGTAATAGTGCAACCACTTCGAAAAATACACAATATAATAATCATTGTTGTTCTCCTACAGTCTCATTCTGAAATTTTGTACCATTGTTTTCATTCTTTAAAATAAAAAAAAATAAATCTGAGGTCTTTATTTCACAAGGGTGAAGAATAAAACCATAGCCGAAGAGAGGTAGTCAGGAGAGTTCCTGGAAATGAGATGATGGCCGTGACAGGGAGGTTTCCAGTGGTGGAGCTGCTGCTCTGCTGTCCCTGTTTTGTGCTTAGATCAGCACAGCTTAGGGTGAAAAGTCACTTGTTCCACTCTCCCCCCCCCCCTAAAAAAAAATGAGCTCAGAATGCGCAGTTTTGTGTTTCTAACATTACTCCAACTCCAGCCTGGATGTAGGCAGCTGTGTCGAGGTTTGCACACCCTGCATTGCGAATGTTGTTCCCGAGGCTGGGGAGTCAGCTCAGCAGCACAGCGCCCGCCTGGCAAGTGCAAGGTGGTGAGTTTCATCCCTGGTCCCCCTAGAAGGGAGCTGGAAGGAAGAATCACTTTCTCAGCATTCCTGTCCCTCCCCTAGCATGCCGACTGGCTGCTTACAGCTAACTTGCTGAATCATCGTGTGGTGCACTCTGATACTCTTTTACACTACGTGCCTAGGACCTTCCTTCTTCCACTTAAAAGGCGGTATTACTAATCTCAGAGAGAGGAAATAAATTCACTGAGGTGGGACTGATATCCTAAGGGCTGTAAGCCGAATGATGACGAGTTCTCCTTGTATGATAAAATGCAAACCTCTGTCTGAGCACGAGTTGTAAACGTGTGTTTTATGCAGTGTAGACATATATTCCACATCCGCAGAAACACAGACGTGGACGTGGAGGACCCAGAGGCAGCAGAGAGGATCCTGCAGGGGGCCTTCTAGAATACACATTCTAGAAGAATGTGTATTCTGATGATGTTGGATGGAACACTCTGTAAACATCTACTAAGTCCATTTGTTCACAGGTTTAATTCAGTTATTTATTTTTTGTCTAGTTGATCTATTGGTGACACTGCAGTATTAATGCACTTACTGTGCATTCTGGATCCCGTTTGCTTTTCCAGCTTCTTCCAGAGAGACAATACGATGTGTACACATGCAACTCTGATTTATTTCACTACTGAGTATGATCACAGACCCCCTGGTAAGCAAGATTGCCAGTGGAGAGAAGGCCAGCATGGAAACAGTGATGTGCAGAGTGCTCTGGGCTGGCTGCAGGACCTTTATGCTCTCTTCCGATGCCTCTCGGGGGTCACAGATGCAAATAGTGGCCCATTTCCAGTTAAGAAGTGGTTTGGCTTCAGTAGGGAACATTTTCCTGGGGCTTTTGCATGTCTCAGTCACCACTGCCTAGCCACAGCCATGCCACCGGCATTTGATTAACGAGTATCATTTTTATAATCCATTTATCATGAGGCCGATGCTTAAGTAGAATATGCAGAATTAATGTACGTTAAGCCCGTTCCTAAGTAGAGAACCATTATTAAGCATCGAATCATTGAAAAATAAATGGTCTCATTTAAATCCAAATTAGGAATATCAGTAGGAAATCATGCTTTTCAAGGGAAAATGTTCACCATAGTTACTCCTAAATCAATTAAGACTGGTTATCTCAAAATACAGTATTTGCAAGGAAATATGTCAAAATGCTGAGAATCATTTTCTTTGGAGTACAGCTATTTTTTAAAATTTTTCTCTAGTCATGTAGTTAGAGAAAATAAGATACCTGCTCTCTTTTCCTTCTTCAGTGTGTGGATTTCCTCAAAGAAATAAAAGTAAAAAACTTGTACCTCGGTGAAAATTCTGTCACAGTCCCTTGTGAACAGCTGTGTCCCACCTGGAAGGCTGTTGGTATGAAAGACGCCAGCTGGCTTCCACTTCGTCTGGGAGCAGCCAAGGGCCAGAGGCTCAGCCTCATTCCTGTTACTGAGTGTAAGGCCAGACCCCGTGGACGTGACCACCTATTAGCAGGAGCGGTGGACAATCTGCAGCCCTTGACAAAAGTGTCGAGACATAATTACCAACCCCTTTCTTTTCCTGCTTATAATATACACACAGATGCATGCTTGGGAGGATTAAATGTGTGTGATTGCCTATTCTTTTTATTTTAAATATTGAAAACAATGATACATTTCAAAACAAGATAGGAGAGAAACAATGGTTAATACACTGTGTATTGTTATCTTTAATAACAATTGCCTCAATAACAGTTGCTCCGAGTACAAGATATAGGCACAAAAAATTGATCAGAAAATATAAGCAGAAACTGTTCTCTTCAATGATTAAATGAACTAATAGAAATTAGTAGTATACAAAAATATATTTTCTTGATTCAGCTTTGGTAATTCATATGTATCTAGGAATCTGTCCATTTCTTCTGTGTTTTCCGTTCTGTGACAGTAAAGATGATCAAAGTAGGTACTGATGATCTGAATTTCCACAGCATCTGTAGTGATTTCACCCTTTTCATTCCTCAATGCATGAATTTAAGTGTTTTCTTTCTGTTTATTTGATGTTTGTCTAAGGGTTTATCAATTTGATTCATTCTTTCAAAGAATCAACTCTTTGATTCATCAGTTCTTTTTACTGTTTTCTTAGACTTCATTGCATTACTTTCTGCTCTGATCTTTATAATTTCCTCCCCTGTATGGGCTTTGCGCTTCTTTTTCTAGAAGCTCGAAGTGCAATATTACGTTATTTGTGCTTATTCTGTTTTCTTGATGTGAGAATTCACTGCTACAATTTTCTATCTTAGGACTGCTTACATTGCATCCCACAGGTTCTAGAAAGTTGTATTTACATTTTCATTTGATTGGAGATATTGTTTAATTTCTTCTTCATCTGTGACCCATTGGTTGTTCAGGAGGGTGTTAGTTTCCATGTGTTTATGGTTTTTTTGGCAGTTTCTGTTGCCATTAATTTTTAATTCCATTGCATTAATTTCCAATTCATTATGGTCAGATAATATGCATGGGATAATTTCAATTCCTTGCATTTAAACTTCTTCTGTGGGCTAGCATATGGTCTATTTTACAGAACATCCTGTGTGCAGCTGAGAAGAATGTGTATTCTGATGATGTTGGATGGAACACTCTGTAAACATCTATTAAGTCCATTTGTTCACAGGTTTAATTCAGTTATTTATTTTTTGTCTAGTTGATCTATTGGTGACACTGCAGTATTAAGATCTCCCATTACAATTACACTATTGCTTATTTGATTTTTCATGTCTGTTAAATTTTGTCTTATATATTTGGGTGCTCCCATATTTGGTGCATGCATATTTATGATTGTTATCTCTTCCTATTGGATTTTTCCCCTAACAAGTCTGTGGTGACCTCGCTTATCTCTTTTGATCCTTCTTGGTTTGAAGCTCACATTGTTTGTAAACAGAATAGCAACCCCTGCTTTTTTCTGGGATTCTGTTGCATTGGGGATATTTCCCAACTTTTGACTTTGTCTATGAAATTGTTTTTAGTTAATGTGTTGCTTGTATACAGCATATTGTTGGATCTTTTTTCTTGATCCATTCTGCAGTCTGTTTCTTTTGATTGGTAAATTGAGGCCATTTACATTGATTGTTATAATTGATACATATTGACCTATCTTTGTCATGTTATTTTGCTGTTGCTGGTTTCTTGCCCTTTCCCTCTGTTTAACTGCTTGACATGCCTGGTAGTTTCTTTCTGCTTGTTTGTGGAATTGTGTTCACTTTTATGTCTGTCTAAAATATTTTTCAGTATTCTTTGTAGGGTTGGTGGTCATGAATTTCTTCAGTTGTTCTTTGTCATGGAAATATCTTATTTCTCCATCAATTTACATAGATAGATTTGCAGGGTACATCAATTAGAGTTGGAAGTTGTTTTCCTTCAGGACTGGAAATACTTCACTCCAAGTTTTGACTTATGGGTTTGTGTTGAGAATTCTGCCATGATTTTGATGGACTTTCCTCTATGGTTGATTTGTTTCTTTTCTTTGACAGCTTTTAGTATTCTGATCTTGTGCTGAGTTTCTGGAATTTTGATTATTATATGTTGTGGTGTAGTCTCATTTAGGTCATAGCTGTTTGGAGTTCTATATACTTTATTTGTGTATCAGATTCTTTATCCATGCTTGGAAGTTTTCTATCTTTATTTCTGTGAAGAGTTTTTTATGGTATTTGCACTGTCTCCAGCTTCCTCATTGACCCCAGTCAGTCTTGTACCCTTCTTCTTTGCCTCATCTTGTAGCTTTTGAGTTGATTTTTCATGTTCTCTTGCTATTTTTAACATCTTTTTTTCATGATCAGTAGCTGCAATTCTGTCTTCAAGATCTGATAGTCTCTTCTCTATTCAATCTATTGCACTTTCAGTGGAAGCTTTAATCTCTTGGGTTCCTGTTTGGACCTGTTTCATGGATTCCATTTGTTTTCTATATTAGCTATTTTTTGTTTCCATCATTTTTCTAAGATCATATATTCTTTTGTGTGTGTGCTCTTTAATGTGTTTGATTTTAAGCATCATTTCTTTTCATACCTGACCATTTATTTTCTCTGTAACCTTTTTCACTTCTGTTGGTATCATTTCAGCAAGTTCCAATGCTTGGCTTCCAATTTCATCTATTTCATTGTGCTCCTGAGTTGTCCTGGGTGGGCTGGGATTCTGAGGTTGCATTTTGCTTCTGCTTCCTGTCATTTCCTATTTTCTCTTTCTTATTTTATTTTGTTTTTTGTGTTGATGCTTGTTGATTTCTTATGATAGATAGCTTCATCACTAGTATTGAGGCTTCCCTAGGTTTACTGTTCTTCAGGGATGTCCTCTATGTGTAGGTGATTCTTTATAGCTATGCCAAGAACCTTCCTTGTCAATTTGTAAAGGATGCAAATTTACTATTTGGCTCAGCACCCAAGCACTTGGTACTGGGCTGTGATGATTGTTATGATCCCATACCACCACTGCACTGTCACACAAAGGAGAAAAACTGAATATAACATGTATGACATCCTGGCTAGCGCAGTGTGGCTGTAATAACAATAGTTGCAAGAACAACTTAACTACTAACATACCATGGTAAACCACTAACCTGCCACCTTCACCACAGGCGCAAACCCTAAAGTTATACAGCAAAATCAGACACATACTACACACCTGCATGCAGTGATTTCCCCCTCAGTGGAGGGATCTTGTCCTTCTGTGGCGAGGGAGGGAGTGTGTTAAGCTGGAGGGAAGAGGATAAAGAGATGAGTGAGGTCGAATGAAGCAAAAGCAAGGCTGGAGCTCAAAGGATAATCGCCAGAGTTTTGGGAAACGGGGGGACCCAAAAGGGAAACAAGGAAATAGAACCAGAAGGAATAATCAGGAAGGGAAGCGACCATGTTTACTCACTTGAGAGTTTAAATTCAAGAAGTAGTTGAGGAAAGAGAAAAAGAGAATCTGTAGGAAACAAAAAACAAAAGATAAAGGCAAGAAACTTAGACAGTAAAAAATAGAAGAAAGAAAGAAGAGAACCAAAAAGAAAAGAAGAAAAGGAAGAAAGCTAAGTAAACCAGAAAGAGAGAGAAGGGGAAAGAAAAAAAAAGCCTAAAACAAAAATAGCCACAAAATACAAAACAGAACAAGCCCAGACAGGAAACGGACAGCCGATCAGACAAACAAGGGAGAATAAACGTGGTGAAATCCCTCTGGTGCTCAGAGTTCTGTGACCCCAGAAGCATGCTGTGCACCGCAGCCAAGTCTGTGGCGGGAAGTGTGCGGGGTGTGGAGCTGAGCCCGGCCTCTGCATGAGGGGCTGGGGCTGGTTTTCCTTTGTGGAGTCTCCAGAGCCCGACCGCGGGCTCCTCACCGCTGCTTCAGACTCTTCAGGTCTCCCTGACTGCTTATTATACGCCAACTGATAGACAAAGCCATCTACAGACATTGGCATATTTAATTCCAAAACTGACAGTACCAATGGCTTTCAAACATTTTGACCATTACTCACAACTACATGCTATTAAGGACACACAAGCGTGTACACACACACACACACACAGTCTCTCTCTCTTTCCCTCTGTTCTACTTTACTGTGGTTAGAAAAATGTTGATTTCAATCTTTCAAATTTATTACACATATCCCTTGGGAGCTAAGTAACACAGGCAGAAAAATATTGCTCTAGTTAGCAAATATTGGTGTTCAGGCGTTAGGCATCTACCTACTTGATTTCCCCAGTGGGCAGAGAATGATTTGAGCTATGTACTATGCACTTATTCGATCTTTAGGGAATGACTGAGTATGTACCTGACTGTGCTAATTACTGCAGTTTCAGTTTCAACTAGTTTGATCAGCAACTGCCAACAAGGCGACTGGCTACATTTTTGGCAAAAGTTATTAGATAGTTTCATACCATATATTGAAATGCAAATCACATTAACAATGAAAATTTTTTGTTAACATTCAGTCTCTGGTAAATTTAAAGGCATATAAAGTATTTACAGGGTAATTTTATAATGCATATCAAATGTTTAACAATATGTATAAACAATGAATCCAAAAATTCAATTACTAGAAATTTATCCTAAGGAAATAATTAAGCATATGGTCAAAGTTTTTGCATAACTAACTGCAAGGCTGTTTGGTTTGCAGTTGTTTGTTGTATTTGAAAAATTGAAAAGATCCAAATTTTCTGCAGTGGAGAATTGATTAAATGTAGTGGCAAACATTTATACAATAGATGGTTAAGCCATTAAACTGTCATGTTAAAGATGGACATTAATACATATTTACAAATTTCATGCAAAGAAAAAAATTTAGGTACATCATGAAGAGAAATGACCTATTATTTCCTACTTTTATTAAAATATGTGATGAGAGAATACAAGATTTAATGTATGATTAAAGTCTACTAGCAATTTCATACTTGAAATGTTCCTTGTGATTTCCACTTTTTGTGCTTTTATCAGTAAAATTAGATAGAAATACTCACTCATTCATGGCTTAAAATAAGGATGCATTCTAAAAAGTTCTTTTTCAGGCAATTTTGTCACATTGCAAAGATCACAGAGTTACTAACATAAAGCTTGATGGCCCAACCTGGTATTGCACATTAAGGCAACATGTAGATAGGTCTTGCCATTGACTAAAGTGCCATTAAGTGATACAGGACAGTATCTTTTATTAAAAGCCTGCTGAATCCACTGTGCTTAGTGCTACTGTTATTATGCTGCAGCATTCCTGAAAGACACACGATTCTATTTCTATCAGTATTTGCTTTTACTTACTTTTATGCAATGTTGTATTTGGCAACATATAGTCACAGAGCTACCTGGACATGTATTATAGACAATCTTTCTTTTCGGTTGTTTTGTTTTGTTTTTTTGAGACAGTGTCTCACTATATAGTTCAGGATGGCCTTGAACTTACTATGTAATCAGACTGACCTTGAACTTGCAGTGATCCTACCTCAGTCTCCTGGGTTCTAGGTTTACAGACATATACCACCATGTCTGGCTAGACTATCTGAGTTTAATGTGTTTGATTTTAAACTGTTTGTAATTTGATTTCTTCAATTATTATTGAGAATTTCAAGAAAAATCCTTTTGATTGTTAGTACTGGTATTCGGTTTTGTCTTTACAGTGTTGGAAAAATATTTAAATTTACAAGTTTTACTTTCAATAGGAAAAACAGACACATTCATGGCATTATTGTACTCTTGGCAATGTTTTACATATTCAATTTTTACATAACTATATAAGGTAGGTGCTATTAAAATTTGAGTTTACAGTTAAGAAAACTGAGGAATTAGTTACTAAGGAGCTGGTCTAAGTGGCAGCATTAGGACTTGAATTGTGGTAATACGGCTTACTGTGAATGCTCTGACAAGTAATACTATTTTTCACTTTACTACCTTAGTGAATTTGCATGGATTTTCCTTCCAGTTAATATCTATTATTATCGGTTAATATCTGTGTAACTATGTATTTCACAAAATATTTAGATACATTGTTATTATATTTGTGTCCCCTTATTTCCTGATTAATTATTGATGGAAAATCAGTTCGGCACCTGTACTAAATCTATTTAACACTATAATCTTACAATAATCACAAACCAGAACTTTATAGCTTTTTTGTATAATAAAAATAACAAAATTGGACACTTTTCCATAAAATCAAGAAGAATGAAATTATTGGTTGTGTGCATATGACTTTGATTCCTTTTCAACTAGTTAAGCAATTTTTGAATAATCAAGAGTTATATTAATTTTGATAATTTATTTTGATTAATTTTAGTGGGGACTGCTTTGGCTGACATTTCCACATTTTCACTTAAAATATATTAATGACTATTGACTGAAAATAATACTTGTTGGTAGGATATTACTTTTTCTAGTCACTTTTTAAAATTTTTTAAAAATATTTCTAATATTCTCAAATATTAAGTGCAATTCTTTCTTCATGGGCAACTTCTTTCTGTAAACTCTATGATACTATTTTGAATTACAATGCAAATAAACAAGTGAAATTGAGAGAAAGTAAAACATAATGAATAGATAGATAACTCTCATATTTAGACTTTGATGAGATATTATTATAATAAAAAATCATTTTATATGTCCCACTCTTTCTGCAAAGCCACAATTAAAAATTAGTAAACTCACTTCAATCACAAGACACCAAATAATCTTTTTCTAAAACAGGAAATAGCCCCAAATAGACATTTCTTAAAAGAAAAAGGTCCAAACAGCATATGAAAATTTTTTTAACATCATTGATCAAGAAAATGCAAATCAAATAAAAAGCAGTATCATCTTCACTACAGTTCAATGGCTACTATCAAAACGAGAACTATTAAGTACTGGCAAGAACACTGAACAAAGGAAGCCTTACCCGCTGTGGGTGGGAATATAAGTTAGTAAGACCATTATAGAAAACAATATGGTCCTCAAAAAATTACAGCTAGAACTGGCACATGACTCAGCAGCCCTTACTACCTGATGTACGTCCCAAGGAAATGGAATCAGTGAGTCAGAGAAGCATGTGCACTCTCACATCTATAGCAGCGGTAGTCAGAATAGCTGAGAAATGGAACTGACCTGATGGGTGGGTAAATATGGTTCACACATGCAAAGCCCAGGCCCAGAAGAAGGCAGTCCCGGCAGTGCGGCAACACCGGTGGACCCCGGGCTATCCTGTTAGGTGAGGCAAGCCAGACTCAGCCAGACAGGCCCACAGAGCCTCGCTCGCGCGTGGACTCTGGGAAACTTGCCCTCCCAGCAGCCCAGAGCAGGACAGGGCCGGGAGACTCAGGGGAGGGGAAGGCGGGCAGGGAGAGGTGGCTAAGATCTGCTAAGTCACAGCCTCTTCTGAGAAACGCCACCTGGAGTTCTGTTGCAGTTAGGGCGACCATAGAAGAGAACATGCTGTGTATTTAAACATTGAAAGGAAAGGAAAGGAAAGGAAAGGAAAGGAAAGGAAAGGAAAGGAAAGGAAAGGAAAGGAAAGGAAAGGAAAGGAAAGGAAAGATTCTGAATGTTTTCACCACAAAGCTCGGGTAACCGTCCGAGGAGACAGCTTTTTTACCCTGATGCTAACCTCACACAACACAGACATACACGAAACGTCGCATGGTGCCAGACAACTGTGAACTATTCTCATACGCTCACTCAAAACAGTTAATTAAAGAACGAAACAGCTTGCTCTCCAGGGTCAGTGAGACTTTGAGAGCTTTCAAAGGCAGTGCTTGGGGTTGAAAGCTATTAAGTGGAAATATGATTGTTATAATTAAAATGAAATCAAACTTATAAAGCTTGACTTAATCACAGTTTGAAAAGCACAGCCAGCAAAAACAGTTACAAAAAATAGCACAACTTGAAATAGATGAATTACAGAAAAAGGTACTATGTCCTAGATCATTTGTCATTAAGGCATTTCTTCTGGTACGAGTATCGGTAGGTAAGTACCATCGGTCCCCAGCTAAACTGAGGTTTATGGTGACAATGTCTGAGTCACATATTCGGCTCTTGCTCTCATTGTCCGAAAAGAGGTTTGCAACGCGCAGGAACAGTCTCTGCGACACTGCCAGGTAACGGTGGCTGACGCGGAGCAGAACACTGTCAAGGGCACACAGCGGACGGGTCACCGCTCAGCACTCTATGGTTCCGAGATAGTCAGAGCATCGACAACACTGGACAGGAAACATGGAGACGGGACCGCGCCCCAGCCCCGCTCTCACAGGTGCGGGGTGTGAATTAATCTACTCGCCAGCACGTCTTTGTCACTAACTCCCAAACCACAGTGCAGGTTTCATGACCCTTGTCTCTCGTGGATGCCGGGGGTGGGGGGCGGCAATGTGGGGTGATGCAGGGGGGGACGGGAGAGAGGGAGAGGGCGGTGAAGTAGGAGTCAGGGAATGGGATGAGAATTAGAGAAAGCAAGACTGTTTCGGCTTCCTGTCCATCCTTGCTTCTTGGTTCTAGATCCTGCAGAGGTTCACTGTACTTGTCTGACCCGAAGTCCACTAACCACATCGGTACCCTTGAAGTGGATGCTCAGACTTTAAAGATGGACGTAATGAAATTGAATCGAACATAATGAACTGAGAAAGAGTTCTCCAAGCCAGGAGCATGGAAAGGAATTTTCTATGCATGTAACTAACTTGCTTTTTTCAGTCTCCCTCTGCCTGTCTCTCTTTCCCTCCCTGTTCCTCTATGCATGTATGCATGTGTGCATTTGTGTGTGTGTGTGTGCATGCGCGTGTGCGTGCGCATTTGTGTGTGTCTGGTGACTGAGCCCAGGGCCTCACACCTGCTGGGGAACTCCTGTACAGCTGCATCTCCAGCCTAGCAACATCTAACTCCTTAGTAGCTACATTAGACTCTAGTAGAAGGAAATAATTTAAATTCTAAAAGAGTAATTTTAGAAATATTGTAATTGCTTTTTTAGTCTGCACCTGAATACAGATTACCATGCAAGTAACAAGAATACACCTATCCTCTGCAAAAACTGGGGTGTTTATATGAAGTTACAATGCCAGTCTCCGGAGACCAAACATGCTTGTCCTCCACCCTCTTGCAGATATGATAACCTGGTTAAGCTGTTACGGATAAGCTGGGTCAGCAGTGCTAGTTGCATAGAAAGTATGACAATATGTATCAGTTATAACCATCAGTGTAAATACTTTCAACTCCCCAATCAAAAGAAAGAGACTGATGGGTCAAGAGGCAAGATCCCACAACAGGCTTAACTCAAGAAACACATTTAACTCAAAAAGAAATTCACAGGCTGAAAGCCAAAGGATGGAAAACAATACTCCCTGGCACAGGAAGACAGAAAAAGAAGGGGGAGCTGTTCTATTTGCACTCACTATGAGCTCCAAGCCAAGGCTGATCAAGAGACAAAGAAGGTCACGCATACTCATTAAAGGAAAACTCCAAGAAGAAGAGGTACTATAAATATATATGTACCAAATACTGGTGCACATAAATACATAAACAAATATTAGCAGACATAAAACATAAAAAAAACCACTAATTTGATTATAGTGGTTGATATTAATATCCCATTCTCACAAATAGATAAATGAACTAGATTTTAAAAAATCAACAAAGACATATCATATTAAAACAAAACTGTGAACAAACAGACTTAGTAGATGTCTACAGAGTGTTCTGCCCCATAACATCAGAATACATATTTTTTTCAGCTGCACATGGGACTTTCTCCAGAACAGACCATATATTAGCCCATAAATGCAGAGGAATTGCAATCATCCCACGCATATTGTCCCGTGCAATGAAATTGGAAATTAACAGCAAAAGAAACCACAAAAACTGGATAAACACATGACAATTAAACAGCACCCTCCTGACTAACCAATGAGTCACAGAGGGAATTAAAGAAGAAATTAAATAGAATCTACAATTGAACTATTAATGCCAGTACTACATACTGGAAATTATGGGGCAAAATGAAAGCAGTCCTATGAGGGAAATTATATTGATGAATTTTCACATCAGGAAAACACAGTGAGCTTAAACAAATAACCGAATAGTGAGCCTCAAGCTTCTAGAAAAAGAACAAATCAAACCCAAATCTCCTATGAGAGAGGATTCTATAAAGAACAGAAATCAATGCAATTGAGACTAAGAAAACAATACAAACAATCAATGAACTGAAGAGTTGGTTCCTTGAAAGATTAAAGTTGATATATCTTTAGCCAACCTCATCAAAAGAGCAAAGAAAAGGCTTAACCTTAAGCATTTAGGAATGAAAAGGCAGAAATCACAACAGATCCTAAAGAAATACAGAAGGTCATCAACATCTACTTTGAGAATCTGTACTCTAATAAGATGGAAAACACAGAAGAAATGGACAGAGTCCTAGATTCATATGATTTGGCAAAACTTAAGAAGGTATAAAAATAGCAAATAACCTGATATAAATGAAATGGAAAAGGTATGTAAAAACTTAACAACAAAGAAAACCCAAGTTCCTGACACATCCACTGTTGAATTATACAAGACATTTAGAGAAAAACTACACTAACACTTTTAATGAAATTGAAAGGGAAGAAAACTCACTAACTCATACCTGGAAGCAAGTATTATCCTGACACTAAAACCAGAGAAGGACCCAAACAAAAAAAAGAGTATTGCAGGTCAATCTCCCTAATGAACATAAACACAAAAAGCCTCAGTAGGATTCTGGCAGTCATCAAGAATGCAGCAAATCATCAAGAAGATTATACATCATGACCAAGTGGGGTTCACCCCAAGGTGCAGGGAAGGTTCAACATGTACAAATCAGTAAGTGCAACACACCATATCAGAGCAAAAGACAAAAATCAAACGATCATCTCGATAGATGCAAAAAATCATTTGACAAAGTCAACAGACACTCATGATAAAAAAAAACCTCCACAAAACTGAATTAAATGGTCCTTATCTTAATTTGATAAAAGCCATCTATGACAAACCAACAGCCAACATCATCCTAATTTTAAATGTGAAAGCTTTCACTCTAAAATCAGGAACAAGACAAGGCTGTCCACTATCACCACTCCTATTCAATATGGTTCAAGAAATATTAGCCAGAGCAAGTAGAAAATAGAAAGAAATAAAAGGAATAAAGGTAGAAAAGGAAGAAGTTAAATTATCTTTATTCACAGATGAGACGACACTCTATCTACAAAGACCCTGAAAACTCTACCAAAAAACTTCTAGGTTTAATAACCAAATCAGTAGTATAGTTGGACACAAAGTCACCAGTCAAAAATCAATAACATTTCTGTTCACAAATGACATCCTTTATAATAGAGCATCCAAAAAACTTAGAAATTAATCTAACAAAGGAAATAAGTGATCTATACATTGAAAACAACAGTACACTGGAAAAAGGAGATTGAAGAGGATATCAGAAAATGGAAAAATAGTCCTTGCTCATAAATATGAAGAATGAACATAACGAAAATAACTATACTCCCAAAATTGGTAAACAGATTTAATGCAATCCCAAATGAAAGTCCATTAGCATACCTCACAGAAGAGAGAACAACCCTTGAATTCATCTGGAGACAGAAGAGACCATAGCAAAGGTAACTTTGGGCAATGAAGGCGAGGCAGGAGGCATCACAATCCTTGACTTGAAATTATACTGCAAAGCCAGAGTGATAAAATCACTATGGTACTGGAATAAAAACCTGAGGGTCAGTGGAACAAATTAAAAGATGCAGACACAATTCCAAAGACATGCAGTCACCTTATCTTTGGCAATAGAACCTGGAAGAGGCAGCCTCTTTAATAAATGGTGCTGGAAAAACTGGATTTGCACATGCTGAAGACTAAACCTAGAAACAAGTCTATCACCATACACTAAACTGAAGTCAAAATGGCTCAAAGATCACAAAATTAAAATAGAAACACTAAATCTTCTGGAACAGAAAACAGAAATCTTAAAGACATAGGTGTAGGCAAACAGTTCATGAACAAAATCCAGGTCACACAAGAAATACTACAGAGAATCAATACCTGGGATCTCACTAGAAAGCTTTTGCACAGCAAAAAACCCCAAGAAAAAAATCAAAAGAGTGAAAAGACAACCCACAGAATGAGAAAAAAATTTAGTTATCCCTCAAACAAAGGACTTATAGCTAGAACATATAAAGTGTTGAAAAAAATCAGACCCCCCAAATTCAAAGACTCAATCTCAAAATAGGCATCTGAGATGAATATGCACTTCTTAGATCAAGAGATACAAATGACAAATAAGTACATGAAAAAATGTTCAACATGATTGGTCATTTTGGAAATGCAAATTAAAACAATGCTGAGATTTCATCTCCAGAAAGAATGGCGAAGATCAAGAAATCAATAATAACAAACATTGGTATGATTGTTTGGAAAAGGAACACTTCTCCACTGTTGGTGGGAGTGTACACTGGTACAACCACTGCGGAAATCAGTATGGAAATTCCTTTTAAAAACTAGCATTGAGGTCCTGTTTGAGCCAGCTATTCCCCTTCTGGGTATTTTCCCAGAAGAATTAAAAACACCATGTCTCAGCAATATATGTGCACCCATGTTTACAGCAGCACAATTTGTAATAGCTAAATACTGGAACAGCCCAAGTGTCCATCAACCAAGGAATGGATAAAAAGGATGTGGTCTTCTTATACAATGGAGCACTAGACAGTCATAAAGGATAAACTTGAGACTTTTATGGATAAATGGATGCAACTTGAGATCATACTCATAAATGAAATAAAGCAGACTATGTGTAAACACTGTAATCCTGATGTCAGAAACTGAAAGAGTAAATAAGGTCCAAAATATACAGCAGATACTGTGAAATGGGAAGAATTTGTTCAAAAGAAGCACTAGGGTGAGGGAAAGGGGAAATGAAAGAAGGGAAAGGGAATAATATGTCAAAGCCACACTACTAGTTTTTCTTAGCTCATTGAAAAGAAAGGTCTATGCTAACATCGCTGGGAGAATCTTTTATGCCCATATCTTGTACTCTAAGTAACTATTTTGAAGATAATATGCAGTGTATTAACTATTGTTATTCTCCTATTACTTTGTTGTGAAATTTTATATTATTTTTTTCCCATAAAATTAAAAAAAAAAACATTCTGAGTGGAGTAATCGGTCGTATCAGGACCAGCAGTTTCTTCAGCCCCGGGGGGTGTAAACGTCTACCTCTGCATGGGACCTGATGTGCCCAACAAGCACCGTGCGGATGTGGGAAAGCTCTCACGGGGGTCCTCCCACCACCCCTCCTCAGCATCTGCTCACGGTGGTCACCTCTGGGGAGAAACGACAGGATCCAGGCGGAGTGCGTGAAGGTGAGGTTGTGCTGTGCATGGTGCACTCTTTACGGTTGCACTTGACAGCAGAAACATGAACACGTGTGACCTTCAGCATTTGCTTAAAATACATAGGACATCACCCTTGTGTCAGAGCAGAGAAGAGATGAAAGTGTGCTGTTTTCCCCAAGGGTGCAGGACGGGAGCTCAAAGATGTGCTAACTGCCTGGGTGGGTGAGGAATGTTTAAATCTGAAACAAATCCATGAAGAAGAAGTAATAATCTTGCTTCTGGGCACTATGCATGGGCTCTGTTTTTGCTCTCAATTGAGGACACTCAGCAAAAGCCCTAAAACACCCCCAGTCTGTGTCTTGTAAAGAGCAATCACAGTCATTGTGTTAATAGCCCCGGCCTTTTGTAACTGTTTTGTCCTACAAATAAATGTATGCAGAATATTTGGCATCTTCCCAAAGGAAACTCAGAGCAGCTGAGAGAAGATGACAGAAAATGGTCCCCAAGCAGATAAGCAAGCCACTGCTTCTTTGCCTCTAATCACACACACTAGGCAGAAGGGTTTATTAAGTCTGCAAGGCTGAATGCCTTCACCATATTTCCAGGAAGTTGCATGCAGAATGAGGTATTTGCAAACAGCCGTTCACTTTGTCACACCTGTGGTTCAACAATCTAGGCATCTTCTGTTGCGCCCCTGCCATATCAGGGCTCTGGTATAGAAAAACAATTTTTTTCTTTTATCTTCTGAAAGGGAATCTAATTAATTTGTGATTGCTGCATTCATTTTGCAAATGTAATATTTGTTTTGCTTCATGGGCTCAGCAGTTGTGACAACAGGCCTGCCATCCTGCCTGGTAAAAGGGATACCTCATGAATACCGTGAAGGAGGTACAACACAAACCCCCAAACAAAGGCCGTTTTCTGGAGGTGAAGATAAGCACCTCTTCCCGTTGTTTAGCTGGATCTCTGACCTCTGTGTCACAATTTGTCCCATTACAACCTGCCATGCCCTCCCCCCCATGTTGATTTATGCATAACCCAGAAAAAGGAGGGGAGATGGAATGCACCCAAGCAACCTAAGTGTATTCTCTGATTGTTTCATTTGCTGAAGCTCAAGATTTGAAAATTACTTTATAACAGATTGGGACCTAGCTGATAATCTGATGTGACTTATTTCATCAATAAGTAGTTTAACAGCAAACAAAAGATAGCAATGATGTGTTCTGGTAAATGCTATTGCTAGTTTTTCTCATTACCCAGAAATAAGCTACAAGAAATAATTTAATATTTTTCCTATTCTTTTTAGTACTTTTTCTATTCTTTCTTTATAGCTTATCCCCAACTTCACTCTTAATTTATAGAACTCTTGTTTATCTTCCAAGTACCAGATACTAGAAAAAGTCAACTCCCTGTCCCTGAGATGCATTTATTGGCCTCTGGAGTCTTGCAAACCTTGTGTCTCTCATCAGCAAGGCAAGGAACGCCACTGAGCCGGACGCACTCCGCATGCGCCGTGGGCTCTGCGCCCCACTTCCGCCGTACCTTCTGCCCACCCGCTGAGCTGCATAGGCCAGGAAAACAGCTCTCGGAGTCTGTTTCCTGCAACGCTTTGGCCAGCTGGAAGCTGCGTAGGAGCTCAGAGTGAGAAAGGAGAATGAGGTCGGGGCTCATTTTTCTTATGGACTCTCCCCCATTTGCCTCTTCACCAAATGCGAGCTTCTTTCCAGCACTGAGAGTGCCTAAGAAGCACGAGTTTCTCTATCATTATAGAATTTTTTTCTCTCTCCTCAGCAGTCTTCAGCAGACTGGTTTTAGCTTCAGCTTCAGTTTGTGTGTTTATTCCTTAAACTCGGGCACACTGATGATTCTGTAACTCACTCCTTTTCCAGGTAACCATTCTGCATTTAAAATTCCTCCCAAATTTATTGACTTCATCAATAAACACTTTACTTTTTCTCATAACACTTCGTAAAGGAATTGCAGCAGGATCTGTCTAGTCAGTTTCTCCACTTATGCTACATTATGGGGTTCATTTTCTCCCATTTAGCCTTAGTCGGCACTGGTGTGTCCTGGATGTTGTTACAGATGTCCCGGCAGCTTTGGTAGGGACAGCTGGAGGCTGCCTCCGGTGGACGCTCCTGCCCTTTCTTCTTGAGCTGGGATAGCACAAGGTGGAACCAACTAGTCATGTTCAAAGCTATGCTGGTATCTGGCTGCATGAGTTTTCTGTTAGGACATAAAAAATGTCCTATTGTGTTTGCAGAAACTCCTCCCTTTTCAAGTCTTTTTAAAATTAGATTAAACTGGTACATAAAAATGCAAAAAATCACATATATTAATGAAGTACGACAATATTTCTGTACATGCCTATATTGTATGATGCTTAAATCAGGTTACACATCTCTCCTCAAATATTTATTTATGTGAAGACCTCCTTCAGCTTTCTGAAATGTATAGTAAATTATCTTTAATCACCTTACTGCACAACAGGACACCAGATGTTCTTGCTTCTCTCTGGGTATAACTTAGATCAACACTTTACCTTCCCACCCCTTGACCTCCCTGGATTCTAGTAACAGTCATTCTACACCCATGCTCTAGGAGAACGACTTCAGATTTCATGGATGAGATCAGGGGTATTTATCTTCTGTACCTGTGTTATTTCACATCAGATAATCATCCCCAGTTCCATACACATTGCTGCAAAAGACAGTATTCCATTCTTTGCATGACTGAATAATTTCTCATTATGAATGTAGAGCACATTTTCTTTACCCATTAACTGCAGTCAGTGGACACTTCATTTGCATCTATTTCTTAGCTATTGTGAACAAATGTTTCAGTGAACATGGAAGTGCAGATGTCTCCTTAACATACTGACTTCATTGTACTACCAAACTTCAAATTAGGATACAAAGCTATAATCATCAAAACAGACTGGAGCTGGCAGATAAACAGACACAGGTTTAAGTGGAACAGAATAGAGTCTAGGCATATGTGTTTATAACCAACTGACTTTCAACAAAGATACTAAGAAAATGCCATGGAAGGAGAGTCTCCAGTAAATGTTGCTAGGACATTTGGATTTTCACATGCAAAATGAAACTAGATGCCATCTCTCACCAGTTACAAAAGTTAACTCAAAATGGATTAAAGAGTTAAAGGTCAGACACGAAACTATAAAATCACTAAGAAAACAGGAAAAATGCTTCATGATATTGGAATGGGCAAACCATTGATTTTAGAAAAGGGCCCTCAAAGCACAGGAAACATCAAAAACAGACATAAGAGATTGCAACAAATCACAGCTTCTGCTCAGTAAGTCAGATGCAAACTTTTATCTGACGTGAGTTGATGTGAAGATTGTATGGGGAAAGCCAAAACCTCTGTAGCATAGCAACAAATAACCTGATTAAAGATGGGCAATAAAAGCTTATAATAACTCAGTCTAAGAAATGGCCCATATGTCCACCAGCAGATAAATGAACCGAGAAAATGGAATATTGTCACAGAGAAGGGCACTGCTGTGGTGTCTGTAGGAAAATGAAGTACCTTGAGAACCCATTGTAAAGTAAAATGAACCAGACACATAGGCTTAAATATTTCATGGCAGGTGTTATGTGAGGGAAAATTGAAGAGCAAAATAAAAGATCAACAGGAAACAAGGAGATGCATATTTTGCAAAGGGGAGGGGACAGACAGAGGCAGGAGGAAGGAGGAAGAAGGGATGAGAGATGAATTATGCGTCACACACACGCCCCAGCTTCCCACAAGGAATGAAATCACTTTGGATGGCAAGAAACACCTAACAAAAGTACATTTTTTTAAATGAGCAATCAATTTTAGCTTCTATAAATGGTCTTTTTTTTAAACTTCTTCAAATCACTCTAAATTGTGTGCAATTTTTTCTGATGGTAACTGGTTTATTCCTCATTTTGCTCTATGCGTTTGATAATGGGGCTGTTTGACCCCTCGACTACAAATTTTTATAGAAAGTAATGCTATGCTTATGTCTCTTGTGTAGACTTTGCCTTTAGTGAATTATTGAATGAAAGAAATACATGAGAAAAATGTCCCGAACACGCTCATGACCAGTGTCAGGCAGGAAAATTTAAATGGAAGACTAGATGTTTATCATCCAGGCCTCCAAAGAGTGTTCCATCACTTTATGGGAGCACACAGATTTTCTTAAGCATGCATACTCTGTCTTCAGTCCTACTGAATGGCTGCCAGCTCTATTATCTGCATTTCAGCAAGATTACTGGAATTCGCTCTGCAGGATTCATTTTAATTCTAAAATATGCAAAAATCCCATCATTTAAAAGAATCTCAAGTAGAATTTTTAGCATATCAAAATTTCCTACCCTTTGAAGACCAAAGTTTTCCTACCCTTTGTGATAATGTGTAGGTTCAGCGTGCTATACCTACCTAATCCACAGGGTGCTAGACATTGCTGAGTTTCTCAGCCAGTTGCTCTTTGGAAGTTAAAGAATGTGAGGCTCTCTGGTGGGAAGAGCAAACAGGTACATTCACATGAGGACAACCAATACTTTTGAGGTGCCTCAGGTGTTGGAATGATTAATGGACTTAAATATGAACTATTTACAGAATTACAGAATTCTTCAGGTGAGTAATCTGTGTGCCTTTCCCTGTTTAAAATCAATTTTATTGCCTGCAGTTTTCAGAGGGAACATTTTATGCCTCTGTCTTTATTTCTGCTTCAGCCTTTTGCCAAATATAAAACAGAAAAAAAATCTGACTTATTCTTGTGTAATTGAGACGAAATTTAGAGAGTGCTTTGTCCCTCCCGTAGTACAGCTATCCATTGGAATAACTGCTGGAGAAATTTGGTGACAGGATGGCACACACATGACAAAATCCCTGCATCAAGTGCACATAAATACACCACATGGTGAGGAGGTAAAGGTAGTGCTGCTCTCTGAAATGTTTAGAAATCTACTCTAACTTGTTTGGACAATATTCTGCTTTTAACCTTATATCGTCTTCCACAAGCATTTCATTTACTTAATGGAAAACACATTTAAAGTAATGAGTACAGTTTTTAATTTGCATATGCAAATGAATTTAATCAGTGGAAAATTCTGGCAGAAGAAAAGTGAATGAATATAATTATTTCAGTGACTGCCCAGTCCTTCAAGTTTATGGAAATGCTTTATACCTAGGAGTAGAGACTAATACTTTTTAGGAGAAAAACCCAAATTCTTCCATGTGGGCAATAACCAGAGTAACAATGGCTACTGAGGGTGAATCCTGTGCAATGTATGCTCAGTCCATGTTTTATTTTCATTTCATGGAAAAAGTAAACACGGTAACCAATTTTAACTCACCTTTACTGATGAAGAAACCAGAGTGCAGCAAGCTGAAGTGATTTGCTGAGGGTCACACATTTGACAGAGCTGGGATTCAGAAGTCCATCCACTTGATTTTAAAAACTTTAACCTCATTTAATTATGGGAAGAGAATTGTCAATCACCAATTTCTACTTCCCTGCTCAAAAGGTTTTCATTTTCAAATGCTTTATATCTTGGTTGTGAGACGATATTGCCAGTGGAAAGTGGTATTTCCAAATATAAGTGAATGTAAGTAACATTGCAAATTTATATATATTATTATTTAATTCTGGAAGAGCATGTAGAAAACACCACCTAAGGACTTCTAATAGAATGTAAAATATAATATCAATGAAATGATAAAGATGGCGCTCTGCAGCTTCTAGAGTTTGTTTTCCCCAGGTGTTAGTAATGGAAGAAAATAAAAATCATTATACATCACGATACAGACACAGGTCTGAGGCTGCCCATGTGCCAGCGATCAGAGTGCGATCCAGTGAGCTAACCTCCTACAGGGCTCCGGAGGGCGTGGAGAGGACCCATAGGCTCTGGGTGCTCTCACAGCAACAATGATCTCACTCGCACGGAGTACAAAAATGGACGAACACCGTTAATAGCTCAGACTCACAGCTTAGGGCATTCCCATTTCTTACTCCCCACACTAAAAGTATCATTCTTACACTGCCCGCCACATGGCGTCTTCTCCAGTCTTCCTCAACTGCAAATACTTCTCCACATGGTCTCAATACCTGTAACGGCTCTTTTGTTCAACAAATTACCCCCTAACCATATCTATAGACAACTGTGCTTTAAGACATAATTTTTCTTGTTATAGCTAATGCCAACATCTTTATTAAAAGCCCAGTTCTGATTTTGCAAAACCACACACATTGGATATACTCCTTGGCTTTTGCATAAGATATAAATTAAAATCAGACGTGGGTCTTTTAATAAAGACATTTTGATACATATGTATTGATGAGGAGCAATCGACTTTATTACAGCCTTTATCATTATGAAACTATCCAGTCTTTACAAGGCCCAGTATTGGTATTTGATTAATATTAATCACAGCTATTCTGTTACTGCTTCCAGCATCAGCAGCCTGTGTGACCATCATATTAGCTATAACCACTTACTCTGTGTCCTGGCGAAGGGGATCCAACTTTATGATCAATGTTTGTTCTAATTCTTTGGCTGCCCCTAATTTATGTTCTTCTACCAGGATTTGGGTTAATTTCACACACTGTATCTTACTATTCTGGGAGCAAGGGGGTGCTTTCTTTCATAGGAATGGTGTGTGCTGTAATATCCATTGTATCTTTGGTTCTGCTTATAGAAGCTCAACCTATTTATAGTCAGCATAAATGTAGTTACTTGAGCATATTTTAAATCAGCTGCCATAATTATAGTTGTCATCAAAGGAGTAGAAGTGCTTAGCTGATTAGCGACCTTAAACGGAGGTCATGTTAACTGATCTCCAGCCTTGTGACAACTTAGATTTTATTTTTCTTTTCATGGTTGGAAGCTAAAAAGGAATTGTTGGAGCCTCGCCGTGACTGCCCTGCACGACGCATATCACATGCTTGCACATCTCCACCATGGCTTATTGTAGTGGTTTTGCGGTTACAGGTGAACTTGAACCTTGAATTCCACTATTTTCAGGCTGCACACTTGATTCTACACCAAGAAGAAAAGTCATTTTACAATTGCCTTTGTAGGAATAAACATCATTTCTTCTTCCTACAACATTCCCTTGAATTGTCAGGAATGCACTGTGGTATTCTAACTACTCAGACACACACAGCAGAAAATACAGTCTCATCCCGAGGGTCTTTATCTAACATTTCTTTAGTACCAGTGCATTTCGCAACCTAACACGCTGTTGCTTCAGAACAAGAAGTTTCAGCAGCAGACCAAGAGTGACTTCACGACTCCCTCCCCCCATCCATTAGAAGACCGATTCATTCCAAAGCTAAATAGCAAAGAAAGGACTTGAGCCTGCTATGACTCCATTCAAACTAACTTCATAGCCATTGTGAGTTTCTCACCAAGAGAGCTATTAATAAAAGTATTATATAACTTAGTGTTGATTTATAGGTAAAAAACACATTTATCTTCATAGTACACTGTGTCTAATTAGGATTTCAAGATAGGAGATCACCTACCAGAAGGACTCTTGCATTTTCTTGATCACACCTCAATAATTGAATTTTAATTAGTTCTCCAGTCCTCTACTATGTCACCCACATTAATAACTTTATTAACTCACACAAGCACCCTAGACGCCCATGAAGTAGAAACAGTATGGACAATTCTATCAGTGATTTTAATTTTCATTTTTCTATCTTATGTAACACATAAAATTAATAACCCTTCTTTAACTGTAAAAACTGCAGGCCATCAATGATATTAAGGCTATTACTACACAAAATCCTGAAGATTTAAATTTTGACCCTTATATAGTTCCCACAATAGCTTGAAAACCAGGATAATTACAACTACTTGAAGTAGACGACATTATTACCAATAGAAATAGCAATGCATGCACTGTTTTCATCTGAGTATATAGTATACTCATAAACTGTACGATCATTAGGCTTAAAAACAAATATAATTCGGTGTCTTAAATAAACAACTAGGTTTATTTCATGGGCAATGCACAGAAATTCATGGGTCAAATTATAGTTTCATCCTCATTATAATTAAAGTAACCCCACCACATTCTTCTGAAAATTTATCAGTGTCTATATTATAATACCTTTGTGAAGCTATTACAACCTTAGCCTTTGAAACTGAAGAGAACATAAATCTTTCTATAATAAAATCCTTTAGTGAGACCCATCACATGATTTAGTACCATTGTCTCAATAATCTTAGCAAAATTTGTTTCAATTAAAAATTGGAATATACTCTTAAGTCCCCTCCCCAAAATTTCGAGACTCTTAAACATGAAGCCCCCTGGGAAAAAGTGAATGACTTCCGTCCAGCTTTCACAAACCTATTAGTTTGTATAAAACTTACAGGATACATTTAGTTATCATACATCTTATACGTTCTAATGCACATGTATGTTCTTGAACTCTGACTTAGAAATATTTGGAAAGGTGTGAGGGAAAATAACCCAAAATTTTATTTGTAGATTAAAATAACTATCAGACTTTATAGTTTAATCTTTTCATGATCACCAGGAAAGTTCATGTTTTGCAGGAATGTGACTCCTTCCTTCATTAGCTTGTGTCATCTTCCTCTTTACACTGCCATCAGACAGAGGTCATTGAAGTAGAAATTCAAAGATTTCAAAACTCTGAATGGTTGACAGAATAATTCCTCAGCACCCATCACTCCATTCTGATGCCCAGATTGTGCAGATATGTTACCTTACACAGAAAAAGGGCTAAGAAGGTGTGATTCTATTCAGGATCTTGAACTAGGGGAATTTTTTGCATTATTCGGTGGGCCAACATCATCATAAGAGACCTTGTGAGAAGTGGAAAGGTCCAAGGATAAGAAATGGAATCAGTGGCAGAGGGTTGACACAGAGTTGAAGGTTCTCCTTTCCTGAGGCTGAGATGGCCACAAGTCAAAGCATGCAAGAGGTGCAGAGAAGCAGGAAAAGCAAATAGATCTTCCCCCTGGAGCCTTTGGAGAGACTGCATCTTGCTATTGCTTTGATATGGTCCAGCAAAACCCATTTTGTACTTCCTGACTTCCTGGAGTATAAACTAATGCATTTTCTTCTGTACCATGTTGTGGTAATTACCATGTCAAAAGGAAGTTCTTTTTGAATTTCTCCAAAGGACAATAACATTATATATCCTGACCTTTTGTCTCTCAAGTATTTACAACTTATAATTGCTTCTAGGCCTTTTGGCTAAGATCAAGTGTAGCACCAAAGTATTTACAATTTATAGCAGAGTCTAAAAGGTCTTTCAAAGAAACAGCAACTGAAATACCTTAACACATATTTAATGAAAGATAATGACACGGGCCCGTGTTAGCACTGTATGGATATGTATTCATTGGTGAGATGACCTTTAAAATTAGCCCAAGGAATGCTTGAACCCTGAAAGGAAAGTCAGGAATAAAATATCACATGGGCAAGGCTGACTTAGCGATGTTTGGCAGATATCATAGAACTGCATCTTGAAATCATTCGTGTAAAATAGTGAAGGTGTCAGCCTCCAGCCACAGGGAGACTACACAAAACACTGGACAGCTGTCCTCGGGAAAGGACAAAGCTGGCACCATCCATGCCTAGTCCTCAAGGACAAAAGACCTCTGGAGTTAGGACCCTCCTTACTGTGGGATCCGACTGAGGGATATTTCCTCCTGCTGTGTCAGAAGGTGGGGAAACTCAAGGACAGAAAGACCTTTGCTCAGTGGGAGACTAGGTTCTACAAGTCTAATGAGGAAAAAGGCATTTATGGAACAAATCAGCCAGGACTTCAATAATGCTCTTCAAGGAAACACAGTAATTTCTGCAAAGTATTCACTATTTGGCATAAATGATTATGCATATCCTGGTTAGGTATGGATAGAAATAGAAGTTGTAGAAAAATGAGATGCGTGATTAAGAAAAAAAAAACAGGTGATAGAACTTAATTCCTACAAGATTTAGAAACTGACCCTGGGGACAGAGACCTGGCCTGGACCAGGAGAGTCCCACAGGGTCGCAGTCAGAGGCGGCGAGCGAGCGCAGGACACAGGGATTCCCGAGTGCTGCCCCCAGCCCCAGACCCCGCAGAGTCAGTCAATGGTTAGTGAAACCAGGCAGCGCCTGACAAAGTCACACAGAGCAGCGGCAGTGGGTGAGCAGGGTCACAATGGATTTTACAGAGCTGGAGACTCGAACGCCAGCAAAACAGCACCAGGGTCACTCGCTGCCAACGTCCCAGAGTGAAAAGAGAGAAGGGCCCTGCAGACACAGTACAGCGCAGCAGCTGGACAGCAGACAGGGGTGAATTCTCCTCAGAATTAGGAACTGGGACCAACCAGACTCCCTTCGGCTGGTCTTAACCCTAGCTGCAAAGGCCTGGAAGCAGCCCAATGCCCTGCCACCAGGGCACAAGCAGGCAGAGGCTTGGCCAGGGGCAGAGAAAGCCACTGCCCCTCCCCTACAACCCACAGCTGAGAGCACTCACTGCTGGGGCCAAGATCAGCCCTGCGGCCAGCAGCTACCCTCTTGCGGGCCTGGTGGGGTTACTGGGACAAAACCAGAGGACAAGAGAAGAGAGGAAATCCGAAGCCATCCACTTGAATTTTCTGGAATGACAGTAGGAGAAAAGAAAAACCTTGATATACATGAGGCTCCAGAGAAAATCACAAGATAAATAACTTCACAGGTAGAAAAGGGAAGACAACCGTAATGGAGGAGTTGCTCTGAAAATCTAGAATAGACACAGAGAGGAATAGAGACTGAAAGGAACACAGAAAAATGAGGGCAGCTATGAAAGCCCAACACAGGAAAAAATGGAATCCATGAAACAGAGTCAAACAAATATCCAGGAAATTAAAATTTCCATGGAAATTTTGCCAACCCAATGAAAGAAATAGAAGATATGCTATCAGACCTAAAAGACAGGCTCAAGATTGGTGATCACAAAAAGAAAGATCTCTTAAAAAGTAGCAAGAGGCCATGAAAAAAATAACCCAACAACTCCAAGACCATGCAAATAAGAACAACACAGGATCAATCAGAGTCAATGAAAACACAGGAGTCAGCACAAGTGGAATAAAAGACCTGTTTTCAGAAGTAATAGAAAATAACTTTCCAAGCATGGAAACGGAATTTGACATACAGGTAAGAGAGATATAGAGAACTCCAATTTCAAATTAATTTATGCATTAAGGCACAAAAAGTTGAAAATGAAATGTACAAAGTACTTGTTACAACAGCAAACACACACAAAGTCACAAAACAGTAGATTTAAAGAAAAGTCTCCATACTTAAGCTACAAAACATGTAATGAATTTAAAGATACCTAACTCTTCTTTTCCTAGACCACAGTATTTTTTCCATCTAATTTCTGTTCAGATTTATCTATTGATTAAAAGCAATCACAATTTGAAAGACTTTTGTAAAGAAATTCACAATGTTCAATAGTCAGGAACAAAAAGGCTCAGGAAGATACAGTTGACTCGAGAAGTCATAGCGACTCGGATCACCTAAGTTCAAGCTCTATTATCAGTTCCTGGTATGGAAAATCATATGGTAATGCCATAAAGACAGAAAACCAGATCAAGATGAAATAACCCTCTATATAAATGGGCAATTAATTTTTATATGCATGCCAAAGTAATTTAGTATATAAAAGAGTCCTTTTAACAACTGGGGTTGAAATCACTAACAAAAAGAATACGAGCTTTAATTTGCTAGCTTTATCATAACAAAAATATTCAAGATGGATCATCAGCTTATGAATAAAAGTAAACACTCCACACGCCGCTCTGTAGAACAGTGCTAAACAACAGAACTTTTTTGGTGGTGATTTGAAGATTGAAATTTCTATATCTGTACATCCAACACAGTACCAAGCTGTCAGTGTATGGCTGGTACTACCGAGGAAGGCAATTTTAATTACAGCTAGAATTTGAATAGGCATTTGTGGCTAGTGAATCCTTTTGGGGAGAACAGTTCTAGAAGAGCACTTAGAAAAACATGTTTGCAGTACTGAAATAGACCAAATTGTCTTGGAACCAAAAGTGTGCTAATATCAATACTTATCCTTGTGTGTATACATGTACAGACACACACACACACACACTTTAAACATCATCAGGAAACTTCAACAATGACATCAATTCAGACTGGTCCAAAATAATACACTTCCGAGGAATATGTAATGTTCCTACAAATCAGCAACAGCTCAAATCCACAGGATCTAGCTCGTGATGGATAAATGACAGAAAATGAGATCCAGATGAAGTAACCTTGATAACCCTGATTGTGATGATAAAGGATAAACATAAAGTGACTCATGGATACATGGAGAGCTGCTCATCCCTGAGCACAAAGGAGATGCAGCCCACGTGACCTCATGCTGGAATGTGATGAAGCTCTAACCACTTTGACAAACTCTTTAGCACAGTCTCAAGAGGAAACAGAAGCAGAACACAGGAAGTCAACAAAGCATCTCTTTTACAATAACCACATGAGCAGCCTAAATCTCCTTCTGAAAATTGTTTTCAGGTTATCCTTCAATCTAAGTTAGTTTTTAACACCTATGCGTGAGCTAAATTTGTGCAAATAAATTGAGTTAAGTAAAATTCAGTAACTAACAAGCACTTGCTGGGATAGAGGAGGGGACCAGTGCTCTGGACGGTGCAGAGCCCCGGGGGGAGACAGCTGCTGAGCTCTACACGAGTCTCAATAACAACTTAGAGCCCTTGCGCATATCTGTCTCTTAAAAATATTCTTGCTTAAGCACCTTCGAATATTACTGAAGGTTAGAAGTTAAATAGCAAATCAAGTAGTACTTGGTTTACAGTGTAGATGGAAGTAAAATACAGCATATACCAAGGCCAGGCAAGGCAGGAGGGGATGTGGAAGGCAGTATCGCCGTACAGTTCCTGCGCTGTCTATGAGTTACTACAATATTCTCAAAGTGACATTTTAAAGATTAAAGATGTATACTGTATAACCAAAGGGGCAATAAAAGACATAAAAGGGAATAAAAACAAGCCAAACTCTATTCACCCAAACAATACAACATAGAGAGCTAAGAAGTGGTCAAACACCACTGCAGAATGAAAGGCAAATATCACAACAGTTACACAAGTGTAAGTAAACTCACTGTAGTTATAAGATAGAGAAGACAACACTGGGTGAAGAGCTTGTCTGGCCCCTTTAGTCACTGCTGCTGTGACAATTTACCACAACTTTAAACAGCAGAGAGAGAATGCACATACTTCTTCTGGAGACTAGCGGTGTCAAAGACACGCTCAGGGCGGTGTCCCTCTGAGGGGACCAAGGGGAATCTGCCCCCTGACTGTCTCAGCTTGCAAAGACCCATCTACCCCCTTCGCTGCTGTGCCTGGTCACCTCAACATGCTTCTGGCTCTACATTTCCCCTGCCTCCATCTGTATCTCACAGTCTCTTGTGATGCCTTTTGACTCACAATCCTAGACACCCCAGGATTCTTCCCCCATCCCAACATCCTTAATCAGAGCTTCAAAAATCCCTTTGCTCAGTGAGAAAATGTAATCATGGGTCTGGGATCTTGTGGCCACCTTTGGGGCCTCCTTACACTCCCCATCACAAGCACCTACAGATTGTGACAAACACTGTAAGCACAGAGACACAGGCAGGTTTAAATGAACTGTTACACAGAAACTGCCTATGACACAGCTTGTAAAGCTAAGTTAAAATCAGTAAATTGGAAAACTTCAAATAAAGACCATTAGAGAGATGCAGGAGTTACACCTCCATTTAAGAGCGCTCATTTTCAGGAATATGGTGACATCTTTTTGTCTCTGAAATGGCTTTAAATGCCCAGAAGATAAAACAAAAATCCTGTGCCCCCCTCTCCCTTGATCTCTCGTTCCTTGTGAGCTTTATTTGTATTTTGTGTTTCTCATGTAAGAGAAGCCACGTGATGTTTATGGTGTGCATCTGAGTTATTTCACTCAAACTTATCATCTCAAGGTGCATCTGTTGGCCTGCAAATGGCCTACGTGCACCCTTCTTCATGGAAGACTAGTACTGTGTGGTGTGTAAACACCACACTTTCTTTATCCGTTCTTTCGCCGATGGAAGATAGACTGCTTCCAAGGTTTCCTGGCATGCATTAATTATGCTGCTATAAACATGGGGGGACGAAGATCATTAGAACCCGATGCTCTTCACTCCTTCTGGAAGGTGCTGAGAAGAATATTTAACATCACTCTGTAACTGATAAACCAAATACAGTATGCAGAAAAATCAGTAAGTCACTTGAAATAATTTAATAATCACTATCTTCAACACCTGGCATACAGAGTATTTTAACTATAAAGGTCTTAGTTTGGGTCATAAAACAATTCCCAATAAATTTCAGGAGTGTTGAAAATCACCCACTGACTAGGGGAGCACAGGGCTCTGCCCCAGGGTGAGGAACACTCTCCTGCAGCGCTGGAGATCTATATATATATATAGAATACTTATTGGAGTTTATGACATATAGTGATTGCTATAAATAACAGCTTTTAATTTACACTGTGAAAGGTGTCACCATGGAAACCGAATCTGGGAGAGCGTAGTAAGATCACTGAGGCTTCTGGAATTTAGGTAAGGCCAGGGTTTTTGAGCAGAATAGGGCATAAGATGTCACCCTAGTATGATGTGACTGACAGGAGGGAAGGGTCTGGTGCCAGCAGGAAGTGAGTGTGAGAAACGACAACCACGGTACACAGTTCTCAGCTGAGCGTCTGGGCAGGGGCTGCAGAATGGGGAGGGAGGCGACTGCAGGAGACAGAAGCATCCACATGGCAACGGTCACCGCGGGGACGGACGGTGACAAGAAGACCAAGGTTACAGTCACTTTCTGGATTCGGGCTTAGAGGCGTTGAGCATAGCCTGCTTGGGGTGGAACCATGGTAATCAGTTTAAATAGGAGCCACTTTGATTTTTAAGTAAATTCAGCTGACAAGCCAGCCTGACGACTTCTTTAAATGAAAATCTGGGGAGATTTGCTCGGGAGGTGAATGAGAGGCTGGCTGGACTTTGGTAGCCAGTTCAGGGCTGGTCCCAGTCTGACCGGCTTTAGTCCTAAGGCTGTGGTAGCTTTGGAACAAGCCCCGTCTGTCACTTGAATTAACCCGGCTAAGTCCTAAGATGCTGTTTCTGCAGAGAAGGATGACGCTCTCCTAAAATTCTCTTTTCAGCCGCCTGCCACTAATTCTCCTCTCTGACAGATATTTCTGCTTTCCTTTCTGTTTCTCTGCCCTCTGAGCCCCTCCCAGCACTGGCCTCTTTGCACTTCGTCAGTGGAAAGCTTCCTTCCCCCGTCAGACCAAGGCTTCTTTCATCTTTGTTCTCAGTGACCACACAGACAGCCACGGATTTTAGAGGCAGCTCCTCGCTCTTGCCAGGTTACACTGACGGCTGAGCCCTTCTGCCTGGTTTTTAGGCATCTCACATTCAGCCCATTTCAAACAAAGCCCACAATCTTCTCCCAAACTATTTATTTCTGCTGTTTTCTCACCTAAATTAGTAGCTTCAGCATTTGTGTTGCTGTCCAAATAGACACCTCAGCATTCGTCCTTGTCACTTCCCTCCCAGGCGTAATTAAATTGCTATTTTGCCCCGTAAATCATTGTTTAATCTTTGACACCAGCATGCTTGAAATAGCCTCTGCACTGGCTCTAGGCTGCACAGTTTGCCTTAGAAGCCTCTGGGAAACTCTTCCAGCAAAGTCAGCCCCACCTGAAAATGTTTCAGCAACTCACCAATCAGCAATTCAGGACCAAGAAGAGAAGCTACTTCCTCAAATCACCTGGATGCAAGACAGGACGTGACTCAAGGGAAAACTAACACCAAGAGCAGCCTCTGAACCTTTGCATTCTCCCACCTGCCTAGCGCTGTGCTCTGTAGAAATAGGGAGACCAAAGTTTCTGAGACCGAGCAAACACTACACAACAAAGGTGTTCTGTCCGAATCCAAGCCCAGGGAAGCCATCTCATGTTTTGACAGGGCACTGAACTGTTAGCTCAGAAAATTGCACCGCAGGTGATGAAAGCCACCAGGGGGTTGATTTCTCAGTTGATTTCCCAGAAGTAAAGCACCGAGGGAATTTGTTTGAATAAATCTGCCATCCTGCATATGGAAAATACATGGTTAACCTCTCCTAGTCATCAGCCTGGCCATTTATGTTTCAGGGTTGAGCGGCTCAATGGGTCTAAAGAGTTTGATAATTTTGGTGGCAAATTTGTTATTTTTGCAGTTAAAAAACAGTACAGGCATCAGAACATTTTTGCTACTCAAAACAAAGAATATTGAATCACCAACTCAAAAATGTATTTGCAAAATTAAGCGGGTACTTTTTTTTCTTTCACAAGATCAATATTTCTTTAAGGAAATATATATACATAGGGCCAAGTTATAGCTCAGTGGCACAGTGCCTGCCTGGCAAATGAAAGGTCCTAAGTTCAATTTCAGGTATATATATATATATATATATATATATATATATATATGGGAAAGACAGTTCCATCTTAGCCAGCACCTAGTCTAAACTGTCCATTTCCTTTGGCCTGGGCTAAAGACAGCATTCACCCAACTCATAAGCCCAGCCCTTCCCAGTGGACGCACCCTGTTTCCTCCCTCAGGGATCTAATTCATTACCAGCCTAGACAATGTTCTCAGTGTCCAAATTCCAAGCCCTTTTTCTATGTTTACTGTTGCTGCCCCACTCTAAAGTGGCATTGTGGCAGGCCCTGCCTTGGGCACACTCATGTGCAGACTCCAGGATGAGTCTTCCTTACGGAGAGGGGTTGGCTGTGAATTTCTGTGGGTTGAGGAATGAAGTAGAGATGAAGAGATGCAATGTCTGATTGCTTCAATCAAAGGAAAATTTCACCACCTTCAAACAATTTAATACTCACCTGCAGTTTCTACAGTGCAGTGAAGTGAAACAGAAATAAGAAACAAGCACGGAAATGAGGTGGCACATTTCCTTTCCTTGACAGAAAGCTACCAAGAGGAAACAAAATACGCCTCAGCCAGAACAAGATTTGAATAGCATTCAGAATACCATAACTGAGCACAACAGTGTCTAGGTTTTATGGTAAATCACTGATCTTACTAACAACCAGGAAACTATCAACCTGAGTGGAAAGACATTCTTCCCTAAGTAAAACCTGACGGTAGCATATTAGTTCTCTATTGCAAACAAAACAGATGCCCACAAATTTAGTGGCTTAAAACTCAACAAATTCATTCTGCTGTAGATTTTGTAGGTCCAAATCCCAAAGAGCCCAATAGGCCCTAAGCCAAGGGGCTGGGAGAGTTAGAAGGTAAACAATAGTGGCCTGAGCTAAAATAACGCCAGGGGAGAAAAGAAAGTTGAGTAGTATTTTACAGTGGAACATAGAACTCTCCAGAACCTGTAGCCAAGTGTCACAGGTAAACTAAGGCACCAAGCAGTGTGCTGTGCTGTGCTTTCAAAAAGGGTAGATGTGTTTTGACAAGATTCCAGTGTGCATCAGTTTCCTTCTGGAATCATACATGTCTGTTCACTTCGTGTAAGCCCTGTGTGTCTTTGAGAGCTTCAGATCCTCTGGGCATCCTGGTCATTCTGAACCTCTGACCATTCCCTAAAGAAATATTTGACTCGTATTTTTGTGCCTGCTCTTGGAATAGTTATTTCTATACGAATGGCATAAACCAAGAGCTCCTTGTCTTACAAAGCTGAAGAATGAAATCACAGACAAAAGGAGGGAGTTACGGGGTGGGGGAGAGTTCATTGGAAGTAAGCAGAGGAGAGTTAGCTCCTGGTGAGGGTCGGGGGATCCCGGAAAAGGGGGTGCCATTGCACCCCTCAATATGGAACATTTCACGATAAGTGGAATATGGGAATTGCTGGATGGTTTAGTAGCCAGCTATCAACGCGGGACTCTGTGGGTTTAAAATGACCTGGTTAGAGCTCTGCTCCCTTCCCCAGTCACTCAGCATACAGAATTTCAAGGAAAGTGGAATTTTAAAGAAAAATTGGTTCTTTAGCAATTTCAGTTCTCTGAAACTCTGGAGATAAGTGGGCCAGGGCTGCACTTCCGGCTGCCTTAGGAAGTTCATGTGTGGCCCGAGGTCCTAGTTGAGCTTCTGTTCTTATTGTGATTCTTATCAGTGTGACTGATCCCCCTGCTCTCTCTAGGCCCTGGTCACACCTTGGCTAACCGTCTCTTACAGTCTTTCTAGTCCTTGGAGTGCAATATTCCACCTTCTTCTGTGGAAAAAATTATAAGAGCAGCAGCCCCAAGTGGCCACCCTTCAGCCCTTCACTCGCCCTTCTCACTGACCACTCAGGTCATGCACTGGCTTTGACCATGACGCTCAACCCATCCCATGGTCACATGACTGACAACTGTTGTTCTTCCTCGTTGCGTTAGTCGGGCTCTCCAGACAAGCCAGAAGGCCCATAGATGGAGGGCAGCTCCATATGTAGAGGGACTGACCCACCTGACTGTGGAAGCCGAGAAGGCTCCTGAGCTGTCCTTTGCAACCTGGGGACCAAGGGAAGCTGGTGAGAAAATGCACATCAGAATGAGAAAAACCAAACAACACAAAAACATTCCCCAAGCTCAAGGATAATATAAAGGTAGAAAATTCTATCTTACTCAGCCTGTTGAACCCAGGCCCCCAAGAGTCTGGTCCAGTCTCCCACACCTGAGGAAGTTTACCAGTTCGAATGCTAATCCCTTCCAGAAACCTCCTCACAGTCACACCCAGAATATGCTTCACCAAATGAGGGCACCTCGTGCCCCAGCCAGCTGATGGGTAAAGTCAACCATCACCTCCACGGATTCGGCACTGCAGGTCAGGGGTCTAGCGACTGCCTGCCAGGTACTTGGTTATAAGAGCAAAGATTTAGACACAGTGCAGGAGGACCCGGAAGCTGACAAAGCTTACTGAGGGGAAGTGCATTCAGAGAGAGTGGGCTCTGCTGGCCAAAGGGAAACTGTGTGAGTACCACAGGCGTAGAGCAGGGAAGTTAAAGGTCCTGCTCCCTCCAGGCACCTTCCCCGGGGGTCCCTGGAACATGGCGGGAGGCAGGATCCATCGGCAGAGTGCTGAGCCAGCTCTGCCGTCTGCTGTGCGTGTCCTTACTCTGCCATAACCCTATGTATAGGGTGCGGCCCCTATACAGGGACTTCCAGGAGTGCTAGGGGACCTGAGGGTCGTGGTCGTCCCACAACCAATGGAGGGGGGCCGTCCAGGGGCCCAAAGTGTGCTATCTCTATTAATACCGTAATTCTCAAATTCAGAGACTGGTGTTTCACATGTGGGTTCATTTGTTCCCTATTAGTGACAGGCATCTAGGAAGGATGGAGTAAACATCTGTTTAAGTGATAAAAAGTCTTTTAAAATTATTTTTTTAAAAGGGTTAAACTAAACAGCAAAGCAGAACAAAGCAGATCAGAAGAAAACAATATAAGTGACACAGATTTCAAAGCAAGACAACAGGAGATCTACAGTGGCTGCCATAATGTCTCTTGTTTTCTTCTAAGTAGTTGTCTATATCTCACACACAACAAATTCATACAAAACAAAGTAGTATAGAACTGATCAGAACAGAGTGATGAAGGCATTACAGGCCTTCAAAACCAGACAACAGGAAAATCAACAGTGGCTGGCAAATGTCTCACAGCTGCCCATTCCTGAAAGAATATCTAAATTTATATACACACACTTAGGATAGCTAAGATGATTGTGCTATGAATTCTATAAGTTTTCAGAACGAAGCAGTAAATATTCATAGGACTGGATCAATCTCTGCATGTTAGTGTCAGGTGACCTGATAACAAGCCTTTATTAATGTTACCAGCACCTTAGCCATCTTTGTTTATATAAAAGTACCATGAAACATGAACTCAGTGCCAAAAGTCATCCTGGAACTGATCTGCCTGCTAGTTTCAAGGGTGTATCTGTTTCTACAATGCACCTAATTAACCCTAAATCTGAAGGAAGGCATCATGGCTTTTCTTAGTATTTATGTTTATGGAATGAATACATGAAACTCCCTTTAAGCAGAGATCTGTTACTCCATGTACTAACCATTCCTTGGTTTGAGCTTTAGCTTTTTCAGCAGCCTGGACTGGGGGCTTTGTTTTGTCTGAACTGTGTGATGCTGGTACACGAGGCCCTTCAGAGAGTTCTGGAACTCCTCGCCATTTCCGGCTGAGGTCTTCCAGTTGGCTCACTGAAACAAAACTAGAGAAGACAGTAAACTTTCCCTTCTCCTCTGCCTTTTCCTCTGCCTTCACCTTTTCCTCCTCCTCATCTTCATCTTCTTCACCCACTGCACATCCCAGATGCTTATTACAGGGCATTGTGTCAACTGCTTAAATCATGGCAGAAAAATTCAAAGACCTTTAGCAGCTAAATATTATCCATTGATCAGTTTTGTGTGGTCCTAATAGTCCTTAGAAAAGTGTTTTCCAAGCTCTAATCAGCCTCATTAAAACTGGGTTTTGAGGATTTGATTTATAGTGAAACAACTGGCATGCATTTTAATTCTGAGATTTAGGGACATAATTATATCTGGAAGAGACATTCAGCAAAAATAAATAAAATGGAAAGAGAGGTAAAATGTATGAAGTGAACATTACCATGCTAAGTTAATACACTATTACTCGAAGGGAACTGCCGGCCAAATCTGTACCACAGCCTTGGACAATAAGCCCTTGAGTCTTTTTATAGATTTGTGGGACAAAAATATGATAATATCCTCCTAATGCCATAGCAAAACATCATAGCAAGAAAATAGTCCTTGCTTGAACAATATGAGATACTGGTTTATTATACTAAAAAGGTCTACTAATTAATTTTCAAAATCGAATAGCCTCTTGAAAGATTGGTAGTTTTCCTGGAATATTTACATTTACTGTACAGTGTGGGGAGGAAAGTGAGCTGCGTGAAAATTCATTTCTGATTGCCAAATAAAATTAACAATTATCATAAATAAAATCAGTGTTTACCATAGTACATAGGATTATAGAACAAGAGCTGGAAGGTGACCAGTAATACAGTGGTCCAAGTCCCACATATCACTGGTTAGGACTAGAATTTAAGTCATTTCATTATGTGGCAAGAGTATCTAGGAAGATGTCATAGAAATCACTTCCAGGTCAGAAATCCAATGACTGTACTCCTGTACTTTTCAGTCACTCAAATGTGACCTTTGTTTTGCTCTTATATAAAAAGTAAATGAATAAAACACACAGCTATTATAGCAGATCCAGGTACAAGAGTTCAGTATGCAGAAACCCAATTCCTACTCCTGACTGGTTCCTCTGTCCCTGTCTCCCTGTCTGTTCCTGTTTTTCTTTCTTTTCTCTCTCTCTCTCTCTCTCTCTCTCTCTCTCTCTCTCTCTCTCTCTCTCTCTCTCTCTCTCCAGGAACAGCTGATGGAGATGCCACAGGCACTGATCCATTTGGAGCTGTATTAAACAAGAAAGGAACCTGGTCTGTGTTGTCTCTTATAAGCATCAAGGCAAATATCCAGTTCAACAATAGACAGAGCATTACACATGTGTGGGTGTGCACGCGTGTGTGTGCAGTGTAATAATCCTGCGCACCTCCTGAAAATAACATGGTATGTTGTTGAGAGAAAGCCGCCCTCTTCCCAGTCCTTCAGCCAGCACTACCAAGGAAGCTACATCCTTGGATATTTTTATCATCCTCTTACTTAAAAGTACAAGGTGCTGCAAATTGCCAATTCATGTTTATATTAATAGTCTTTAAAATATCAGGGACCTAAAGACACATTATTTTTGCAGAATCTCCCACCCTCTCACTCACTCCTGACGTACGTGCATGTCCACACAAGCTCCCTTGGAAACAGCCTGGCTCCTGCTTTATCTGCCCTGCTTACGCCGGTGCAGTGCTGCTGTGGACCTCGGCCGACCAGGCCTTTCCTGGGTTTCCACATCTAGCATTCACACCTCTCACCTCTCTCTTCAGCCCTGGACTTTGCCAGTTATTTAATTACTGGACGATGGAACACAACATGAACCCAAAACTCTAAACTTAGACAGCGAGAAGATTGCCTTAAATTGCCTTAGCAGGACGAACTGTAGGACCTCAGCATCTGCTCCATCTGAATACTATGAATACAAGTTGTGGCTCGTTTTGTGCAACACACTGTTCCATTGCTGACACCTGCCCAGCCCAGGCTGCATGAAGGACAGCCCGTATCACAGTCAGCACCACTCAGTGGGCCAGCCCGCACCTGGGAGCTGAGCCAGCGCTCACCCGGAAGGAGGCCCTAGACCGTCTCATCCATGGCTGCCTGGGGGCCCGCCTGCCTGCTCCGACTCAGCAGCGCCCAGCGGGGTCCTCTCGGCGCACGAGAGACACATCAATAATTCAGCTTCCTTTAGTTTTTCTTTTATTACAACCCAGAGGTGTCCAACCCATGGGCCATAGTTTGGACACAGATTGTCACATATTCCACAATGAAACAGAAAAGTTTATGAGCCCCAGTTCCAAAAGAAAGACAGAGACAAGCTCAAACTCGTTAAGGGACACAGTTTAAACTTAGGAGGAGATTTAAGAGAATCCATAAAAGAATGAAAGCAGTTTCAGGGCTTAGACCCTTTGTTATCTGAAGTTTACTGCTGGTAAGCTCTGGAAGAAAAGCAGTAAGAACCCACTGAAGTTTGTGGACTTGCTTGTGCTGAGGGAGCTGTGGATGTGACTGGTGGTTTACAGATGTTACACACATCTTTAGGCAGAAGTGACAAAGTAATATCAATTGTTAGCAATTACTATTGAACCTACTTAGTGACTGCTGTGCAGGCCCTGTTCTAGCTCCTTTGGACATAGTAACTATAGCAATAACAGCAATGTATGTGTAGATTTTTTATTGTTCTTTGAGACAAGATCTAACTAACTAGTTCAGGCCAGCCTTGAACTCACATGTAGCCCAGACTGGCCTTGAACTCACAGCAATCTGATCCTCCTGCTTCAGCCTCTTGAGTGCGGGGATTATAGGCGTGATTGCATCATGCTCTGTAGAATTATTATTCTGACTTTAATCCCAGAACCAGAAAACAGAGAGTTTAAGCAGTTCACTGGACTGCACAGCTAGTAAGTGGTGGGCTTGGGGCATGCAAACCCCAGATGGGACACCATTTTCCGTGGTGCTGTGTAAGGGACCCAGAAGTTTCCATGGGTTCACTTGTGTTTGCTGGCAGAGAATGGGCAACTGTGGTTCTCTGGGAAGCACTGGACACTGGCAGGACCAACATCCAGCCCTCAGTCCTGGTGTTGGATATGAAAATCCTTCCGACTGGCTGGAGAGCAGAGGTCACCCTGGGCTCCAGATGCCCTTGCTCCCCCTCCCTGGGTTCCCTCAGGGAAACTCACAGTGACCCGTGGAACTTGGGTGAAAATCAGTCCCCCAGCACCCCCAGACCCCATTTCACTGCTCAGGCCCACACTGGCTCAGCTCAGGGTTCCAGGAGCTGTACCCTGCCCTTTGGAGTGGAGTGTTTCATATTCCTCCATATATGGCGCAAGGTAAGGTTCTTTGATGAACACTGTGGTGAGAGCCTGCCTTGGGCCATAATAAACTTCCCCATCAATCTCTCACAGGATCTGTAAAACAACGTTAGTAAATTGTGGGAGCCCTGAAGCTGAATACACCTGCTGAGGCGTGGCCTGGGCGTGGCTGAACTGAGACTGAGGAGCCGCCTCAGGGGACAAGACAGGCCACAGCTGAGGCCTCCTGGAGACTTTCTGGGTCGTTTTCCTTAATCAGCATCGTCTGTTGCTCTGAGGGGTCCTTGAGCCCCGCCCAAGATCCTGCTCAGGTTTCCTGCATTTTCCACTCAACTCCTTCCTTGTGAATAAATACAGGCTGCTCAGGGACAGTCTTTGGCTGGCTAGAAGAGTCACGTGCTCTGCGGAGGATTTTAGTCCTCTGGTGAGCCCTAAAGATCACACCGCTTGTCTCATTCCCTTGGGCCTTTGCTGTGCACTTGTTTTCGGGGTTGGGGATCCAGGCGCAGGCCCCAGCAGTAAGTGTGCTGCTGAAGTCAATCATGGATCCCCGAAACAGAAAGTGTGCAGGAAGCAGCCATGCTCAGAAAGAGGCCCCAGTATCTGTTCACCTCCTCCAATGCCAAGTGTCTCCGAGCCGTGAGAACATCAGCTGTGAGCCAGGGGAGCGCGCAGCACCGGCCCACAGCCCAGCGCTGGCCCTGCAGCCTGGTGCCCACTGTCCGTGCTGGCAGTAATGGCCTGGGGAGGAGGGTGGTCACTGAGGTGGGTCAGGTATCAAAAAAGCCCTGAAGTGACACTGGCTTACACATTGTGAGTTGAGAGAAAGTCACTAGATCGCACCAATTACCTGCTAGATTAAAGACTAAATTGCTCGTCAGGAGGAGGCAGGATTCAAGAAAGTGCGTTAGCTTCATGTTGAGGGGTGAAATTATTCTATTTCCCCACTCACAGCACACGTGTCACAATGCGTCGGGAGTAGGAATCGTGGAGCTGGTTCAGTCCCTCCTCTCGACTCCTCAGGGGCTGCTCTGTAGCATCCTTCACACGTGGCTGTCAAGCTGTGCTAGATAATTCCGCAAAGGGGAGTCGGGCTTGCAAAGGCTGGCTAAGCGTTAGGGCGGCGGGCCACGCTGGCGGTGGACTGAGCTCCCCGCTCACTCAGGTTAACCCATCGGTTAGTTATCGCAGCCCACGCAGGGCCGGGGTGGGGGGCATCGCTTAGAGCGTCTGTTCCAATTCTCGGGACTCGGGAAACGGACAACGCAGCTAAGGCATTCGCAGTGGTATTTCCCCACCCATTACCATGTGTAATTACGGCAGTCGAGGGAGTTATCCTGGTCTCTCTAAAGCATTTTGAAGAATTTTAAAGGGAGCTTTTGCTTATTTCTTTAAATTTCCCACATTCTCATAAAAGCAAAATATAACACACTCTACTCCTTATTAAAAATCTACTTGACATTTCAGTTAAGATCTTTCTTCATTTCTAGCCATTCTGGTCTATGCCCCGTCACTCTCTCCCAGTCCTTTTTCTTACTGCGGTGTAGATTTTACTAAGGAGAGAGAAACACTCACCTGGCGCACGCCTGTCTCTCCCCACGCGCACCGGCTCGCATCCCCACACCTGTCCGGGGTTCGTCAATTCCCAGGGCCTTTAGCAACAGCCTTTTGAAAGCTGCAAGGCTGCCAGATAAACCATGATTAACCTCGGTGTGAACCCTGAGGCTGCATAAAACTTTTAACTTCTGTTTTGGGTAACAAATGTTTAAATGAGAATTCGGGTTTGGGGTTGAGCAGAAGAAAACACGAAGCAGAGGAGAGGTGTGTTGCCCGCGTGTTTATTTTCCTTTGGCCCCAAAGTGACCCAGTGTGCGGCATTAGTAATTAGGGAAAGGGACAGGAAGGGTCAGTGTGGAAGGTGCGGCGGGGGAGGAATCGGAAGGTGGCCGGGATCTCAAGGGCGTCCCCCGAATCCCGGAATGGGGCTCCTCCTGGGCGCTCCCAGAACTTCCCTCCGACTCGGTGCCTGAGGGTCCTCAGAACCATGGTGGCAGGTGGTACCCTTTGCTTCTGGAGTTTTCTGTTTTTTTCTTTTTTCTCTTAATTACAAGCAAAGATTTTTTTTTTCCGTCTTCTTTTTGGGTACCAGGGATTGAACTCACAACCTCGCACTTGCCAGGCAGGCACTTTTGCCACTGAGCTAAATCTCCCGCTCTTTTCTCTTTGGGAAAACAAGCATAAGTGACCAGTCCATCTCTCCGCCTCTGCCCTCCGCCCACTGAGAATCCGCTGGCGACTGCGGACTGTGTGCAGAGCGTGGGACTCCCCGAGTCTGAAGAGCCCTGGGGAGCCCCCTCCCCGTCGCGGAAACAGAGGCAGCTTCCTGGGCGCAACCATCCGGAGGCTCGCAACTGGGCTTATTTCAGTTCACTTCAAGAGAGCTCGGAAAAGCAAACTAAGCAGGTGCTGAGTTTCCGCCAGCGGCATTAATTAGAAGCTGTTACATATTTAACTTTTTTTAGAATAATCTCAGTTCTCTCAGAGTGCCGGGATTACAGGTGTAAGTCACCACATCGGGTTCCTGTTTTCTAAATTAGACTTTAGATGGAGGCATTGCTGAAGAAACCATGTGATTGTCTAAATATCTAACGCTCCCACCTGTATATGGCATTGCCAGAGAAATTTTCAGTAAAATGCATGTTGCCAAAAGGAACATACATTTCCCTAAGGAAGCGATATTAACTAGTGAAACATGTACCTCTGGATGCATCTGATTTGCGTTTTGTTTTATGGTTTGCTTTTGCAAAGGTTTCTAAGTGATTGCAGTTGGTTAAGTTATTAGGTAGCTGCCATGCCTGTGTTACAAAAACGAGGATCTGCTTCTTGATAAATAACAGAAAATCAGAATTCAACTGAGGAAAAACAAGTCAGCTTGCAGCTATGGCTGGGCCTGGATGACAAAGATCTCAGTTGAAGGCAACAAGAAATCTAAGAGAAGCTATTTTTTGCCAGAGCTGTGGCTCATACCTGCATTCCCATCATTCTGGAGGCTGAGGCAGGAGGATTGTGAGTTCCAGGCCAGCCTGGACTACAAAGCAAATTCAAGGCCAGAGGAAAATGTCTTTTCTTGAAGGCAAAAAATGGTTTCCAGAAAGGCCTGATCCAGTTAGAGACAGGGTCACTCCTTCCCCTTCATTCAGCATGGGGGTGCGGCTTGCTGATTACCCTGTTCAAATTTAGGCGGTGGTGCTGCCCTGGGTGGAGCATCAGTTCCCGCCCCTGTGAGGACTGTTGGAGGCAGCTGAGTTAGCTAGAAATACTACAGACAGTGAGTCTGGTCTGGGTCCTCAAAGGAGCCAGGCTAAGGGGGATATTCTAAATAGGTCTCTATCACCCTGAGGAAGCCAGGAGTTCCCATCCCAACCCCCTAGGGAAGAGTCACAGCGCTAAGATGGCCCACTTTCTAGGTGACTGGCTTCCCCATTTGTTCCCAATGTAATCAATTTTACCTGAACTACTATTGGCTAACCACAGTTCTGTCCCACTTTATGCCCCTCTGCCTTGTGAGTTCCCTTTTTCCCCACCTTGAACCCGTCTCACCTCATGATTTTGCTCTATAAAAGTCCCTAAGGAAAGAGTCCTTGGCAACCTGCTCCGGACCTCTTCTGTCTCTCTCAGACAGAAGCTTTCTTTCTTTCAATATATATGTTCTACTCTTAACCTCCACTGTTCCTAAAGTTCATTCTTCGATTTTAGAGAACACACACTCCTCCTGGACACAGTAGGGTGGGAGTTTCATTCCCCTACATCAAGACGACATGGGAGGCACCTGGGGCCTGACCTTTGAGGCACGGGATGCCTGAGTCACATAAAAGCTCCTCTTCCTTCTCCCTGTCCTTGCTTTTGTCCCATGATCTTCAATAAGTGTAGCTTTTCACTACTTACTCGGGTGTCTGCTCCGCACTTCTTTCCTCGTCCACACAAGAACCTGGACTATTGGGCCCATCAGCCGTAACCAGAGAGTCGCTCTTCACATAGCAGTAAGAACTGGGTGTGGGCACACTTTCTAAACCCTAGAACATGCTGCACTGTGATTACTGTTCTATTACTACAGTTAAGAGTAAGCAAAACAGCCACACAATATTCTGTGTAAATTAACTCTACTCAGGTAAATGCACCATTTCAGAAATGATTTCATGTGTTTATAAGAAAAAAATCATTTCTAATTATCTCCGCTGATGTGAAAAGCATTTTGAACTGAAAACCAGAGTTATTGTGCTGAGCAACTATAAAGCAGATTTATTCCACATTCACATCAGGGCAGTTCTCCTGGCTGCAGACAGAACGCGCTAAACCGAGCACAGTTTGTTTTTCTCTAATATTTTAAGAACATTCAACAGATACTTGTTGGGCTTTTTCTCTGAGTTCTCTGCAAGACTTAGGGGTAATTGTGAAAAACAAAACCTTAAAAACTTTGAGGGAAACAAGTAACTTCATGATTTCAGTCTCAGGCACTTGGCCAAATGGAACTGGAATTCCTCAGAGCCAGGAGGTCGGAAGAAGGGGGTTTGGTTTGTATCTAGAAGTCCCCCAGAGCCTCATGTGATCATAAGCAGGGCTTTGGGAACAGGACTCATCACATGGACATGTTTATATAAGGGAGCCCACTGCTGAGTTCATTGCTGAGGGTGCTGCCAGCAGGGGACTGGTCAGTGGAGGCTGGTCACTGTGGGAGGGCAGTAGGGTTTATGACCCTCTTGGCTCCTCACCTTCCGTCCACCATGCCACCCTGCCTGGCAGCCGGGCCAGTGTGTCTGAAATGTGAGCCACAATAGACCTCTCCTTCGAGTAGTAAATGTTGGGTATTTTGTTCCTGGAACCAGGAAAGTGACTGAGGGTGATGGAGAGTTTAGCTTTAACATTTAAAGAATAATTGATTCCCCTGGACAGGATGTGTATAGCTGGCCACTGGCTACCTATGAAAAAAGGTTTCAGGGTTGCCCTGAGTAATGAAGGGCATGGAGATGCATTTTGTCAGAGCTGTAAGGTTTATATTTCTGAGATGAGAAAATATGGATAAAAACAAATAAGGAATAAATGAAAAGCTACTGTCCTCCCTTTCATGTGCACACACCTCCTGAGTTGCACTGCAGGGTCAGAAAAACAGGACCCAGAGCGAGGAACTGAAAATGTTCTATTCAGCATCTTTAGACCTTTGCTACTCAAGGAGTTGTTGATTGACTTGTTGACAGACCAGAAGCTTAGGTATGGCAGGGGAAGTGCTTAGAAATGAGGAAGCTAGAGCCTCCCACAGCCACTGAGCCAGTCCTCAGCCTGCAAGGCCTACCAGGGACCAGGTGTCCAGACAGCTGGAAAGCACAGCTTGGGGCTACCCTAGTTGCCTCCTGTCCTTTTGAGGCGCGACCCTGGAGGAGTTTGGACCGCCGGGGAAATGGAAGGAGAGCAGTCAGAATGATGAGGGGTCTTGGCACATCCCCAAAAGTGGGATGGTTCAAAGGACAAGGCCATGGGCTGGAAAACAGGCTTCCTCTCAAACTCTTCAACCTGTCATGCAAATTCAAGGGTTAAAAATCAGACCAATAAGCAAGACAAGCACAAAACAAAGCAGCGGAAGTGTGTTTTAGCTCAGCATCCCACAGAAACCCTAAAGGAAAAACGGGCCCAGATATTTATTTAAGGGATGGGATGGCGGGGTCTGCAACTCTCCAACGCTGGCCATGGAAGGAACAGGCAGAAGGAGGGAGCCCATGTGCACGTGGTCAGTGGGTATGAGGCGAATATTTCAGTGTGTTTCGCATTTCTCCTCTGTACCAGGTGCCTGGCTTCGTGATCACTGCAGAAGGTGAAAAGCGAGCACAACATTGTACCAATGCCAGGCCACGTGTCCCCAAAGCCACGGCTGCCCCCTTCGCCGCGGGGGCTGACTCCGTGGAACTAGACTGGCCACAGTGGGCTTCTTGCTTCTACTTCCCGGGTGCCGTCTGGGCTTTGGCCTTAAGCCCTGGCCCTGCCCCCGAAGCTGACCACCCCATTTCCATCTTGGTTTCCTCTGGTGGATGCACAGGTTGGCTCCTCATTACTGGATGGCGATTCTGAGGTCCGTGAGCGGTGGCAGAAAGAGCATGGTTTATGCTGCCATCACCCCGTGTCTCACTTAGCTGCTGCACGAGTGTGGAGATGGCAGCAAGATCAGGCTCCAGAACTTTTATGAGCCGGAGGTCCCAACTGGTTTCCATGCGCACACTGCACCTTTCTCCTCGGAGATATTTCCTTGCAAAAGAAGATACTGTCCATATTTCAAACCTCGAAAGTGCACCGGGTGAAATAATATGGGGAAATGAATCACCCTTTAAAATTTTATTGCCCAGGCTCATTACATGAATAGGAGGTTTTCTCGTAAATATGCAGGACAGTGTTTGCGGTTTGACCAGGAAGCGTGTAGACCTCTGTCACAAATTGTAAGCACCATTAAAGGAGTTAATGGCCTTGTAAAACTCACACAGGAAACAGGACAGTGGTATGAGTTTTTTCCTCTTTGTCCTGTTCCTACTTCATGCTTCTGACTCTGGAACTGCATTATGGATTCTTTCCGATATAGTCTGATTGGTCTAATGCAACTCATGTGAGATCCTGTGGCAGTGGCAATTGAACAGTGACAAATATCTCTACTTTGATGAGCCAAAATTTAGCATTGGTTGAGCCAGGTCCGTATTCACTAGGTCCTGCACTGTGCATCAGCTGAGGGCATCACAGCTAGAGATTTTGGAGACCAATGGAAGAAGGAAAGCAACTGACATTTAACGTTACCTGCCACGAGCTGGGACGTAAGAATGTTTTAGTGCCTGGCACAGTGACTTCACTATGACACTTTATCACTGCATTTGTAAGTTGAAGAGACTGAGCCATGGTGTTGCTAACTGCTTCTTCACCTGCATCTCACCTAATGCCTGTTGGATTTTTAACCCCCATGATGCTATACAGAGGGGCCATTGTCCATTTGGTGGACGACAAAGGGGCCTGATATCAGTGGTTAAAGGTGTCCATCATTGGCCAGTTGGAGTCTCAGTCCTATTGTTTAAGCTCTTTTGTTAAGGTAAACACATCTGTGTCTCCCTTAATCTACAATTTCACTTGGCAGAGTTTTAATTACAGTCCAGTGTGGTATGATATTAAATAGAAAATTCTAGAAGTGAGCAATTCAGAAGTTTGGAACTGTTCCAAGTAAATACTATGATGCATCCTGCTCCCCCTCCCCCGCCCAGGGAGATGGATCATCCCTTTGTTCAGTGTGTCTGCTTTGTATACCTGACCCTCCCAATAGTCACACAGTACACCCGTGGGTTATCACATTGGCTATTATAGTGCTCGCTTGTGTTCAAGGAAACCTTCTGTAGTGACCTAATTCAGCCCGGGTCACAATGCCTGTGTCACTCAGTAGATTCTGTCACATCTCCTAGGTGTCAGATCAGCTCTCATCATCATCGTGATGAGAGAGAGCAGAGTATAGTGTACAGCACAATAAGATATTTTGGGAGAGAGAAAAAGAGAAGAGAGACATCATTCATATAATTTTATCACAAATATTTTATGGGTCCTTTTTATTATGTTGTTAATCTCTTATTTCCCCTAATTTATAAATTAAACTTTATTGTAGCTGTGTATATGTAGGAACAGACACAGTATAAAGACTGAGTGCAATCCATGGTTCCAGGTGTGCTCAGTGGGCATCTTGAAATGTGTACTCTGTAGGTCAGGGGATCCTCCGCGTTTCCTTTGCAGCTCATGTCATCTGATCTTAAATCCTTTAGATGTTTCTTATTTGATCCTTCTCTGCTTTTGTTGTTGTTGTAGTCATTGTTAGAACTTGTTGTATTTCTTAATTAGGAACTAATAAGCCATTATTGTAACTATGTCTTTCTTCCATTTTTACCCCATTTTCTACTGCCTTTCCCATAACAATTCAAAAGGCTCCATGTGTGTTGGTATTAGTATGCATTTAAATGTTGAATGCATTTTACTTCCACATAAGGCTAATTTGTATAATAAAAATCAGATCAACAATAACTAGTGAAATAGACCATTTACCACAGTTACCTAAGTCAGTACAATGACTTTTAATTCTCTCAACAAAACTGTACGGTGGCACTATCGCTGTCAGGCTTATTGGAGGAGGAAACTGAGGCACAGAAAGGTCCGTATTTGGTGTGGGACTGTGGCGCTCACCCTGATCGTTCCGGCTCCCCCTGGAGCTCTGCAATCCTGTTTCCCTCCCCTGGGCCCTGTGCTTACACTGTGGCTCCGGCATCTGCTCTACCATTGGCATCCTCTGACGGGCCCCTCGGTGCCCTCCTCTTCTGTCAGCGAAGCCTGGGGTGTCTCAGTGTCCTGTTCCCCGTTCCCTAACGGAGCCCTCTCCGTGGTAGCATGGTAAACCTGGTGTGCGTAAGCAGAACTGTAGCTTCGTGAGGACCGGGAAAACCTGCCTACGTCTCCTCGGGCTGAAGCAGATTTCATGACCACCAGACGTGCACAAAGGCCTCAGGTGTCCGTGTCCTGAGCACCACTGGGCAGCATCCAGCACTGGGACTTGTTGGCCCAGGGTTTAAGAGTAAAGCAATACTTCATTACCTCATTATGTGAGGACCCTGTGCTGCAGGCCTTTGGTCCATTCACATCTTACAGATACAGAGCTGAGGGCCCAGAGTTCCTGGAATCTGCTGGAGACCACAGAGAGGCGGGGCTGGAGCCAAAGGTCGCATCCCTGAGGATCTGGCTCCCATAACATGTGTGGCCCCGTAAGCGTTGTTAACTCCCCTCATTTTCACATTTCCCTTCTTGTCTTACATGAGGGGAAGCGGGGTGGAAGGGTTGAGGAATCAAGTTGTGTCAGGTACAGGTACAAATCCCCTCGGGGAATGTGATCATTATGTGTGACTAACAGGTACCAATAAACTTAAAGAAATATGAAAAAAACTTTTAAAAAATCAAGGTGTGTTTTGCACACGCGCCAACTCCGCGTGAGAAATGTAATCATTCTGTGCTGCGCACACACACTAATAACGGTTTTGCAAAAGGACAAGGGTGAACTCCTTTCGCCGCTCTACACACTTGCCCACAGGACCCCCACCAGGTTTCTGGTTCACCCCCATCTCGCTGGTTACTTCCATCCTGGAAAAGGCCAGTGTCCGCCTGCACCAAGGCTGTGACCGGTGCGCTCCCGGGCTGCAGGCCCGGTGCCAATCGCTCCCTGAAGCCAGCCTGCAGCCCGGGACCAGCTCCCTGTGCTGGACCCCGTCCGGGACGCTGCTTCCCTGACCAGACCCCTCCGGCCGCACTGCGCCCGTGTCCACCCCCGGAGGCTGCCGAGACGCCGAGAGTCTCCGCTCGGAAGAATTTAACGCGGGGTTTACAGTCCGTGCGTCTGCTCGGGGCTCAGCCCGGGCAGCAGAGGCAGGCTCAGCTCTCGGAAGTCACTGTCGGCAGCCCTGGAACCTTCTGCTCTTCTCTCCTTGGGCCACTTTCCATGTACCTTCTATGCTGATGCTCTGTGGTTGCTTTTCTTTCATTTCCTTGCGTATAAAGAAGTCAAGGAGTTTCACATGTACACTGGTTAACACACGAATGCTAAACTGACCAAAAAGACTTGCAGAGTAAATGAAGGCGCCTTTGTGGGCAGAACTTTGGCATGTGAAGACGTCTGCGGGAGCTCGAGGGCACACAGAAGAGTCACCAGAGGCCCTTGTCGGCAAGGAGTGCAGGACTTCAGGAATTAAGGAGCGACTGAGAAGGTGCTGAAACAGAACTGCTAAAAGCAAGCCCCAAATAAAGGGACAAGGACCGTCCATGGCACATGCAGCCGCCAGAGCGAGTCTTCCCCAAGGACACAGCTGGCCGAGAGTTCTTGTGGCTGGGGAATGGAGCAGGGGTGAAGAAGTGAGCCAATGTCCGATTGTTTAAATCGCAGGAAAATCCCAATATTAAAATAATTTAATATTCACCCGCAGTTTCTCCAAAGCAATGAAATAAAACCAAATAAGAAATAAATGAGTAATGAGTTGGCACACGTTTTCCCCATGCCAGGATGCTACCGAGAAAAACCATAGCAACACCTCTGGTAAGGCAAGATTTGAATAATGTTCAGAATCCCTTCACAACAGGACAACGTCTAGGTTTCATCATAAACTACTCATTTCTGACAACCTAGAAGACTTCAACTTGTTGAAAAAGACGCTCAAAAAATGCCAACAGCCAGATGCCAGAGATGCTAGAACTCTAACACAGAGTTTTGAAAAAGTAGTTATGGTAAAATGTTTTAATGGCAAGCATAAACACATTTGAAACAACTGAAATGAACAGAGGTCTCAGCAAAGAAATTGAAGTGTCTGTGAAGAAATAGAAGAGACAAAGAAAAACCAAACAAGAATCTTAGAACCAGAAAAACAAAAAACCCCATGCCCCCCCAAAACAAAGAAACAAACCAAAATTCAGCAGACTGCCCCAACAGCAGAATAGGGAGGGTGGCGGTGGCAGGCTCAGGGAACTGCAGTAGTTTCTACCAAAGTACTAGGATTTATCAAATCCAACCAATGGTGAAAAAATACACCGAAAAATATACAGAGAGCCTCAGAGATTGGTGAGTTTGTAACAGAAAATTTTAAATTTGTTTCCAAATCTTCAAAGTGAGACAGGGTGAGAATATAAAATAACCAGAAGTACTGGCAAAAAACAAAAAACAAAAAAATCCATTGTCAGTTAGATAACAAATACAACCAAATATCAGCAGGATAAACTCAAACACATACCTGACAATCATCATTAAAATACTAACTTAAACACAAAAAGTATTAACAGCTAGGAAAGTGACACCTTAACCGTGGTAGTCAAACAATTAAAAACATTTTCTATTGAAAACACAGGACCTGGAGGAATTGGAGTACATTGTTATTAAGTAACAGAAAAATATTTTTAAGCACAGGGGGAAGCAAAAAGAAAATATGTCAAGTTAGACATTTATATCCAGAAAAAGTATACTTCAAGATTAAAAGAGAAATCAAGACATTCATAGTTCAAAACAAAGAAAAAGTAAGAGAATTTATTGCCAGCACAGCTATCATGAAAGAATAGCTAAGTGAGCTCTTTACAACAGAAAAGAGAGAAAAAATGTGCATACAGTGGGGGTCGGGGGGAGGAAAGAACATGACAAGCAGGAGCTATGAAAGCACAATAGGCTTTTCTTAAGTTTCTAAATTATACTTGGCAGGTAAAGAAAAAATGGTATGGGTGAAGATGCAAGTATATAGAGATGAGATTTCTAAGACTACAGCATTATATAAATGGGGAAGGAAAGAGGCGTAAAGGAAGTAAGTTTTCCGTGTTTGATTCTACTTGATACAATAATGACAATTGCAGACATGGACAGCAAATTCTGGATACTCAATACCAGCCCAAATGTTACAGAAAAATACATAAAACCTGGCAAGGAGTCAGGAAAAATAAAATAACTAAATGAATAATGACTGAAAGATAAATTGCTAAAGGCACAAATGACTAAAAGAACAAATACATAAAATGGTAGGTGTAAGTTTAATTATGCCAATAGTTCCAGTAAGGGACCTAAGTGTCCCGATTAAAAAACAAAACTTTGCTGAAGCAGGATGAAAATCATGAGCAAAATATATTGTCTGAGAACTGGAATCTAGCAGTATGGAGAGATTTTAAACAGAGGGGGACAAATACATATCATAGAAACATTAATCAAAGACACCCAATGCAGCGAGTGTCTAACAATGACAGATAAAGTAGGTGTCAGTGCCAAGTATTTGCAGGGACGGAAGGGGTACTGTGTGATGAAAAGCCTCATTCTCCTGGAAGACATACTTATCCAACACGTGTACGCACCCAACAATGCACAGAACCACAAAATATGCAAAGAAAGCAGAGTTGAAAAGAGAAACAAGTTCATAATTATAGCTGAAAAATTCAACACACTTCCCTCAACAGCTATAGAACAACTAGACAGGAAATCATCAAGGAAACTCACAATACCATCAATCACTGGCATCTAATAAAATTTATGGATTACTGCCCCACAGTAGCCAAGTTAAGGTTCAAGTGCCCAGAGAAAAGCGACCTAAGATGGATAGGTGAGGTCCTGAACCATAAAATGTACTGTGGCAAGCTTAAAGCCACTGAAATTGTACAAAGTGTGTTCTTTGAACACAGGGAAATAGAGTAGAAAAAAACTGCAAAAATAAGAAAATACCCAGATGTGTGAAAACAACATAGTTCTAAATAATCCATATGTCAAGCAGGACATCTCGATGAAATTTTCAAAAACACAATAAACTGAAACAAAGGAAAAAAAACCCATTGAAATTTGTGAGGCACAATTAAATAAAAATGAAAGTGAAGTTTACGACATTAGAGCCACACATTAGAAACAGAGGAAAAACCTCACATTCTAATAGGTAAAACTTCAGAACTTGCATGTAGGTCAGTGGTAGAAAACTTGCATAAAAGCTTTGCCTAAAATATCCTTGAGTTCCATACCCAGGACCAGGAAGCAAAAAATAGTTGAGCTCCTGAATCAAGAACTTGAGACGAGGACACAAAATAAACCTAAAGCAAGCAGAAGGCAGAAAATAAAGATAAGATGAAAAAAAAGAAATGAAATTTATAAAAAACCAGAAAAATGAAACAAAATAAAAAACCCACCAAAAAACAGGGGCACAATAGAGAGACTCACTGACATAATGAGCCATTTTGAAAAATTGGTAGTCGGCTCTCCTCCAGAAATGGCAAGGAGAGAGTCTCACCACCTCTCAAGGCCAGGAGGGTAACAGGAAGCTCCAACAGCTCTGTACACTTGTAAATTTAAAATAAATCAAATGTATCAAATTAAGTCTTCAAAAACACAAACTAGACCTAAAGAAGTGACTCAGTGGTAGAATGTTTCCTTAGCATAAGTGAGACCAGGAATCCAATTCCTAGTACTGAAAAAAGAAAAAAGGAAGGATAAGGAGAATCCAGGAGAGGAGAGAAGAGAGGAGAGAAGAGGAGGGGAAAGGGGAGGAGAGGGAAGGGAGGAAGGGAAGGGAAAGGAACAATGCTCACAAACTACTATAACACATCCAACTTAAAATGCATAGTTACTCCCAGCACTGGGGAAGCTGAGGCAGGAGCCACCCTCATGAGTTCAAGGCCAGCCCGGATTGTACAGTGAGTTCACAGCCAGCCTGAACTACATAGTAAGAGCCTGTCTCAAAACAAACAAGCAAATAACACTAAAATGCTTAGAATAGCCCTATTATTAGACCAAAACAAGACCAATTCAACACACACACACACACACACACGCATTATTTTCCATGAGTAGGTGTGGAAAAATGTTTAACAAAATTTTAGCAAATAGAATTCAGCAATATATAAAAAGAATTATATATAATAACCACCTATGGCCTATTTTATAATTTAAGGGTGGTTCAATATGTGAAAATTAATGTAATCCATGCTATTAATACGGTAAAATGCTAAAACCACAAGATATCAATTAATGCAAAAAAAGCTTTTGACAAAATTCAACACTTATTCTAAAAACTCTCAGAAATACAGAAATAGAGGAATTTTTCCAAGTTGATAAAGAGCATGAACAAAAAAGTATAACCAAAATTATAGATGATGGTAAAACCATGAATAATTTTCCACCTAAGACTGAGAATAGTTCAAATATGTCTGTTCTCTCTCTTTATCAATGTAGTTGTAATTCTAGCCCATGCAATAACACAAGACCATGACATAAAAGCATACAATTTAAGTGAGGAAAAAATTTCCCTACTTATATATAAAATCATTGGCTACATAGAAAGCTACAAGTAATCTATAATATAATCTACAATAAAATATAGTATAATATTATATACATGCCAACATAACGCATGCATGAGAAACAAAATCCCTTTACAACTAATGGAAGTGTTCTGTGAGGTTGAAGGATAAAAGATGTTCAGTATGGCAGTTTCTTTTCTTTTCTTTTTTTTTTTTTAAGACAGGGTCTTACTGTGTGATTCAGGTTGGCCTTGAGTTCACTATATTATAGCCCAAATTGGCCTCACAGTAATAATCCTCCTGCCTCAGCCTTCCCTCCCAGTGCTAGGATTACAGGCATGCACCTGCCTGGCAGCATCCAGGAACTGCACTCCTGGGCAGTTATTCCAGAGAAATGAAAATCTATGTTCAAGGAAAAAAAAAAAAACTGTACACAATGATTTAGTAGATTTATTGAGAATAGCCAAACACTAAAAACAACTGAGATGTCTTCTGGGTCAAATATTAAACAACCTGTAGAACATCTTTAGCATGAAGTGGCAGTCAGCTACATAAGCAGGTGACACGTTGGTGCCCAAAACATCCAAGATGACTCTCCAGTTAGGATTCTAAAAGAAATAGAAAACCCCACCAATCCTAAAAGGTTAGTAGTAAATAATTTCACCTTTAAAAGTACTTGAAATGTGAAATTTATGGAAAATTAGAACAAATTAGTGCTTTCCAAGGTCTAGGGCAGGATGGGGCATGAGGAAGGTCAATATGCGACATACAAAAGCGCAACATGGCAGAATCGTGGGTCGACAGAAATAATCTAGAAAGAGCTGCCAAGGTCAGCACCCTGCCATGGTACTGCACCCATGCAGATCAGGACTTTTGTCTTTAAACTTGTTATTATCTGTGGAAGCTGGCTAAGTGCACACAGGATTGTTTTCTATTGTTTTTCCGATTGCGTCGTTATTTATTTTTAGTTTTTTGAGACAGAGTCTCACTACAGAGCCCAGACCAGCCTCCAGGTCGGCATTCCTCCTTCTTCCTCAGCCTCCCAAGTGCTAGAATTACAAACCTGTGTCTGTAATTATGTGGGTTACATGTCTAACCTCCAATTGCATCTTGATCCATGATTATTTCATACTTTAAAATATCAAGATATTTAAATAAAAATACAATGTGTAGATGAATATGCTTATTACCTGTCAATCTATCACCTATGTATCTAGTCTTCCCTCAGTATCTCAGTGTTCCAAAGCTGTTAATTTCATCTGAATATTCAATAAAGCAAAAGAATCTGCAAAGCAAATACCAGAAAATTTTTAGATAAAAAGTTGCTTTCTTTGAGAAAAAAATTTTTTTAGAAAATATTGAAAATGTCAGTGTGGTAGGTTAATGAATGGTCACCTTGCAACACCCAGCTGAACTGAGTCAGCATGGTGCTGGCTGTGGAGGGCCTGGCTCAAGATTCCTGACGGGGTGGGGGGCGGGGGGGGGAAGTGGTGGTATTGGTTGTCCAGGAGAAGCTGTCACGCTGGTTCCCTGATGTGAACTCGGCTGTGCTCATCCTCGGAGGGGCTCGGGTCCTCGCTGTCACTGAGGATGCTGTGGTTCTCTTCGGGGAACCCTGGTCCTCACCTTGGGCGTTGCTTCCTGGCTCCAGTGCAGACCCCTCGCCTGCAGGCTCAGCTCCTTCACCCCGCTGGTGCAGGCTTTCTAGCTGCCACCGCTGTCCTTTGGGTCTTCCCAGAGCAGGTGCTTGATACAGACATTGTCGGGGGCTCTAGGCCTTCAGCTGGATTCATGGGGGACACTACCATGGGCTCTTGGTCTCCAGCTAGACTTGTGCAGGACATGGCTGTGGGATCCAGGCCCTCCTCTGGATTCTTTGGGTCTCTAGCACATGGACAGATCTTTTGCATTCTTCTGCATTTGACAGTTTGGGTGAATATTATAAAATAATCCTGTGAATAACATAGATTGTATTAAATCTATTCCTGTGTAACACTGGACTACAACAATCAGTTCAGGTTTATTTGAAATTCTTTCATTTGGTTGCTAGAATTCATGGACGCCTTGATTATCTAGGGTTTGCTTGACTGAGAAAATTATTTAAATATCAAAAAAGGAACTTAAAGCTGTTATAAAAATTTAAGAACATATTTATAATAGTGTTGATGGAAGAGTATCCATATATGTTTTAAAATCACGATAATGGGTCAAGTATGACCATGGAACCCAGATAGGTAAACAAATCAAACGGAAAGTAGTGTTTAGAAACTCAGTGTGAACGTATTCGGGGCGGAACTGAGAGGGCTGGTCTTTGTTAAGTAAAAAGCGAGTTCTCTCACATGGGGCTACATTCCAGCCAAACAGATGTGACAGTGTGACACAAAGAACTAAAAGCACAATAGGAAATATCTATTTATAATTTTGCTGCAAGGAGACTTCCTAGTTTATTTTTATCTGTTTCACTTGAACAGATAAGAAATCAAACCTGTTTCTGAGTTTTAAACCATAAATGAAGACAAAGTGGAAAGTTTCTCTCCCTTGAATGCTCATCTCCATCATCTTCCCCCCAAACACCAAAGGTTAATGGTATCTGTAAAACCTTCTAAATAGTTTATGTAAAGACATGAGCAAAAAAAAAAACACTTATGTTTTACATTTTTATGCAAAAGAAGCATACTATTCACACTACTTTTGAACTTTTTCTTCCATGTAGTGATTCGTCTCAGGAGATGACAACAGTTAGCGTTTACACAGCGCTGACCCATGCGTCAGGTCCTAGCCTAGGTGCTTTCCAAGAGTTCATTCAAGTGACCCTCATACCTATGAAGGAGGCAATATTATCTTTACGTTCTATGTATAAAAAATGTGTGCAGAGAGGTTGTTTTTCTTATTCAATGTCCAGCCTTAAAATCTAAGCTTTAAAAAATGATGCTATTATGTCTTGACAGTGCTACACATTAGCATGCAAAAATCTTTACTCTTTTTCCATGGCTACAAAGTGTTGCGTTGCACGGATAGCCCGTATTTCTTGACACTGGCTGTCTATTGAAGTTACACCCATCTTTTGTTCTTGAAAAAAATGCTACAATGGATACACTTGCTGTATTTCTCTTTGTACTTATTTGTTATACAGAATAAATTTGCTAGAAATAGAATTTATGGTTAAATGAACATGAACGTTTGGAATTGAGGTAGATATTTGCCAAATTGCTTTCTATTTTGGGTTGCATTAATGTATAATCACGCCAGCAAAAGAAAAGCAAGAAATAATTGAAAGAATAGAAAACAAAATCACACTACTATGTCTTTTCTTGTGCTACTTGTACAGTGGGCTGTCACCCCCCAGATTGTTTGTTGCGCATTGTTATCTGCCAAGAGAAGGCGTATGAAGGGTCATTTTGTGATCTTCCTCTGTGTTTTTCTTTCCAGTCCACTTCCAGGCCATTTCCTTGTGATTCCCCATATTTATGCTTTAGGAAGCAGGTTTTAAAATTCTAATTATGTTGTTGGTGCAAGTGCTGGTTATCAAGAATCCACGGGCCCTGCTGAGCGAAACAGCAGGAGTGGTCCTCACTGCCACGGGAAGCTCCTGCGGTGGTAGCTGGACAGGGGAGAGAAGCTGACCGGCTCTCAGAGGTCAGAGGCTGTGGTAACTGAGGCAAGGAGGCCCTTGGGGACAGGGCTTACTGGCTTCCTCAAGGGTCCTGTGACACAGATAATGTTCAAAAGGGGCCCACCCGACAGCGCTGAAAGGCACCCAGGTGAGAAAATTGACCTCAGGGCTTTCCCATGAAGACTGGTCCCCACTGACTTGAGGGGCGTCTTCAAAGCGTTGTGGCCCTATTAGAAAGCAGGGCACCTTCAGATCACAGGAAAGAAGCTCATTTCCAGTATCCGGTGGAATGTGCACGTGGGGAGGGCGCGCTGAGAGCCACACTTGGCGTCTTTAACCGAACCCCTTTCATCTCTTCACGGTGGAAAACTCGCCAAAGGGCGGTTTCGCCCCGTCCCTGCTCCCCTAGTGTTGCCGAGGGGTCTGCAGAAGTAAAACTGTGCGTGTACCTAATGGAGAAACCACCGTGCCCAGAGGTGATGAATTATTAGACTGGAGAAAAAAATCAAAAGGGAAGCATTGGATTCAGAAATTTATGTGCAGAGACTGGCAATTTAAAGGAATAACACTTCCAGAATCCCGTGTCCTGACTCTGAAATTGCTCCCTTCTATCTAAGTGACAGAAATTCTGTCTGCACTGAGCTCACAAGGTGTGTCCTACCGGGAAAATCACCAAGTTAAGGTGTTTCTTTGCTTTGGGATATTTTTCTTTTATTATCTAAAAAAGAGTATTTGTCAAGCTCATAAAGATTTTCTGGAAAATGTGGGGGAAATGCTGACTGCGTAGAAACTGAACCAATTCTCTGAAGCCCTCAGCAGTGAGCGTGAGTGAGACCAGAGCACCATCCCGGGAATCCATATGAATTTTCTTTTTAGCAACCAATAGCTATCTGAGCAAGCCGATTCATCTCTTTCTAGTCCAGAGCCTCAGTCTGTCTTTAGAAACATGCTGTCTAGTGAAATCGGAATTACTTTTGTCCTGTTCTTCACTGGTTCAATTTTTAAGTAATTGCTTTGAGATGTCTGGTGAAAGCACAACCATCCATGTCTTGAAAAATGCTGTGAATTGATTTTTTTTTAATTATTTGTTTTTGGTAACCAAGTTGTAATGAATCTCTGTAAAAGCAGAATTTGGTTTCATTGCAGGATGTTCACTGAGAAGATACCTAAGTTTCTGAAATACCAATTTTAAAATGCAGATCTGTACAGCAATCAGTACTTTCAAGCCACAATCAAAGAAGTGACTTTGAAAATCTTTGTGCAAGAGCAATAAGAAATCTACACCACATCCAAGCTTGATTTCTGTTCCTTCTTTCTGTGCACAGTAACTTTTCTCTTGTAAGAGCTTCTCACAGCACTACAAGGGCAAAGGTCAGGGGAAATGGGGGAAACACTGGCACAACCCCAGCAGGAGCCTGGCCTCCTCAGACTACCTTATATAATTTGTCACTAGGACTCATAACTGTCTCTTTCTCTGAAGCACTTCCCTCATCTATGACCGCGCCTCGCCTAGGACGGATCTCCCAGCCAGAGGAGCTCTCCTGAGCATGCAGGTCTCTCCACTGGGGGAAACAAGCCGCAGCCGAGCTCTCAGGAGACCCAGCCGTCTGTCCTAGGCTACCCGGCACAGTGACCCTGTTCAATCCTCCCCTTTCCTTCTCTTGTCTTCCCCACTGCCACAGATTCTCCCTCAACGTACATTCCTTTAACAAATAATTTGCCATCCACCCCTTCATCCAGCTCGGGTGTGGAAACCAGAGTGGACATCCTATTATTTCAAAGGACTTATTTCAAGAACAAGGTGGGGAAAGACATTTTTAGTTTTAAGGAAACATGTATGCATCAATTTGGAAACAACAACAGGGAAATTCCTAAGAGCAACGGTGGCCAGACTCGGAAGACAGTGATTGGAGAGTCCAGGGTTGAGTAGGGAGGCCTGAAGCACCTTTGCTAAATTTGTGAACTTGTGAAGTATTTGTCTGTGAAACAGGTTCCCGGCAGCATCTGAGAGACTTCCATCACTTAATCTCCGCAGATGACCCAGGCCGTGCAGTGGGTCTGGAGCTGGGGTGGGTCCGAAGCTCCACGCCGAGTCCTCTCCTCTCTAGAACTTTCTGGGTCTTACCGCTTTTGTGTGCATGGGTTTCAGTGAGCCGCGCAGCAGCCGCCTGGGTTACAGCCCGGCGGGACACTACACAGCAAGTGACGTTTTCCGCTTTCTGTGGTTTGCACAGCTCAGTGCCAGCAAATCTTTCTTTCAGTAGTCGCCAGCTTGTTATGGGCCAGGTCTGATTGTACCAGGCACGCACTCACTCAGGAGCATGGCCCATGCCGCTTGGTATACTAAGTATGAGGCGTGATCGAAAGGTAATGAGAGTATTTAAATTTAAAACATACTGCTGTAGGAGCTACTTTCCACCTTGCTGTGAACGTACTTATGCCATTCTCGCCACTTTCTGGAGCAGTTCTGGAAGTCTCCTTCTGTGAGGGTTCTCAGTTGTGCTGTGTGGCTACCTCCATGTCCTTAATCAACTCAAAACATTTACTTTTTATGGTCATTTTGACTTTGGGAGGGGCACAAGTCACACAGCATGAGATCCAGTGAATAGAGTGGATGAGAAGACACTGGAATGCTTTTACAAGACTGCCTTTCCATTGGAAGGCAATCCGCTGAATTTTGGATCACATTTTGTATAGACACTCATGGGAGTGTGCCTCTAGAACTGCTCCGGAAGGTGGCAAGAGTGTTGGGAGAAGTGTGTCTGAAGGGGATTAATAGCAATGTGTCCTTTATGGTAATCATTTCTAAAACATTTAAACGTTCCCTGTATATTTTGATCACACCTTGTATAAGACAGGAGATTATTGCTCAGAGTACCATTAGTAAGCTCTGAAAAATACCCAAAGCAACCTCTGGCTCCCACCAAACAAGCTCCTGAAATGTTCTGAACTTTCACGTCACCTGCCATGTACCCTGGTCACATTATTGCTTCTGTCCACTTCAAAAAGTCCTCTTTCCTAGGTGCTGCCCCTGCAGCCCGAGCAAGCAGCCACCAGAGCAGCTGACCATGACCTCTCTCTGGTATCCGAGCAACAGCTTCCTGGCCAGTTGGAGACAGATTCATAGATTCCATCCAACTCTAAACATTCTATTTCCAGTGCTTGCTGTCATTGGTAAACTACAGGTGACATTTATTATCCTGTCTCCCTGCTTACTCAGCCAGAAGTGTTTGTAATTCCGACGCCAAACTAGCTCCACCCGGTAGAGGTGTTTAGGGCAAAGCAGCCCCTCGCTGGCCCAGAAGCTTATGCTTCGCAGCCCTGGAGGGGCTGGTGCAGAGGTCAGAACGGAGCTCTGGCCATTCACCTTTATTTCTAAACTCTACCTTTCACATATGGCATTGTATCACAGTGCATTTTTCTAATTACAAGAAGAGATGATGAAAGCAGAAAAATTACAAAACAGCACGTCCTAGAGAAGAGAAAATCCATAACAATGACAACGTCGCAAAATAGTGGTTGCTTCTATTGACAAATTAGGACATTTTGAGGTAGCTGATTGATGCAGGCGCTTTTGCAGGGCTCTTCCTTCGGGGAGATGTGAATGCAGATTCCTGATGCAACAACCTTGCTGCAGCCTCACAGCAAGCAGCTCCCTTAAAATACAGGTCCCAGGTGCCGCAGCAGCGCCACACAGAGGCGCAATCTGTGTCACTGCCCTGCACCCCATCCCCTCACCCACGCATAGCTCAACTGACAGTAAACTGCGAGGTGGGAAGGGGACCGAACAGTCTGCGCTTTTGTGGTTGGATGGTTGGATCATTTTTTTGGCAGCAACAGGGCCATTGTTACACAACTTGAAAACAGTGTTTCTTGGAGACAACGCAGAACCAGGTAATGATGTTACAAATACTGTCAATTTAACAGATGCATCTTGAGAAATAATCTTTTTAACAGAAATGAGTCTTTGCAATTAAATTGTCATTCGCCGTGTGTATGCAGGCGTACGTATTTGCATATCCACACACACAAAGATTTCTGTCTGCCTACGTCGTTTCTAATAGCAAAACGCTTTGAATAACCTAAAGGATGATTAATTGGGGATCAATTCAATATCTTTATTAGAAAACCATAGAGAGGCATTCCGTGTAACAACTTCCAAGCATGCATGTCTGCATGTATGGGAAATGAGAAAAAGTTGAAATAAGTTAGTAATGTATCGTTTCATTTTCCACGTAAAAATGTATGAATTTTAATTATATACACATTATATTAATAACTAAGATTTAACAGAAAATAAATGGAAACTAAATGAAAACATCTGAACCAAAAAGAAACCTTCATTATGAAAGATGAAACACATTCCGGATGATGTTCATGGATGCTTTAAAAATTCTGTTGGTAAAAAGTAAATTATCTACCAACCTGCTGATCTCTGCAGATACATGGTCAGGTGGCTGGAAGGAGAGAGACAGAGAGAGGGGGGAGGACAGGGAAGGGAGAGAGAGAGAGGGAGAGAGAAGGAGGGAGGGAGAGAGAGGGAGGGAGAGAAAGGGGGAGGGGGAGGGAGGGGGAGGGAGGGAGGGAGAGGGAGATCACTGGAGGAAGGAGCTGGACTCTTCCATCCCAGCCCCCGCCTCCTCTGACCGGGCTTACCCTCCAGCGTCCCGTGTACCTATAAACTCACCTCTGGTCCAGGGGCCTCTGAAGCCTATCACCCCCAACCCGCCCCCCCCCGGCCAACCCCCTCCCTAAAGCCCCTCCTACCAGCGCTTGAGTCTTCCTGGACATGCAGACGTAAAGCGTAGTGAGTATATTTTTGGAATTTAACTAAGGAAGCTGAAAGTTCCTACACAATCCTAAAATGCTTTATTCTTTGTTATTCGCTAGCAGTGAATATGCCCTTCCGTGAACTCACACAGCAGGCTCATCACACAGCAGGCTCACCAGTGCGACCCAGGAAGCCCTGGCCGGAGCCTGGAGTGTCTAAGGTAGAAAGCTGGGCGCTGTATTCTCGGGCACTCGAACTAGGATGAGAACGTCACAGCAGAACAAGTTATTAAAAAGTGCCTAAGAAGTGGAAAATTACCAAAAGAGGTTCTGAGACAACTTAAGATAAAAATCTAAACTCAGGTTTCATAAGCTGTGAAAATATTAGCCGTGGAGCTGTTCAACACGGAAATGAGATGAGGGTCTGAAGATTTATTGGAAAGCAGACAGCAACAAACAGCCCAAGGACGGATTTCATAAAGATAAAAGCGGAGTGCGATCAACTACAAATAACACCGTGGAAGAAATAATAGGTAAAACAAACACTGATTTTTTTGAGTAAACTAATAAACTAGATAATGCAGGAGTAAACCGCACAAATATGTAAATTAGTAAGTAATCAGAATTAACTCACGACGGCTGGAGGAAATGAAAAGACTAATAAGAGACTATTTGACTCTCTCAAAGAGGTTGAAAAGCCAAGAAAAAAGGAAAAATTTGCTAAGAAATCTCACTGCAGTCAACTGAGTTAGCTGGACCAGAGCACCTACGGCAGGCGTGGTGTGGAAAAGCATTTTGTGGAAGGCGCTATACCCCCTTCTAAACCACCAACTCCAGATTATTTCTGTTTTATTGCAGGCAAGAAAAAGAAATGAGACATGTGAGAATGAGAAAGATAATCTCTGCTTTCAATATTTGCTACTGATGGGAATGCATACTTAGAAAATTGAAGATTTAACTGTTAAAAGCAGCTACAGTACTAAGCTGTGTGAATCACTCCTTTACGCTGAGGGCGCTGCGCCTGCCAAGCAGACCTTCCCCGCTGAGCTATACCTCCTGCCTCGGTGTGTGCAATTAATCTAGCAATCAGCAGCTTCTCAGCTAAAAAAGCAGCAAAGAAGCACAATAATAAAATATCCCATATGAAATCATGGAATCGGTGATAAACTCTTATTAAACTAAATAAAAGTGTACTGTCTGAATATCCAAAACAATTAAGAACAGTTTTGAAAGACTCTTGAGTATGACGCGAATGTATGCAGTCTGAAGCAGTGTTCCTGTTCGCTCAAATGTCAGTTCTCTTGTAGCTTATTGCGATTCCAGTAGAAAGATTTGATTCTTTAAAGTAACAAGTATAAGCTAAATTTCATATGAAAAGATGAATAGGAAAAACTTGCAAAAGATGAAGAAAGGGGTAGTCAGATGTATATGTTGTATATTAACTGTATTGCAAGAGTAGACAAAATTAAAGACTGGTAAATACATATAAATTTATGGGAAATATACAATCAAATACATGTAAAATGCTGCTGTTAGGTAAACATAATTTTAGATATTTTCAGAAATGATAATTATATACAGTAAATGTAGATTTTGAGTATAAAAGTTATTCTAAAGAATGAAAATATATCTTACATCACACATTAAGAAAAACTTTAAATGAATAAAAGATGTAAATATTGAAAACAATTACCTAAGTGTGTTTACAGGAAAAAAATACTATACCTGTTAAGCTATTTTATAATACAGCAGTGGGGAAGCCCTACATAATAATGACACAAAACTAAGAATAATTAAAACCTACTATATTTTATTATAAAATACTCATGCATGAAAAAATAAAAAATCAAAATATAAATCATAAACTGCAAAACATAGTACAAGACATAATGCAAAAATTTCAATACCAAGTTATGAAAAGCACTTTCACTAATTGAGAAAAATGAGCAACTAAATGAAAAGTGGTCAGAAATTTAAATGTTTCACTGAAAGCAAAATTCACGTGGCTTAAGCTTGGTGACAATACAGGAAAAAAAAGGAAGTGTTCAAGTAGTGGAGTTTTACTGAAAGTCCATAAGGACCATAGAAAAGAAGTCCCCCATGCCAAATGTGGGACTTCCTGAACAAAATACATAATGAAAAAATGAATTTCTGACTATAAACTATAGAATTATACGGTACAATGTCATATGGATTAATCAATAGATTTATAAATAACCAATACATAAATGCAAAGAGAAGGGAAAACTCTACCCCAGCACAGAATTCTAACATTGAATTCAAATTAATGTTGAAGGAACAGTGAAGGTAGAAATATCATCCCTCATCTTTGGTGACATATGCTAAAATTAGTGCGGTGAATGGGTCATCAAAGGTCTGAGCAGAGCTGCGAAGTGTTTCTCAGAAGATGCTCAGCAATCACAAAGGGGAATCACAGCACCACAAAGAACTTGCCCAGGACACCCCAAATATGATCAGCTAGACATCGTCAGGATAGGAGGAGTCCACATCCGTGCCGTGTGATGCCCTATGGTAAAGTGGGTGCCGTCACTTCTGTGGTTCTCGGCACAATAGTCATGGAGAAAATCAGGCGCACAAATGTAGAAAGATTATGCAGAATAAACGCCCAGGTACCTCTAACACGGTGGAGGGTAAGACGGGGTGGTGGGAAGCTACAGGATTCTTCCAGGTTGTGACAACTCAATTGAATGCGTGATCTTGAATTTAGCCTTACTCTGAAGCACGCTTGTAGGGTCACCGGGGAAATATCAGTGAGTGTGTAAGCTGTGGTTCTGTATTTATGTTCATTTCATGGTATTGGTAAATACCGTGTGTTCATGTAGAGTGTTGCTTTTGGAGAGTGTTTGTGTTTGTAAGAAGTATATCTGCATTCCCGGTAATTTTTAAGCAGTTTTTCTGTTTTAAATCTTTTCTATATGAAAAGTTAAAATTCAATCATTAAAAAATATCAGGAAGCATATTTTTCATTTATAATATTGGCAAAGTACCAATTGTTTCATAACAGCATTAGTGTGTGGAAAGACAGAAACCTCAGTACATTAGTAAAATCCCTAATGGGTAACTTAAAACTGAACCTTATATCAGTATGTTACTCTTGCATCTGGGACAAATATCATGGGCCCAAGAACAGAGTTGTAGCGTCATTTGTAAAAGGTAATGAGATTGCTTTGGTTTCCATCGTCAGAGGACGGGTTGATCCAAACAATAAAATAAAGTAATTAACTACTTAAAGAAGAGCATGAAGAAGCATTTCATGCAGTGTTACTGAGTGTCTTGAGATAAGCTGCTACATGGAAAATCCAAGGCTCACAGAAGTGTACTGTGAAAACATATGTTGAGAACTGCTGAGGCAGGAGAATCATTTGCAAGTTCAAGACCAGCCGGGATACAAAGTAAGCCCAAGGCAAGCCTGAACTGCACAGTAAGACCCTGCCTCAAAAATCACAAATACACAGAAAAAAACTATAGATTGGAATAAGAGCAGAGTAATAGAAATGAGAAGGTAGGCTTTTGTTTTGTTTTGTCTGAAGATGATAGGTAGTTAAGAATATGAATGTCATATTCAGATTTCCCTTAGGTCCAGTCCCAGCTCTGTCACCTCTGGTTCTGGTGGTGAGTTAACTACCAACCACACAGAGCCTCAGTTTCCTTGTGTGTAACCACTGTGACCAACAAGGTTTCCTGAGATTTAATTGCTTTAAATGCCTACAGAAGTGTGCACACTTGACAAGTGGGTCCCCAAATGCTGTTCTAATCACTGTCTTTGGGATAAGGAACTCTGAGTGTGATGCCAGCTTCGGAGCAAAGCTTTTGACCATATGTATTTTATGTTTTGAATTTTAAGCTGCTCGATTGTATCAGCTCTTAAAATACAGAAGAGAAATGAAAAAGAATGCATTCAAATAATTTTGTAATTTATGTGGAGTTTAAAAAAATCTCAAAATTTTACATTTGTTATCCAGTTGTGTCACACTGGAAATCTTGGTGCAAGTATTTTTCTGCTGGACAGCTTTGAAATCTCAATAATATAGTGAGTTATGTGTCTGTATTTGTCATTTTAATTATTGGCTTTATATTTTTCAGACAAAAAGGAGGATGGCAGGACTTGGAAGTAGCACTCTGAATGAGACAGCTGGCCCCAGCAATCTCTGGTGGTAGGGAAGGAGAAACCAGGCTGTTGCCGAAGGGAGCAAGTTCCAGGCTGGGGATGGAGCTCAGTGGCATGAGCACCTGCCTGGCCGGTGCAAGGTGCTGAGTTCAGTTTCTGATACAAAAAAAATTTAAAAGGGAGGAAGGTCCCTGCAGCCTTTGAAGCCAAGAAGATGGGCGGTGCAGGCGAACTAGTTGAGACCACTATAAGCAACAATTATGAAAAACAATCAAAGCCGGGCATGGTAGTGCGCGCCTGTAATCCCAGCACTGGGGAAGACTGAGGCTGAAGCGTTGCACAAGAAGGGCCAGCCTGGGCAATTCAGCAACTCAGCAAGACCATGTCTCAAAATAAAACATCCAACAGAAAGAAAGAAAAAGAAGAATCTGGAAATGTGGCTCAGCATAAAGACAGGGCTTGCATCCAATCCCCAGTACTGTAGAGAAATGAACAAATTTTAAGGGAATTAAGATTTATTATTCAAACAACTATTTGCTTTAAAAATCTTTTTTCAATGATCATTTTAAAACTTTGGTTAACTAAATCATTAGGTTATTACTGTACATCTGACACCATCTCTTTAATACTGGATGTGCTCATCCACCTGATAACTAAATGTGCTGTCAGTTGGAACCTTGCTTAAATCCAGTTAATGTGTGCAGAATTAAAACTCCATATGGGGGAAGGGGGTAGAGCTCAGCAGAAAGTGCCTGGAAAGTGTGAGGTCCTGAGTTCAATTCCCGGTGTAAATGAATAAAGAAGCTACTTATGGTTCATATACAAAGGTGTGCAAGGTTACTTTAGACAAGGTAACTGATCGGTGTTCTCTTTTATACAATAGGTTTTGTGCCTGGACTTTATTTTATGGCTTTAATCAGTAAAACTGTGAGCGTCACTGCTGTTTATATTCAGGTGGGGAAACCTGCCCTTTGGACAGTCCTGCTATTGGGTTTAACTTTGGTTTTAACAAAATTAGCATTTCATTATGATACAAATGAGATGCACCTATACATTGACACAACTGGATGACTTGTGATCATTAATACAGTTTCCTGAGCTTGTAAGAGATCTGTATCTGTGCTTGAATTTTTGTCATGGAAGTGAAACTTTGTAGATCTGTCAAATGCAAAATCACATGATTATAACTACACCACTGAGCCATAGATTCTAAATTTTGCCTCAAGGCAAAAGTTAAGCTGATGTGTAAAGTATTTCTCTGCAGCTAGAATGCTTATTGTATTATTACACTTCTTTGTATGTTAAGTGCATTTATGTTCTCTAAGTGCACAGCCTTCTAAAATACAGAGCCTAGGAAAGCACTGTGCCAATCCGGTGCACCCACACCAAAATCTTATAATAATAGGCTTTCTCGGGCTTGGACTGAGGTGTTCCTGACTGAATTATGATAATTAGGCATGCCTAAGTGCTGACTTTTGGGTAGTGTCACTTCAATAATTAAAACATTAAGAAGTGTGAGAAGCCACCTAGAGAGCACATCTCTTATCCAGTATATTCTATGTAAAATAGTATAATCTGGAAAAATTGGATTTACTGTTTCATAGTCTATCGTGCTAACTGGTTTTGTTTAGCTCTTACTATCTTTGTGCTAAACTTTGTAAATGCTGCCTATTAGCATTCCTCAGGAGTAGGACTTCTAGGGCACAGCCTGAGCTGGCTATTAAAGCGAGGTCCTTCCCTCAAGGCAGATAGAGTATGATGGGTCCAGAGGAAATTACCAAAATTACCCAGCACTCCCATTTCAACACTGGTGTGACTGACCGACTGGTCATCACTCAAGTCCTGCAGACCAAAGCTCATCTGGGAGCAACCACTGCCTGGAATTCTCCAGCCTTCGTAAAGCTGGTAATGACTTCAGTCCCACGGTAAAACCGGGGCTCATGTGCCTGAAACTGCTGGGAATACAGACAGTCACTTCCACAGGCCAGGAAGATTCCCCCAGTGCTGCGAAACCAGGGCTGAGACTGTGATCAGCCAGAGCCCAATAAAGCTGGTCCCTGTATTACTGGACATTCAGGCTGCTTCCAAGATTTTGCTGTTATGAACTGTACTGCTATAAATGTGAGTATGCGTGTACTCCTTGAGCATTATTTCTTTAACTCTTTCAGGAAGATACGTAGGAGGAGGATAGCTGAGTCAAATGGAAAATTTCTAGCTTTAGGTTGTTTTTGCGGAACCCCCCACCGATTGCCACAGGGGCTGATCCTTCCTCTGCAGGCCTTCTCCCCACCGCCCAAGCTGGAGTCCTGTTGCTGTTTTCTTTCAATCTCCCGTGTTGAGCTGTCTCATCTTTGTCAGCTCCGCAAGCTAAAATCTCTCACCATCTTCTCTTTCTTTGCAATTGAAAGTTGTTCTCACACAAGTTCACGCTTTAGTTCCAGTTTCCGGTATCATTAAAGGACTTGTACTAACCAAGACATTTGCGTTATGTGTATTCTGACAGCATTAATTCTTAACCACAATCTAACCTTTGGATGCACACTGATTGTACCGGTTCAAAATGAAATACATCACTATTTTCTACCACACATATTTTATTGGCACAGGTATAAAATATTTTTATGAACTTAAAAATAGGATTTTTGGTTCAGTATTTATGCTGGCTTAGCTATGTACACTTATTAAGTATATTAATGGCTACAAGTAAGATATAGGCACAAAAAATATTAAAATTCTGCAGGAGAACCATTATCTGCATAAAGAAATTTCATGAACTATCTTGAATAATTATTTAAAGTGGCAATGATCTGCCGAGTGTAACCTTTGATAAAGAGTGGTTTGATGTAATAAAATGCATTTAACTAATTTAACAAGTTAAAAGCCTTATTATTCTTAGTCTTTGATTCTAGAAATGGAAAATGAAGCAGGAATTTCAATTTGCATAAAAAGCTGTAAGAGTATATGCAGATACCCATAGAACTTTCGTCTCATAAATTTTATACTCTTTGCCAAAACCAACACTATCAGTGAACATTAATGCAATGTCAAAAACAGTTGCACCATGATTAAATTCCATCATCACCTCCTTTTTAGGAAGATGAAATCGCTAAGTCTTTTTTTTTTTTTTGGCTTTTTTTTTTTCTGATTTCTATGGAATTTGTATTTATACTATTTCAGACACAATAAAATTTGAAGACTTGGTGCTAAAAGCAACATACCATGTCTTCTGAGTTGTATTTTCATATCCTACCTTACAGGAGGAGTTTAAATCCACCAAATGAACTTTTGGAATAAGAAAAAAATAACAGGAACGAGTCTTCCCACATGTCATGCAGATTGCTCAGTGTCTAGCAGTCTTATCTTATTTAGTGTCCAAAGTTTTCACAAGATGTAGGAGCCATTAGTTCCATTTACAAATAAGAAAACTGTGGAAGAAGCCTGAGGCTGGATGCGCACTGTGCGTCCTCTACGACTGTGTTCATACCCCCGGGTTCTGTGACTGCCGCTGTCTCTTCCCGCTCCTCCCCTGCACGCGTCGGCCCAGACAATCGGGGTGATGGATGTCCTCCTGGTGTGCTCTTGGGTACCGACTGGCTGCAAACTGTGCTTAGGAGCCACCTGGAGGCCCTGCTGAGACACGGACTTGGATTCCGACCCCCAGATCTGATTTCAGATCTGCTTCTCAGCTCCAGGTCTCAGGCGGGTCCTTTGTCAGTCTACTGACCGCACTTGAGCTGTGCAACACGAATACCTCCCCTTCTCTTGGTGGGAGATTCCAAGTCTAAGCAGAAGCTTAGGGAAGCATTCACCAGGTAATTGATTTTCAAAACTGTCACAGTGTGACCTCCGCAGATTTGCTAATATAAACTGATTTTTAAACTTTGCTCATTTTATGTGTAGTAAAGGATACCAACAGTGAAATATATTTTTCCTTCTTCTATTATATAAGTAGTGAATATTTTTTATTAACAATCAGAAAATAATAAGAAAATTGCATAATTAATGATAAAATATTTCCCTGACAATTACAATCAGAAGATAAGGGGACCTCCAAAAACATTTTAATCTACATCTTCCCAAAATTATAATGACCTTATGACCTAATATCTATTCATCCTTGTTAACAATCTATAGCACCATTAAGCAATCAGAGAAGCTGGTTTTTTCCATCTGTTGCTATGATATGCCTTTCCTTTATGGACTCAGTTTCTTCACCTGAAAAGTGAATCACATCAGGTGGACAGACAGGTCCCTTCCTGGGCCAGTAGTGGAAATCCCCTTTCTTTCCGTTTTTATCCCCACACACTGAATCGCTGTGTACCTCCTTCGCTCTAGAAGAGCTTCTTCAAGAACAAGGCTGAGAAAATAGCAGGGGTGCAAACTTGGTCTATCTCAAAGGATTTCTCCCAACAGAAATATCGCTACTGCAGCAACCTGCACCAAGCCCCGGGAGGGTTTCCCTGGATTGTTTCCCCACGACTCTCTCCAGGAGCTGAAGGCCAGCCGTGCCTTCCACTCAAGAAAACCTTTGTCTTGGATTCGCTTGAGTTTACACAGTGGTGAGCCTTTGCTTCCACAAGACCAGCATCCCTGGGTAGCCCTGTACTCTTTTGCTTTGTTGAGATAGACTTTTGGATGTAACTATAGGGCCTCTTCATTTTCTGTCAAAGAGTCTTATTAAGCATTTTATTAAGTGTATGACTCTCCCCGTGACAGAAGTGTCATGTGCCTTTGCTCCACGCTGATAAAATGACACCAGGATGGAAATGAGCTTGATCTGGAGACGGGTGGCTAATGGACCATTGCTGAGCGGGTCCCCTGTCTTGCTGGATAGTGAATACCTCTCATGTCTAATTGAGAGTTCACATTTTTGCTTTCTGGGGTCTCTTTTTAACAAAATAAACCTTTTCTTCCTTCCTGTCTCTTTTTCTCTTTCTGTTCTTGTCTTTCTCCTTTGTCCTTTCCTCTCTTCCCCCTTCCTTTCCTTCCTTCTACTAACTCGCTAATGGAAAAGGCTAAAATTTTTGCCAACTTGCCATTCTATGGGTCTTGATGTTTTTTTTTTTTATTTCCCAAACCATCACTATTAGAAGCAAAGTACATGTTTCATGACAAAGTCACCACGTTCCCGCTGCAAAAAGATTTTGTTTTGCTTTTAATGCTGTCACGAAGAAACCCAGCAGATACACGGGCCCTCTTACTACGTCCCTCAAGCTTGCCTTTCAGTGAGAGCTGGTTCTCAGTCCCAGTGCTTTATGGCCATGTGTTGGAGCCATTGAAGCTGAGTACATGTGCAGGGCTGAGGCATGGCCCAGGTGTGGCTGAACTGAGGATGAGGAAGATGCCTCAGGGGGCAAGGTGGGCCACTTAATAAAATGCACAAAATAAAAACAAGTGTTGCTTCACTCATAAGTCAAACGAGCCTGTTTAATTCAAACATGGTTGGGAAACGTTTTATTATCTTCTATTCTTCCTAGATTCATGCTTCCTATTTATCTCTGGGATGGCCACAGTAGTAACATTGATGAATGTTGACCCTGAGTCATGTTTTTGTTTTTTTTAATTTATTATCCTTGGGTAATTCTGAAAAGCCAAGAGTGGAGAACTTACCAGTCATGGTAAAATGAATGTGCTTCTGGATTCTAGTGCTCTTAGAAAGAGTTAGGTAAATGCTGAAATGGCAGAATGTTTGTTTTCACTCTTAAAATAAGCATTTGCTAGCTAACTTTGTGCATGCATGGTTTTAGTGCGATCCAGGAGATTATGTAATCTAATAGTCACCCCTCAGTGGGAGGACCATGAATGCAGGGATTCAGGGTGCAGTTTCAGCCTTTAGTTTTTGTTTGCTTTATTTAATTCCTTTTTTCATCCTGCAGGTTAGCCCTGACAAGTGGCTGAAATGCTGACTCTTGTGATGCAGACACACAGGAGAGAAACAGATGCTACATGATGGCTGGGATTTTGAGGGCAAAGGATATGGCACATGGTGACATTCTGTACTTTATGTTGAGAAATATGCATCCTCCATGGGGGATTGCAATTCCTGACTTCTCAGTTTACAAGGAAATGTAGTAATTAATGCTTACTACCACTTCGTGTGATGGTATCTTTCTAGCTCATTGCTAAGAGTCTTTTTCTAGGAGTTTCCTGAGGGAAGGGCTCGTGACAGTGAAGTTCTCTTCAGGTTTTGAATGACAACTATTTGTGCCCAGGTTATTTATAAGTACATACCCTCAGGTGTCTCTGGTATGTTTTCTAGGTTTTTCTTTTTAACGCGTAGTTTCAAATTTCTCTGTCTCTATTTATGTTTCTCTCAGTCTCATTCTCTGTCTGTCTCCTTCTGTTCTTTCATTCGTTTCAAACAGGGATACTTGTTCCCTTTCTCTACTATGTTTTTAGTAGCTAGTACCATTCTCTCTTTTATTCACATTATGGTTTAGATCTAAAATGATCCTCAAAATTGTCATGTGTCTGGAGATGAAGATTTTAAAGTTTTGAGGCAAATACTGTGGTGTTTTGGCTTTGTCTTTTTGTCACTGGGAATTGGATGCCTGAACCACTGAACTACATACCCAACTCTCCTTATAAAGACAAGGGCTATAATAAGTTGTCCTGGCTGGCATTGAACTTGTGATCTTTGTCCTCCACTAAGATTCCTAAGTAGCTAGGGTTACATGTATCCACCACTGTGTTTGCCTGGTCCATGTATTTTTATTGTTTGCTTTTATGGAGAAATTTGAATAAATTTAAAGTCTTAGGATAAGATTAATAACAGGAAAAATTGGGAAAGAGGATTTAGAAGAGGAAAGAAGGAAACAGAAGGAAAGGGAAAGGGGATTTGAAAAAGAATTGAACTCTATACACGTCTTCACTTCCCAAGAGGATTGTAAACTGCACATACGGCAAACTGACACCATTAGAATATTCTTCATAAATTCTTTTAAAAAGCTTTGAAACAAACGCATAGTTAAGGCATATAGAGTTGCCATTTAGGATATATGTACAGAGGCCAAACATGACCCAATTGACACCACCCCTTAACCTTTCTTTGCAATCACTTGAATCAGTAGTAAACAGTGTTAATAAGGAAGAAACATCACCAGCCCTTTTTAGAGGTGATTACATGGAACATCTATAGAATATTATTTTTATTTTATTTGGAATAAGAAAATGTATTGGGCTGAGGATGTGGCTCAGTGCTAGAACTCTTTTTTTTAAAAAAAAATTTATTTAAAGAGAAAAACAGAAAAAGGGTAAAAACTACAGAAATTCAGAGAAAAAAATAAACAGTAAGAAATCACTAGTTGATAAATTACATATCGTCTTCTTAGACATAGTTGTTCAAGTTACAAAATTAAAGCATACAACGTGGACATTCAAACAGTGAGGCTGCAAGCAGTTCTGTTCAATGCTCCAATAAAAACTTAACAACATGGTTATCAATCCTACACACTTAAAGATAAATACAGTTATATCCTTTAGAGCACTTTCTTTTGCTTTTAAAAGTCCATTATCTGTTTAGTTATACCCTGTTTCAGATTGCTCAGTACATTACTGATCTGTTTTGTTGTTACTTACTTTTTAATCACCTTATATTATTCTGTTGCTTTGTTTTTTGAGTTTTTCCTCATCCATTTGCCCCATGGATCAGCTTTGGTGGAGTTGGGAGTTTTTTGGAGGTATTTTGTTACTTTGTTATCTATTTTTTTTTTGAAGGTAGCAAAATACAGCAGAACAAGACAGATCAGAACCATCTAAGACAGTGCAGTGAAATTGGCACAGAACCTCACAGCAGGTCATCAGGACACCAGCAATAGGCACAATAGTACATCCTGTTCTGTTCACATCAGCTGTTCTTTCAATCATGTAGAGCAAAATGGAAGGAAATACTGAACTTTTAAAAACAGAATATTGAATAAAGCAGTACCATTAATCAGAACTGAGCAAAACAGCGATAAAAATATTTGCCTTCAAAGAGATGGTAGAAGGAAATCCTCCTTATTTGCCACACTTCCCAAGAGATACTCAGACCTCTGGCTCCCACTTGCTAATGGGGGTTACAGGGGGGATATGGAATGATGTTTGATTCTTAGCCCATGCGCCAGCAGACCCCCAACTGTTTACCAGGGTGGCAAGCTGGCTGCCTGTTCTCCCAGTGCCCCAAGTTCCAACATGATGCAGAGCTCAGGAAATGCTGATAGTTCTCACTCTGGAGTAGTGGCAGCTTGTGAGACCCCCAGCCGCTTAGCAGGGCAGTGAGCTGACTGCCTGTTCTCCCAGCACCCGAAGTTCCAGCATGGTGCAGAGCTCAGGAAATGCTGATAATGCTAGCCCTGGAGCGGTGGGGGTTTGTGAGGCTCCCAACTGCTTACCAGGGCAGCGAGCTGGCTGCCTGTTCTCCCAGCACCCCAAGTTCCAGGTGCTAGAACTCTTGCCTTGCATGCACAAGGCCCTGGGGTTCGAACCCCAGAACCACCATAAAACAAACAAACCAAGAAAAGGTATTAAAAGACATTGAGGAAAGTTACAGTTGCCCATGGAAGCAACTAGATACTTTCAAAATAGAAGTTAAATAGTGTGAAATCTTCAAGAAAATATTTATATAAAACTATAATTGTAACCAAGAGTTTCCCTCTACACTCCAGGCTTGCGTGGCTGATTACTTTCCCTGTGACGATTTTTTGATCAATGTACACTGGTTACCACATTTTTATGTAACTTCACTAATCATGTATTTCAGTGCCAAAAATATTTTAATTGCAGAACCTTTGTCCTGATAGCATTTTTTTTTTTTTTTTTTTTTTGTAAAATCAGAGCTAAATCCAGAATGCAATCTTCGGAAGCCCTAGTGAGATTCTTATTAATGAGCTGATTGCAGGATCCTATGTAGGTTTTAGTGTTTGATGACCTACACCAATTCTCACCTGTTACTTCAGACCTTTAACTTCTGCTAGGTTAGCTACTTTCCCCTTGCTGAGATAAAATAACCTGGCAGTCATATATGTAGAGAGGGGAGGTTTATATAAGCTCATAATTTGAGAGGTTTCAGTCCATAGCAGGCTGGATTTGAGCGGAGCAGCACAGTGGAGGAGAAACAACCCATGACAGGGTAACAGGGAGCAGACAGAGGGATCGAGGGAGAGGGAAGGAGAGAAGACCCTAGGCCGTGGTCCCAGTGATCACCCTTCACCAAGGCTTCCCTTCCAACATCACATTTAGCTCCAAACTCATCAGTGGAAGAATCCACTGGTAAGTGTCACAGCCTGTGACCCAGTTACCTCCCAAAAGAACACTTGTGTGTGCAAGAGGTGCTGGGAGTGCATCTAAACATGAACTGTGAGACCCTCTCGGGGCAGCAGTAAGTGTGGTAGCAGATTGGTAAGAAACAGAGATTCAGAGAAGGCCTAGGACATGTGCTAGTTTCCCAGTGCTGTGTTCTGCTGTTTCTAACATTCCATAGTTTGTTGTCTTGTTTTAGTAAATGAATACTTTGTAAGAATAACTGGAAATTCTTCTCTCTTTATGCTGGCTTGAATAAAGTGTATATTGAAGTCAGTTTCATAAATGGATTTTTCTCTGCTTATGTTTATCATATACTTCTTTTAGTAATTTTAAATGACTTTTTCCCCAGCAACAATGTTGCCTTGAAATACGTTCAAGGACTTGCCCTTTGCAGCTAATATCCTGCAGAAAGCCTGTGGTGACTGATCACGCAGCTTGTGCTGGCTGCTTTGCTAGGTCCTTTACCGGAATGTTTCATGTGACAGCGACACCAACTGCTACACTGCATGTTTTACAGGCTGACCTTTCCTTTTATTAACTGAATTAAGTGGCCTTTCCAAGGCCATTTAAATAGCTTAGCCAAAATTCAAAACCAGACCTGAGTTCTGATGCATGAGACTCCATAAAATGCTGGCCTTGGTCTTGGCCTGGATTGGAAAGGCACCCCAGAGAGTCTCCAGGTCTTCCTACTAGAACTTTTCTGTTTTGGTTTGTCTCTCTTAGAAGTCACTGGGATCAAATTTTATCAAATATATGTTTTAAACACCAGCATCTTTATACTGCTATGCAAACCTTTCTTGTCACATGAGCCACATAGAATGCTTAAGTGCCACAAGTAGTAAAATGTTTAGCTTTGAAATAGCAAGTTTACCCCAGACAATGCTTTAAAGTCCTTGTTTCACAAGTGGTGCTCTTTAGGGCTCTAGTGGTACATGTTTATATCCTAGGTGGCCCTGAAAGTTTACTGAGTTGGTGTTCTGGGACTCAGCAGACAAGTTGGTCAGGGAGGAATTTTACAGGAAAGTAAGTCCTGCTGAGGGTAATACGAAGCATGAATATCTGCCCATCTCCACTGAGTTTCAGAAGACGGTGCATCTGAATGTAAATGAGAGGCTGAAATGACTCAGGAAGTCTTTGGGGAAATATGATCTACAACCCATGGAGTGTGAGGGAGCAATTTTATCAGCCATCTGGTTTCTCAGCATGCCCTTTGCTTTCTGGTGAGAATTAGTTAGAAGAGATACACGGAAATATTTTGCATTAGCAAATTATAAAGAAAAATTAAAAATGGGCCATCTACAATATAGGATTATAACAAAATACTTTAATCATTTGACAACGAATGAAGGTAACATTCATATACACCTTACGTAATGGTAGAGAAGAAAGTAAGGTAAAGGAGACTCCAGATTCCGTATGCTGGAGTGGACAACCAAGGCAGATGTAGGCACCACCCAGAAGACGAGGGCTCTTCCCCTCCTACCACGCCATTAACACCATCGGCTCCGCTCACAGGATGGCCGAGCCCATGGTTAACAGCTGGTGTCTGTCAGGGAGGCTGCTGAGAGGCAGCTGTGTGAGTGTGTGTGAGTGTGTGTGTGTGTGTGTGTGTGTGATAACTTCTCATTTGAGTAGGAACCTGAGCCTTTGTTTTCCCCTTAGTCCCCCCTTCCCCAGGACAGACAACTAGACAGACACAGTACAGTCAAGGGAGGACAAGAGGATGGACGCCCAGATGCTGCGTCCTCACAGAAGCCAAGCGCTGACCATGCTCCTCAATGGAAGAGGCAGCGCTGGGGGCAAATCTGTCCCCCTGTGCCTTGAGCATCATTCTTTAGTTGAACAGCCTTGGTGTAGTAGTGTTTGATTTGACTCATCTTGATTAATTTAAATGGACTTACAAAACATGAGGAAACATTATAAATGACCAGTGCCGAATGACAGGGTGTTCACTGAAATCCAGGCTCATCAGGGACCTTGGAATCAAGGTGTGATCATGGGTCAGCAGGGCGTGTTGGGGATTTACAGGCTTTGGGGAGGGAGGGAAGTTTTTGTGGGCTGAGTTCATCAACACAGTGCTGGGTATTTTGCAGAAAGATCACTCAGCACTGAGGAGGTACATGTTAAAAACAGACCCAGGGCAAAGTGGACATTAGTGTAAGAGAGTGAAGTTTGTAGGAAGAGCTTAGATAATCCGGAAGTTATGGAAAAGGACTTCCCAGGAATCAGGAGGTTGAGGAAGATGGCCTGTAGTCTCCTGCTAGGAGCTCATTTGTCAATTGTTTAGGGAATAACTTAGAATTTAAACTTCATATCAGCTGAGGTGAAGCTGCACGGACCACTGATGGTATAGGTGAGATACGTGTTGAATGGGAATGACGTATCTTCAGATGGGCGAGGTGAGTGGACACTAGTTTCTCTGTAGCACTTACAGGCAGCAAAAACCCTTTAGATTACTTGGTTCTCTACTCTCTGTGTTGAGAACAGTTTTCCACTTATTCTTTTTTATCTCACTTTGTTATTACCAATAATTCATTTTAGGTACTGTGGAACACAGGCTAAGAACCAGAAACCAAGGGGTTTGTGTGGAAAGGAATCATGCATTATGATTATCTATCTGAGAAATGTAAATGATTAATAGTTTGGCACACAGAGCAGCCAGTGGTAATTAGAAAAGCTAAGGATCACTGTTGAAGAGTACCAACACCATTAATGATGTGTCTGAGATGTAGCCTGGGTCTTATTGCCCGCAGCACTCTACAATCATTCTATTCTTCAACAAGTTTATTACAGTAGGTTTGAGTGCAAGCATTGCGCTAAATGCAATCATTACTCTCAGGGAGCCACACTCTGCTGAGAAATATACACAGATAGAGGCAGAATCCTGTGCTGATTCATTCTTGGAAGATTACAGGGTCGTGTGGGAGCACATGGTAAGGACAGCTGCTCCCCGCTGGAAGAGCCGAAGAACTGAACTGGAAAGGGATGGGTAGCTACAGTGGAGACAGGGGGTTGCTTTCTAATTGCCTGGCACAAGTTCCACATGAGAAGAGGAGGGGATTTTTTAATTCTTCTCTGTGCAAAGAGAACGAACACACGGCCGAGTGGAAGGAGAAGCCAAGCTTGCCTTTCTGCTGAATTAGATTTCTGGCCTGGGCTGTGCATGTGCTCTACTTGAGGAGAGGGGTGGCCTAGTCATGGAAGACCTTTCCTTAAGGTACAAAGTCAGAGGAAAGAACTGTGAAGAGATTGGAACTAAGAGAATGGATTCACCACACAACAGTTTAGAAGCAGTAGGCAAAATGGTTGGTGGAGAAGAGATAATTTTCAAGCGTGAGTCTATGGTAATTGGAGAGGCCATCTCAGCTAAGGTAATTTAGAATAGGATGAGTAAAACATAGAGTGATCTGCACGGTTACAGGTTAGCTCCTTCTAGAATTGCTAAGCCATTGGTCCCTACTGTTAGCCTGGGAGACATTCACCTCTGGAATAAGTCGCACGTAATGGAACACGTTTTGCCTCGAGGGAACTTAGGTCCTGGTACCAGGCCAGCTGTCTGACCACCCTGGGGAGCACTTAGGAGTTGTGAAATCTAAATGCTTTCCATGGAGGTTCTTCTGAGTCTCGGTGTGCTGACCCAGGGTGAGCTTAGCTTTGAGAGTCAGCTGCTCCAGCACCAAGGAAGACACGGGTGAGGAGGAACTGTGGGCAGAATTGAAGGTAACTCTCGCACACTGACTCTGGGGGAAGCTGTGTCTGAAGACAGTCTTCTCACTTCCTTTCCCAACACCCTTAACTCTACATGGATTTTTAAAAATTTCCCTTCTTTTATCAGTTTTAATCTTCTTCCAGGATTTCATATCATATCTCTTGAACCTCTGTCAAATGACATGTGTGGTGTTAAGCATTGCACATGGAGACACGGGCATGGGAACCCAGAGTCCTGGCATGTTTGGGGACAACAGAATGGAGATTTGTAAGGTGCTTGTGGAATGCTGGCTCTATGATATGATAAGGGATCCGTAAACAAAAGATTTCATGAAAGTAGAAGAATTGCAAAACACCAGTTCAACAGAAGTTGAATTAGTTTATTTATTATAAAATATCTCATTGCCCTTAATATAGCAAAGAGAGGCCGTTGGCTTGTACTTTCAATGGGTTATTTTGCCTATCCTTTAACATGTCCTTCAGTTTTACCCTTCAGGACACGTCTAAAAAATGCTCCCCCTCCAAGGAGACTCCGCACATAGATGGAGACAGGTCAGTGGGCCTGAGCCATGCTGTAAAAGGCTTTGGAGAGCAGAAAGTGAACTCTACTGACTGGACCGAGATCAAGGGGGGCATAATTCCTGTTAGTATCTTTCTTTGAGCAAAACTGGTTAACTTTATAAAAATATATGCTCCTACAATATTCTGTATAAAGAGACATACAGCATATACAGGAAATGACACACAAGATATCCCTTTGTCCGCCTTAAAAATGTGTTGGCTTTTACTATTTTGACATCTTGCTTTGGGTGACATTGTAAAGAGCACTGTATATTTCTATCATTAAATACGCAAATCTAAAAAACCATGTTCAGCACAAACAAGAGGCAAGCTGTAAAATGTCCTTTATACCACATGTAGAGCTAAAATATGACCAAAAACGCTAGTGTTTATGGATTTATACATATACAGTAGTGTGAAAAAGTGCTCATGCGCAGTGGGCACGCGGAGGGAAGGAGGCTGTGGGGAGGGTGATCTTCCATCCTACAGCATTTAGTTTCGCAATAGCAACGAAAAACAGCGTGTGAAACACACAACATTGAATTTATAGAGGGCGAGGAAGGATTGTCTTCTAGTTCCCAGGAAACAAAATTGGAGACAAAAAATTATGTGTGCTTGGGAATAATTCCTAAAAAGGAAGGATTGGGGAGAGGGAAAATCTGCCACACTTACCTGCAACAAAAGCCAGATGAGAAACGTCCTGCAGCAGGGCCAGCACCTGATCCCATGGGGAGCACTGAGCTGGTGCGGGTTCCCATGCCTGAATCTAGGCCCCATCAGCCAGGGGCCTCCAGAGGGGAATCGGAGGTGAGGCAACCTCCTTCTGCCAGGAGAAATTCCTAGAGGACGTGAGCCGTCCTCCGGCAGCAGGGTCAGCTGACGGGAGGAAGGACAGATAATTCCATGATGTGTGCCACAGTATCCACTGCAATGACTATCTTGTACCACTTTATTATTGTTTGTTTCTTAAAATATTGTATGTATTTTCCAATTTCAGCATTGAAAAAAGGAAAGAAAATCCTTTCAATATTCCAGGAACTACTACAACTCTAATAAACACACCCACATGACACATAGCACAAACCCCACCTCTGGTGTCTGTCATACAGTTACTATTTTGTTTTATTTTCCTTAAGCTGTCAAGCCCTGGAGATTTCCTCCTCCCTCCCTCTCCAGGGTTTTGGAAAGCCTTGCTATGCTTTGAAAGGTTATGATTTTTCAGAAGTTCCAAGTTTTTGTTCTACGAGAACTAAGTCGGTTTTCTTGCTGGAATGTGTTCTGTGTCGATTATGAAGTGATTAAAAATCAGGATAATCCCACTACTGAGCTGGGATTTCTAAAGGTCTAAAGTTCTTCTTCGCTCCAAGCTTCCCTTGAAATCTTCAATTCTGTACAAAACTTTGGCTTTGCATTTTATTCCTTTTTGTTTTCAGGTTGGATGACCAGACCTCTTGGTCAGGGTTGGTAAACAAAGGACAGAGACAGAGTTGGACTCTGCTTGAGGTTGTCACATACCCTCTTCCACGATGTCGGTGGCAGCTTCCTTTCCACAAGGGCAATGTCGATCCCTGCGACAGAAACAGGGTGACCCAAGAAACCCAACATCTTTATGATCTGGTGCTTTACAGAAAAAGCTCGCCAAGCCTGTGTTAAAAAACAGTGGACAAGTGCCTAAGACATTTATCTGTGGTTTTCCCCTGTTTTTCAAATAGAAACTAAAAATGCACTAAAACAAATTGTCAGGGTCAATGCTTTTTTTTTTTTTTTTAACACCTCTATAAGAAAAGTCCTGACACCAGGTAGCCTTGCAGTGAAGCCATTTCTAACCCTAAAAAATGTCTCAACCACAACAGAGAACAAGTGAAGGAGAAAACAGCTTTAAATTCTGCTCTTGGAATTTGTAGGCAGTTGAACATTACTGACATGGGCACTACACAGTTGTAGTTTATATATGCGTGCAAGCACACACACACACAGACACACACACACAGAGAGAGAGAGAGAGAGAGAGAGAGAGAGAGAGAGAGAGAGAGAGAGACTCCACAGCTTCCTTCACATGACCTTGCTGTTCTTTTCCATAATGTCAGATCCCATCAGAGCACCCCACGGGGCTCTTGTCTTGGTATATATTCATCAGCATCTTTCAGTAGTAAATACCGCATTAGTTCTCTGGTGTGGGAAACCACAGTGTAAGTGATACCAAACGTAACAGATGCTGTGAATAGAAAGAAAATGTTCAAACGGGAGGGAAACTAGGGAGAGGAGCGGGGAAAAGAAAAAAATGAGCAAGGAAAGAAGGGGAAATGGAATAGAGCTCTCACAACTAGGAGGGAGAGAGCTTCACAGGGGGGTGGGGATGGAAAGAAAAGGGTCAAGCCGTATCGTGTCCAGGTGCAAACTACCCATGATGAGTCACCACGCATACTTAGACTCTGCCAATACACTTAACGAAACAATAAAACCAAACACTGTGCTTCATGTTTTCTTCTACCTAAGTCTAGCTCGAGAACGCTCCACAAAATCTGAAAGCAGCAAGCAGTCTTCATAATTAGCTAGAGGCAGGTGGGCACAACCTGGAAGCACGCGCACAGACGATCGGACACAGCCACGAGCCTGGCAAGGGACACCCGCACGCCCTGGTCACCCACCGTTGCTTCCCAGGCCCCCGTCTGCCTGCTGGTGTGGCTCTTCCCATGGGTCTTACCCTCCATCTAAAACACAGTTGCTTCCATGAGGTGATGTTGATCCAAATACGCTGGGTGTTTGCTCACATACTAGGAAGGTTAATTTCCTTTCTTTTCATTTTCAATACCACACAGCTTCTCATAGCACCCTTTGATCAGATCTGTTTGGTGCAGTGTTGCACGGAGAGTTCTGAAATCCAGGACAGGTGGGCTGAGTGGGCAGCCTCAGTGGCAGTTGGGCTCCGTCATTCTCCTTTGACAAGTCCATCCAATGGGAGGATGTTTCTACAGAGCTTTGGCTTAACCAGGACTCAGTGTCTCTGCTGCAGGATGGTTGCCGACCCCGAGCTGCCCCACAGGGACTGGGCACCGATGACCCTCACAGGATGTGCCCAGAGGAGGCTGAATTGCTCCTCATTCCGCCCACCCTCCCCCTTAGCTTTCGCCTCTCCAAATTAAAAACTGTATCAAGAATCTCCAGCTGTCTCCTTTGTTTGGTTTCTAGTAAGTTGGGGATGAACTGAAGACTTCAGTTAAAGTTATCCTTCCATCAGCTCTTCCTTACGTGTGGGCAAATATCTGAATATTGTGTACAATATATTTACTGATGATATAAAATGCCTCACACTAATTGAATTTAATGGGGATGGGTGAGGGGGCCTCTAGTAAGATACTCTATTTTTTCATCCTATATACAGACTTTTATTTTAAAGAGAATAAAGAAACAAAAATCAAGAAACAAACCTAAAACACAACAACAACAGAAGCAAATCAACAACCACAAAACAGCAATAGCTACATAGGTTTTCAAAACGAGATGACTGGAATTTTACAATGGTTGTGATACTGCACATTGTGATCTTCAAAAGAGTTGCTCAAGAATGACGAGGAATGACATTCCAGGCACAGGAATGAAACAAAGCAGTAAAATGGAACAAAATACTGGATTTCAAAAAAAAGGGAAAATCCCCCCAGGGGTCACAGTGCACACCACTGTCCCCCAAGTAGGTGCCCAGCCCACCAGCCCTGGCCTGCAGAGTCAGTCAGACAACGCAAGCACCAAGCTGTTCCTTTCACCCCAGGCACTGTCATCTCACCTGAGTCCTCCCAGTCAGCCCAGGTGCTTACAGGACCAGGGTGGGCGTGGCGATGGCTCTTTAGTTGGGTACACTTACCCCCCTTTTATCTGCCATGCAAGCTAGATAATTTTCAAAGTATCATCTCAAATGGAAATGTACAACTTAACACTCACAATTTTCACTTTACTGAGAGAACACAATATTTTAAGAAAAAGAAAATTGTCCTTTAGGGACTTGCTCTACTTTCTACTGATAATGTGCAATTATCTCTTTTTACGAAAACCAGTTTGTGGACCAATCATTTGAATATGGAGGAGAGGGAAAGGTAAATTTAAAAAGGCATTTTCTGGTAATTCAATGTTGCTATTAGCTAAGTTCTCATATTTTTATTTTTTAGATTTTTAAGTTGTGTGCATGTCACGTAGCGAATTGGTCCTCTTTTATATTGACTTAATAAGCTAGGGATGAGGTATTTCTAGTGCAAGCATTTCAGTTTGCATACTCACTATTCAAATGTAAGCTTTGGTGTAGCCTCTGTTTTTCATTGAGTAGACCCTAGGTGAGCCAGGTAGGCATTTATTTATAATCGCAAACATTGCGTATATTGGCTGAATTATTTGGTCCCAGCAGCAGTATGCTTGAAAGTTGAGTGCATCTGTCCTCATTTCTGGTAAGATTTAATAATATTGATAAAATTTGAATTCTATTCCTTACACATATTGAGCTCACCTTTTGGAAATATAAGCAGCAAGGTATGAAATAAAATGTGTGAGCTGGCTCTGCTTTTACTTCACACCAAAATAAGAAATGATGGTACAGAGTCTTCATCCCACAGTGCAGAGGGACCAGACAGAAATAAATAACTCCCCGCAGCTTACACGGTACTACCCGCAAGAACCCAATTCCGCAAGATCATCGAGGCTCTGTGAAGCATTTGACTGGCAGCTAAGAATGAATCTTGTGAAATGCCTCATGGCTAATCTCAAGTTTCAGCTGTGCAGTGTTTCTAAATATGACATTAAATAATTTCTGAGGAAATGGCATTTTCTACTCTGATTCAAACAGACACCTTCTAACTTCTCATTGCTTAAAAGATTCTCTGGATATTTTACCCAGATGAAATATTGTATTGCATAGAAATTTCTCAACACTCAGACAAATTAAAGACCATGAGTAATAGGAAGAGTAAAAGCAGAATTAGCCTACTGTTAAGCCTTTGCTATGCTCCCTCCCCAGTAATAGTTCTTGCATTTCCTGAAGGTGTATCAGTAGATGCAAACCACAATGAGAATATTTTACAAACCTTAGGAAATAGATTCAGGAATGCACTAATTAAATTCAAAAGAAAGATAAAGTGATCAATCTAGTTTTAAAATAGCTCTGGAAATTTCATAGACTTCACAATGCTCATCCAAACTTGATTTCTGCCTTGTTATGATGGCGAAAACTTTACACTATAATAAAAGGAATAAAAGGAGAATGAGCCCAGTTGAGACCCTCTTGTGCTGCACACATTATAATTTACACATCACTAATGACACCCCACATCAGAGTGGAGCCCTTGTCTCCTCTTGGTGGATTAGGGTTATTACATGGCAGTAATTTGCCAAAGCCAGATAGCTGTCTGGTCTCCCCTATAAATAAAAACCGGCAGGTCTCTGCCATGAGTTCCCTCACACCACGATTTTCTGCATGCATTCATTTTATGGAGGATCTGTCCAGATCAATACCTTCAAATATTATTGTATTAGTTCTCTATTGTTGCATAGAAGATGACTCAAATTCAGCAGCTCTAAAACAATACACACCATCTCATCATGGCTCTGTGGGTCAGAGTTCATAAGAGGCTTAGGCAGATGGCCCCTCTCCCCTGAGGGGTCTCACTAGGGTGCCATCGAGCAGTCAGCCCGGTGGGTGGGGATCACCCTGAGTAAGGCTGGGGATCTGCTTCGCAGCTGGCTCTGTCACTTGGCAGCAGAATAAGGTCTAATCTCTTCTTACCTGGAGGATGGAGCCATTGCACAGTGCCACAGGAATGTCCTCACATGGTGACACCTGGATTCCATCAGAACAAATATTCCAAAGGAAGTAAAGGCAGGAGCAGAAGTGCTCCACAGCATGACCTTGGGAGTGACGGGAGTGTCCTGCATCATGACCTTGGGAGTGACGCTGTTACCTCTTCCATTGTCCACACAGACCTACTCGAAGTGTGAGAAAAACTACCCAAGCGTCGTGTGGGTTCCAGAAGGCAGGAGTCGGGCTCGGGTGGAGACAATGCCTCCTTCAACTTCATTCCTTAAGCACCTCTCTTCCAGTATGATTTCTCTTTGTTCAAAAATCCATCAGAATAAAGAGACCCATGGAACTGTCCCACATGTTGGACAAAAAGCACACCTAAAAGCTTTCTCTCTCTCCAGACCTAGAGATTATACTGGGACTTCACATCTGCATCGCTTTTAAGATCTTTTTAAAATTTCTCTTTTTCCCAAGACATGGCCTTGCTAAGTGGCTAAGTGGCCCAGGCTGGACTTGAACTTGCGATCCTCCTGCCTCTGCCTCATAGTGCTGGGATTATAACGTTGACTCCTTGGCAACCCATTCGGAACCCCTCCTGTGTCAGGAGCTAGCTGTTTTGATGCCCTGAAATGATTCAAAAATTTACTTTTCAGTCACTCTGAGCCGGAAGTCGGCCAGTGCCAGGCTTGGTGAAGGGGAGGGATGAAGACCACTGTACCGTTGGCTTAGGAGCCTGCCTTTCTGTCGGATGGCATTTTGTATCATGTTTCACAAAGACAGTCCTGACAGGGGACTTTCAGAACTGCTGCCGGAAGCAGGAAGAATAGTGGGGTAAGTGTGTTTGAAGCAAAGAGCAGGGCCTGGAGGGGACTCATGGCAGTGCGTGTTTTACTGTAGGGTTTCCTTTAAAAATTTAAACACATGCCGTATTTTCTGATTAGCCTGCTGGCAATACTTTCAAAATTCCTGAAGTCTTTGCTATGTATGAGGCTTTATCTTTACCTATGTTTTCCTAGCAGTGCCTCGGGTTTAATCTTTCTTTAGAAGTCTTTTCTTAAATTTAACATTATTTTCCCACTGAAGAATCTAAAAATTCTCAACACCATTAAATCCCAGGTACTTCACATTTAAGTACTCCTTCCTGTAATGTATCTTTCTCATTTTAGATACTTTATAAACCACAAAACAAAACCAGTGGTACCACTGACACTCTGCCTGGTCAAAAACCACACCTAAAAGCGCTCTTTCTCTCCCTCTCCTTCCCTCCCTCTCCCTCTCTCTCTCTCCAGACCTAGAGATTATACCGGGGCTTTCACACTGAGCTATATCTGCATCTAAAGTGTTCACTCAGTCGCTCAGTATGCACATATTTATTTTCTTCATTTACGTAAGCAATAGTACGGCCCTAACTTAAGAAATCCCTGCTGCACTGTAAGAGCTTTTCCTTACCTCCAGTTTGTAAATAAGTTTTCTTAGCTTTCATCTCTTGCCACTTCCTATGAGTCAGGGGGTTTCTACAGTTTCCTTGAGGACCTTTAAGTGTCTGCTGATCTCTTTATCAAAATCCTTCTAGACAGGGCTGGGTGCATGTTATGGTTTATATCTTGATGTCTCCCCCAAGCCTCACGTGCTCATCTGTGGGGCCCTGAGAGGAGACTGGATCTCAGGTGCACCATATTCACTGGTGGATCAGTGCACTGGTGACTTCATAGCTAGATGAGATGTTGGAGGTAAAGCCGGTTGGAGGAGGTGGGTCACTGTGGGAAGGGTCTCTGTTCCTTGACTCTTTCACTTCCTGCCTTCATGCCCTGAGGACCTCCCCTTCACCACGCCTCTTTGCTGTGCTCTCCTGCCTGGGAGTCAGCTGGCAATGGATTGAATGAAGCCTCTGCAAACTGTGAGCCAAAATAAATCCTTCCTCCTTTAAATTGTGAGTGTTGAGTATTGTATCTAAGCAACAGGACAGGAAGTAGGATAATGCAGCTCCATATAGAGAGCTTGTCTGGCTTGTGCAATACCCTGACCTGTATTCTCAGTCCTGGAAACAAACCCACCAATCAAATCCTCCCATCTTTCATTCCTGCCTTGTTCTGAAAGCCCGCCCACAAAACAAACCCACCAATCAAATCCTCCTATCCTTCATTACTGCCTTGTTTTGAAAGCCCGCCCACAAAACAAACCCACCAATCAAATCCTCCCATCCTTCATTACTGCCTTGTTTTGAAAGCCCGCCCACAAAACAAACCCACCAATCAAATCCTCCCATCCTTCATTACTGCCTTGTTTTGAAAGCCCGCCCACATTGTAAAGTGTCTCTTATTAACGCTTCTCACTTCTAGCACCAAAACCGCATCAGCTACTGGTTGCTGCAGAGCAATTACCCAGGTTTAACAAGCTGACTGGAACAAACATTTATTAAGTTACGCATTTCCTGAGAGTCAGGAACCCAGGAGCACCTCATGTGGGGTGGGGTGCCCAGCAGTCAGTTCTTGCCTGCAGTTGAGTCCTCAAGGCTAGACTAGCCCGGAGGGGCTCGGCTTCCCAGAAGCTCCACTTTGTGCCTCCTGCTTGGCCATTGCTCAGCACACAGCCCTGTCCACAGGACTCGCTCAGGAGACCCAGGACTTGGCAGGTATTTTCACCAAATAAGCGATCCAAGAGAAAGCAAGGAGGAGGCCGCAGTGTCTTTTGCGACTGCCCTCGGTTATTTTATGAGTGAATCTGGCTTGGTCTTAATGCCTGTGTATTTGGTCAGTTGTTTTCACTGTGAGAGTGCTTTCCAGTGGGATTCACATTTCAGTTAGCAAACTCCGTGGTGGGCCTCACCCAATCAGTTAAAAGGTCTGAATAGGGCAAAAGAGACTACTTTCTTCTTTGGGGCTCCTGCCAGCAGGGGCACTTTGGACTGGGGGTGTAATATTGGGTTTGCTGGCTTCTCCAGCCTACGGACCTGCGACTCGAGCCTCGCTCGATCACCTCTGCTTGCGCGTTAGGATGAATCTGCTCCCTCTCCTCCTATCTGCCGGCTCTTTTCCTCTTCCTCCCCCTTGTCCCCTCCACACATACTGTCCACCCGGGGAACTCTGACTGCTGTAACGGCTTCGCTCAGCAGTGAGACGTCACCCCCTCGGCCGTGTTCTGGGGATCACAGAGGTGAGGACTGCCACCCTGTGCAGTGAGGGAGATGAGGGAGATGATACATGGTGCCAGGACCAGATGACGGCAGTCGCTTAGGCCATCTCAGAGGCCGCCCGGGCGGGACCAGTACCTGGTAACCTGCTGATGCCTGAATTTCCACCCGTACTGTCCACTTCCCTCTCCCGCCGTCCCCACGGGCTCCTGGATGGCTGTACTGGAGCGAAACCAAGCGGGGAAGCGTCACGGAACTCTCGACTCCCTGCCCACCACCATCTCCCAAGCCCGTGGCGGCAAACCCACAGCATATGCCCCACAGTGGGCAGCTGGTATCCCTGAGGGCTCTGGAGGGTCCCCCGGCCTGGCCTAACGCATAAGCCCTGCAGTGATAATAATAATAGTATCAGTCACCAGGCTCCTCAGGACAGGCCTTGATTTCCTCCATCCACCTTACCTGTCACATCGGCTCCAGGAGCCTCGTAACTCTGCTTTTAAAAACATCCCAACCCAGACGGTTTTTCCTTTTTACAGCCTTTAAAGATATTACAGGATTACAGGCCCTGTAGTATGCAAAAGAAATCAGAAAAAATGTACACTTTCCCTTCTTCTTCCCCCCACCAGATAGGCCCCATGCTTCCTTTGGAGTGCAGTATTTCAGGCTTTGCTGGGGGTCCCTCTGTGGCTGCTCACATGGGAAGTGGAATGTGTACCTAGCATCGGTCAGGGGAGACACTGGCACTGGTACCTTAGCAGGCTGTTCCCAGTGTGACTCACCCCAGTGGAACCTGAGGGGGCGGGTGACAGGTTCTGCCCAGAGTTTCCCCTTCTCTTAGTTTCAGTCCCTCTTGGACTCTTTGTCAGCCACCACTTGGCATTCTGAATGGGAACGTGCCAGCATTCATCAAATTAAAACGCACACACAAATGCATTTTAATGTGCAACGTACACTAAAAGCCTCCCTCGGAAATTATACGACCCAGCTTTACAATGTAATTTTAGCATTAAGACATTTTATCACCGTGGAAATTACCAGCGCTAATTTGTTTATTTCTTTTACCACTATCAATTAGTCTTGGTGCCAGGCCAGCAAGCAAGTACTTGTTTTTAATTAATGACACAATGGGAAAATAATAACTAAAATGGGAATGGTTTGGACGTCTGAGTTTTCAACAAATAGAGTGAAATGTACCCCTAGCAAGCTCTGCACAGGCCGGGGTAAAGACCCCTCACGGGGTCTCAGTGTGATTACGGTCCAAGAAGGGGCCCTCTTAAGTGATGGTTCACATTTTATATTATAGACCGGAAAAGGAGATTAATAAGTAAGACCAGTTCTAGTAAGACTGTTGCCTCATCTCAGTTCCCCTTGTAAAGTTTCCTTCTCTAGCTAATTTTGGTCAGTATAATGGTTATGTGAAAAGATCCTCTATTGCGAGGCATCTGACAGTGACATTTGTCATTGCACTGCTCCCTGAGTCGGGAATCCCCAGAGCTGTGCGGTGAGGACCTCGGCTGAACGTCGCTCTTTGCGGTGTGTTTGCGCCGTTGGCTGGGATGGAGGTCTCGCACTGCCCAGTGAGTCCAGCTCGCTTCTACTGGGCCCTAGCAGAGGATGTCAATGTGGGCTTGTTTGTGGGGTTCCAAAGAAACATATAGATGTTTGCCTTCCTGAGACCAAGGAATCCAAAAGAGAGACAGAGAAAGCCCAAGGTGCCAGCCACCATCTTTTATAAAAGTGACAGTGACGTTGGCTTCATGTAATCTGTGCTCTCTGTTTACCCAAACCGGCCCATGACCCAGCTGTGCACAGGAAGACTCTGTTTCTCCAAGGGGACCAGGTAGTAAATGATATGCTCAGTACCATCCTGACAATACCCGCTCTGGGTTGTCCCCAGCCCAGGTCCTCTACCAGCCCTGAGAGGTTTACCAGGACTTTTCCTGGGCCTGGCAGCTGCTGTGGAGAAAGTCCACTTCTTCCTCCAACTGCAGTGTCTGCAAATACTTCAAGTGAGGGCTTGTTCTAAAATGAGAAAAAACTCGTAGAAGAGAAAGGACACAGTAGGCCTCGACTTGGAGCCGTTTTCTGGTGTTTTCAGAGCTAAACTCTAGATCAAATATGGGCTTTGCCTTCTCTGTGTTGCGCCATGTTGAAAAAAATTAGTCAAACTTATGTTCCTTGAATTTCTAATTGGAAGTATGCACATTAAATCTCCTCCCTAGCTGTCTGTTGAAAAAAATGACATGTGTGTGTGTGTGTGTGTGTGTGTGTGTGTGTGATGTGATCAAATGTAAAGCGTGTTTAGATTGTATACAGTTATTATAGTAAAAAACATGATACCATTAACCCTCGCAAAATCCTTCCCCTTGCCGCAAACACTTGCCGGGGTGTTTCCCACTTTCTCAAGCTGTCCTGGAAGACTTTTGCAAGCATCTTTAGTTATGCTGTCTTGGTGGCCTTGGTGTCCTGGGTCGATTTAAAATGTTTCCCTCTCGGGGTCATCTTGGCGATGGAGAAGAGTCAGAAGCCGCACGGTGCCAGGCCTGGTGAGGAAGCTGGGTGAGGCACGCTGCCCCGTTTTTAGGAGCCTGCCTCGCCGTTGGATGGCTTGGAGCAGCAGAATGCATGGTATTTTTGATCACACTTCATAAAGACACCTACGCAGGAAGACTTCCAGAAGTGGCACAAATGATCTGGTATACTTTCACCCAGCCTCGTAAAATGTTTGGAATCTTCCCTGTCAGGTGGTACATCTTTTCAGATTGGTATCATTTCTTGACCAACATTAGTGTTTTTCCTGAAATCCTACCTATCCACTAGCCCTGGTCTTTGTCTCTAAAGCAGACATGTGTCCCACAGACATAAGAACCGGTTCAGGCTCTGACACAGGCATGCATGTTCAATCAGTGAATCTTACAAAATCCCTACCCTGTGGGAGCTTCTGTTTGTGTGGCTCTTACCCCAGCACTCACTGTGGTCTCTACAGCTTTCCTAAGGAAGTTCAGAGAGTAGCTGGGATGGCAGCTCGGCGGCAGAGCCCTGCCCCAGCAGGTACAAGGCTCTGGATTCCATCCCTGCATCACAAAATAGAAAAGAAAAGATGGAGACAGAAGAGGTTGAGAGCAAAGCTCCATGCAGAGGGGTGGGTGGTGTCTTGGCCGCTGGCACAGTGCTCTGCTGTCCTGTCCCACTGGTTTCTGAGCACACAGTAGGATGAGATCTGGCTTTGCTGCTCACTGGAGGTACAGTGACTCTATGCAGGTTACTTCTCCTTTCTCAGCAGGTGTCCTAGGACAGTGGCAGGGCTTCCAGGACACCCCTGTGTTGTTCGTCTTTTTAGAAGAGTGTTTCAGAGAAGAGCAGCATTTCTCACAAATGCTTCTGGCATTTTACAAGCTTATTGGAGTTCTACTTGATTCAAACATTTTTAATTTTATATATTTACTTTTTGAAACTTAATTAAAAGCCTCATGGAATCCAGTGGGCTACACTAGACATTCATGCACTATAGACTCTGGGTTAACATGTCTTTAATTCCTTACTTTAAAATTTAAAAAGCCTTAGAGTTGAATGTTTAAAATGGATACCAAGGTTTACTTTGATCTGTTTTACAGACTGTAATTCTTCATCATTCTTCATCACAGGGACCTACAAAGTAACTTTTCAATTCATTTTGCCACATAATAAGGGCTAAAATTTTGGAGCAGTATTATTGGGCAGAATCTGCCATATGTGTTTTGCATATAGTCATTCACTTAAATTTACAAACCTTCTATGATGTTAGCATTCATTTCTCCCTTTCAGTGAGGGAGGAAAGTGAGGCTAGAAATATTCATTAAACTACTTAATGTTGTGTGACTTCTGGTGGCAGAGCCAGAATTTTAACTGAGCTCTCAAAATGTAACTTTTCACTGCTACACCATAATTATTTTTAGCATCTTTTGAGCCACCATACTTGTCTTCCTTTCTGTCTATCACACAGAAACTAGCTGTTCCTATTTGAGGGAGACTATCAACTGAATTTGATGATCAAATTTCACCGTAAATGACTTCCAACAAGAGATGCCAAGTGAACCGCAGTTTTTCCAAGCAGCAATGTCTTCATGCCTCTCTGCTTCAGTCTAATAATCAGTTGCACAACAACTTTGCCTTTGTGTCTGTGACTGCATGTTTTCATTGTCTTTCCACATGGTCAGTATCTAAGACCTGCTGTCCACCACTGGCCGTGCCTCTGGGCTCTTCTCTCCCATGAGCATCATTTCAATCTTTACCAAAATGACATTTCTAAAGAATAGGTGCAGTAGGTCCCTCTCGTGGGACATCTCTACATCTGCACCCCACAGATTCGCATTCAAGATCTTTTACAACCAAATCCCAGCCTGCTTTTCTAAGACTTTTACCCGGCTATCGAAAAAGCTGTCATGATTTTGTACGCTGGCTGTTAATACTGAATGCCAATTCCTAAATCAAGTTTTGTTGCCCTAAATTGGAACAGGAAAACACAGCATTAAGTTATGCAGTAGTCAGCCTCTGTCAGAGGCCTCAAACCTGTTCAGAGTTTACTTAACTGACATGCAATCGGAAAATCAGTAAATCAGCAAATCGGGTGACTTCAACAAATTGGGCAAATATTCCCAAGGCCAAGATTTAAACTGTGAATTAATGACTGGAAATTGGAGTGAAAGGGCTCCCTAAACTGTAAATGTCACATTTCTTCTGTTCTTTTCTTAAGCAGCTTATAGTCTAGCAACACAATTAATAGCTCCTATTTTTGTAAAGCATGGAAAAAGCAATATTTTGTCTAGCTTAGCGGGCGGAGTTAAGCTAGGGAAACACTCTGCTTAGCATTATCCTGACACCAGTCAGTGAGGCCGTCAGGCCAATGACACTGCTTTGGTGGTAAGTAGCACAGTAATTGAGAATTGTCACTCTTTTCTTCCCCCAGGCAAACCTGAATCTTTCATTTCAATCTTTTTTATATCACCAGGAAGAAATGCATATTTCTTAAACAGGAAAAAAGGCACAGTCTGGACATTATTTTTCTCAGTGAATTATAGATAATGAAGAAGAATAGCAAAAGAACAACTCAAATTTAAGTCCCAGTTGCTGCTGTGCACTGGCTGCATAGGAATCTGTCAGTCCTCTTGGCAAATGTGTGCACAGGGTGTCAGAGAAGTGCATTCTGGGGCATTTTGCAGCGTGGAATGGGACCAGCATCATTCTGTTTTCTTCAGAACCTAGCACTTACAGAGATGCTGATTAGCCAAGTCTGAGTTCAACACCTCAGCACCATAAACCATGGGAGGCAACCTGGGTGGAAGACCAACAGGGTGGAATTTACCTGGATGGATTTGGAAGCAATTCTGAATCAAGATGGTTAAATGAGTATAAAAATTTTGGGTTTTTTCCCCTTATCACACTAGATCAAAAAAAAATCAAAGATCTAAACCCACAGTTGTATCAAAAACTGAAAAAGGAATCTTTCAAAGACCAAAAAAGAAAATGATGATGTAAATCAAATAATATCTAAAAAATGAAGAAGCCAGTGAAATGTTAGTTGACATTTGAGGAAAATATAAATGAAAGTACCAAAATAAACAAATTGACATCTGACTTTAAAGGAACACCAGAAATTCGCATATGAACAAATGGGACTAATTCTGATTAGTATCCTCAGAGAAATTTCCAAGACTGCCATGTTCACAAATTATAATAGTATTCTGTAAAAAGGAAAAAAAACAGCAGTATAAAAAGATAAAGGCTTAAGCTCCTGAAATTTACAGAATTTTATCAATATAAAATTTTTCAAATCCATGAAAGGATATAAAATAAGTTGAAAGGAAATTCACTTCAAATCAGTGATCTGATGTAAAAGTTAAGAAAAATGGTTGTAATGTAGGTTAAAGAAATGCTGCAAATACACGCAAGACCGGGAAGAGAGAGCCAGTGCCGTACAATCGCCCTCCAGTCTACACTCCTTGTTCAATATCGGGTTTCAGATTTTGAAGTAATTTTTCTTCTGGGCCAATGAGATTGTTCTGTTGTATTCATGTGGTTTATTTTGTTATGATCAGGTGACCTGTCGTTGGTATTTACAATGTATGTTTTACTTTGTAGACAAAGGGGACTGATAGTAGGCAAAAACAGAAGGGCAAAACTTGTTCTGCTTTGTGAAATAATTTATTGATTCTGAGCGCAGAGAACATGCCAGTCAGGACAGGTAGGAAACGCCGACCAGCAGGTTCTCAGCATAAAGTTCTCATGCAGGATAGATCAGCTGTGTGCGGATCTTGGGCCTGGCTGTTTCCACACAGCACCTCCAGATTTGGGGGAGAAGTGTCTCCTCCGGTGTCCTGGGCCTCTGAACACAGTCTTCCCTGGGTAGATGAGGAAGAGCTGCTGAGGTGACCCGCTGGCCGCCACACCTCCATGTGGAAGCGACACAGGGTCAATTGGCCGGCGCTGCTTACACGGCTCGGCTCTGCACACTACCGGGCTTGTCAGGGAGGCGGGGAACCGGCTGTGTCTCTGAGCTCTGCTGGTTCCGCAGCACCTGCAGCAGGGTTTCACTGTGATAGGAAGCCACTTAAGGAAGAGGATGGCTTCCGAGACAAGTGTCACAGTGTAGTCGTCTCGCAGACAGGACAGGGTGTGGTTACACAGAGGTCTCAGGCTACAGTGTCAGCAACAATTTAATCTTATGGGACCACCCCGTGTATCTGGCCCTTTGCTGACCATATTGTCATTATGCAGGCTGTGACTGGTGGGTTACCTTGGGATGGCATGGCCCTGGCAGCTTGAGCAGAGAACTGTTTTGTCTTACGGTTGTGTATCGCACAAGTACGAGATCAGCTGGCCAGCTCATCAGTTTCTGGTGGGCACTTTCTGGCCGGCTTGTGACAGCCACTTTCTCACTGTGCCCTCACACGGTCATTCCGCCCAGGGCGAGAGAAACTTCTACAATGCACAGACTGGTACTTCAGGGACCTCGCCGTAACCGCTGTGCTTCCTGGGAAGTCCTATCTGTCTCGGTCACACTGAGGAGTTAGCGGGGAGTCACAGCTCAGTCTCTGTGTCACCTTCTCTGTGCTCTATGTGTAAGATAGAGATGCATGTGACAGCATTTTACACGGCTAGCTGTTCTTGGGGTAACATGAGTTCATACAAACGTAGCTCTTAGAACAGGGCCTAGTGCCTACCATGTACCCAATGAAATTATCCATTAGCAAAATTATGATTCCTTTTGTGCAGAAGGCCACGTGGGCTTCCTGGGTTGTTATGCCCTTACTTACCTCAAGCCTTGGCATGGACCATCAAGGGAGCCCTGAAAGTAGCACCCTGCTCGGGTGAATTGGGGTGCAGGAGGGGGTGGTGCCAGGCGAACTGTGACACGTATGAAGCTGAGAAGTTTCCTGAAAAACAACCTTCGCTACCTGGAGAAGGCGCCACCTGGCACAGGAGTCAGAGTCCTTGGAGAGACAGAGGTGTGTCAGCAGGTGCAGCAGGACAGCGCCCTTCAGCTTCACCTCTCGCTCAGGCCCATGGGAGGCACATGCCCACCCTGTGGTGCAGGGTGATTTTAAGTGGAATATGGCATTTTTCAGCTGCAGCTCTGCCACTCCTTGGTACATACCCGAAGCACTGAATGTCAGCATAACTCTATGCAGGGATGCCTGCACACATGTTTATGGCAGCACAAGCCACAGTGGCTTAGCTGTGGAACCAGACCGATGCCCATGAACAGACGAACACACAAGGAAAATGTGTTATATATAATCCACGGAGCACTAGTCATCCATAAAAAAGAACAAATCACATTAAGCCAGGTGAAACAGACTCAAAAAGACAAATGTCCTGTGTTCTCCCTGATCTGTGGGGTCTAAAACAAAAGGAAAGAAAGTCGCAGGGAGACTTACTAGGCAAGAGGAAGAGAGTGTGAGAGGGAGTGTGGGTGTGTTAAGGGGGCGTGATAAGGAGATTACATGGAAACCAAATAGGTGCATTGAAACTCACCTTCCCTACATGTGAAATGGCAGGGGGCGTGAAAATGGCCAAAGCATGTGACGTTCCTACTGCCTGTGAGCCTGTCAAAATAAAACTTTAATCTGTACAATCAACAAGAAAGAGCAAAAAAATACAAGTGGAAAATTGCAAACTTCTCAACACTGCAGCACAGGGCTACTAAATGTTTCCACATGCAGCTCACACACAACTGGCGTGAGTCACCTATGGCGTAACCCGGTTTGGGCTCCTGCGGTGGGGGAGGAGCTCCTGGGAGGACGCCTTGGGGCAGCTGAGGAAGCTTCCTGGACCTCTGAGGGCTTCTTGTATTTACACTGTTTTTCCCAATCCAATGCTTTTCTCTTACATTTTTCTTTGGTTCTAATTTGTGCCAAAAACTATAATAACTTACAATATCACTTCATTCGGTGCAGGGTCCTGACTTGGATTTGTTTCATGTATCGTCTCGTTTTTAGCCATAACTGTGCTATCCTAGAAGGTTTTTTATTTTCATTTTAAGAACCAGAACCCTGAGACTTGTCATGACATTATGTTAGAGTTAGACAATGATTCTGACTGATATCTCACAATAATGTCTCTATTTTCTCATTAAGTGTACTCAGGTCTCATAGTAAAAAATAAATATAAAGGAATCGTTTAGTGTTTTGAACTCTGTTCATGGAATATGATCTTTAATTTAATTGCTTTTAAGAGCCATAGTCTCAAACCCTTAAAATATTTTCCAGTCATCCATATCAGAAAATACACAGAGCGGGGCATGGATTTCCTTTAGTTCAGGGAAGGTTAGTCTCAGACCTGTGTCCATACTTGAGCTCTTTAGTCTCCTGTGTTTTTCTTATTCTCGGTGGTTTTCTCTGCTATTCTCTTTTGCCTGCCTTGGCAGGGAGCCCGACACCCAACATTACCATTCTGTTTATTCTGCTCTGTTTGCTAAGGCGCTGTCATCACTGGGAAGCGGCTCAGTTCTGAACGTGAATGTAACAGCTGGTTCAGCTTCAGTAACGTTTCATGCTGCAAATGCAAATATAAATTTTTGTACATCAACAAAAAGTCTCTCAGATTGTCATTCTAATTGAAGGCTGACTTCCCCACTTCAGTTTCTGAATGCCACAGTTTTGCCCAAATTTTCTTCTTTTTGTTTTAACCTAAAATGAAGTGCAAACACATGTTCTGAGCATATGACATATTATTCTGCTCTTTTTACTTTGTCACAAGAGTAATAATCTGCAGTTGCCGTGTCCTTAATTGGTCAGATTTTGAGTCTAAACAACAAGCGTCTTTCTCTGTCCTACCTGACCTTATACACGAAGACCATTTCTCGATATGTTGTGCCATACAACTCACTTCTCATCCAGGAAATCAAAATTCCATGTGCTGCTAAGAGTCACACTGCAAAGTGGCTGTAATGCCACATATCTGTAATTCTACCTCTTAGGAGACTGAAGCAGGAGGATACTGAGTTTCAGGGTGGCCTGAAAAACTTGGGAGACCATCTCAGCAAACAAGCAAGCAAACACCACCAAAACAACAATGAAGGCATATAAAGAGCTACAGACGTAACTTAATAATGGAAGGCTTGTTTAGCATGCACAAGGCCCTGGATTTAACACCCAGCACCATTAAAACGAAGGTTATAGTGATCACTTTTGCACACTAGAAGATTCTAGCTGCACAGGACAATTAGAAGATGTGCCCTGACATAATGGTTTTAAAGCAAAGATGAACAGCGGGTTTGGTGTATATACAACTCATTTTTGTTCTCAGGTAATGATGCCTTGATTTATTGTAGCATCCTTCACATATAGATGCAAGTTTAGGGCAATGAAATTATGTTTTAAATGACATTCTTTTTGGGGGGTCCTTTTGAGACAGGGTTTCACCATGCAGTTCAGGCTTGCCTTGGACTCGTAGTGATCCTCCTGCCTCAACCTGCCAAGTGCTATGACGTGAGCACCATGCCTGACTGACCTAAAATGACCTTCTTGAAAAGAACTCTGTGTGTCTGCTATAGGCTTAGCTACATGAATGGCTCGAGATGTATTACCACGAGCTTTCCTCTGTGAATTTCTTTTAGTTGAATGAAACAAAATGAAGTATGAAGCAAAAAAAAAAAAAGTCATGATACAAGGAGTAGTGAGATGTCTTCTAGTCCTATGGAAATTTAGAAAATGGAGAATATATGTTTGGCTAAGTAGTAAGAAAGACAGAACAATTCCAAATGGAGTTGTTTTGGATATTCAGCTGATAACCCATGAATGGAGAGAGGCATTATGGGTGAGGGAAATCCACTGATTAAAGACCAAGGGTGGGACAGTCTCACATATTTGAAGGTATGGTGTTCTATCCAACAAGCTGCAACACGTTGAAACCTGAGGCAGGCTGATGGTATGTCCAGATGGTTAGGCAGCCTTGGGGTTGAACTGGGGCATCCAGGGTAAGAGGCCACAGGAAAATTCAGCCTGGTGCTTCGATCCTAAATTGCCTCCAGCATTAGCTCCCTACTGCCTGTGGACATCATGATCTGAATAACATTTTGAAATGATGTTTTGGGTTTCAGATTCCAGCTCTGTGGTGTGGAACCTAGGACATGTGTGCCACAGATGGCTGTTTGTATCATCGAAAGCTCTAAGAGATTTGCCATGACTATTCTAGATCATTCTGATTAGATGAGAGGCAGTACAAAACTCATCAGCACATAATAGTTGACCCAAGTTACCCATTGTAAAGTTGAAAATGTCCTACTTCAAAAATGCATTTACTATGCCTCAGCCAGATCATCCCAGCTCAGCACAATGAGCCACGTCAACCATTTCTGATCATGGGAGCTGGAGCTCACTACCAGTGTCCAGCCTGTGAGGTACCATCGAGGCATCATCTTCTAGCATATCACCAGCCTGTGCAGCCCAGGCAAGTACAAAATCCAAAAAATTTACAGAGTAAAATTTATTATACGCAGATCATTTTCTTACCATGATAATTTTGAAAAGCTGTTAAGTCAGGTCATTGTAAATTGGGTAGAGATATTTTAAGAACAGATTGTGCTCGCTCTCTCTCTCTCTCTCTCTCTCTCTCTCTCTCTCTCTCTCTCTGTGTGTGTGTGTGTGTGTGTGTGTGCGCATGTGTGTGGTCCTCGGGGAAAGTCTAAGTAGCAGCATGGTGCACACTTTCACCCTCACTGGCAGCTGTGCTGGGTTTCCCTGCTGCTGGTAGCAGAATCTAGACCAGCTTCTGTAATACTCTGAAGAGCGGGAGGAGCTACAGTAATAACAACAGAAGTATTGATAAATGTTTACAGCTTCCTCAAAAGCCCATTTTTGGAACTTTCTAGGCATGAGCTTAGTTAAAACAAATCCCTCATGTAAGACAGGTACCAAATATGGCTTTTGTATAAAATAGGGGATTAGGGGATCAATTATGAGACATTCATCTTTTACTGGCATCTGTTACCTATATCTAGAATCACATGAACCAGCTATTTTAACAAACTACTCTTGAAAATCTTTTTTCTCTCTGAAATGTGTAAGATTCCCAACCTGAGTTTTTAATAAACAGTTTCTTCTATTTTGAGTTTCTAAAATACCTAGCATTCTTGGAATTATTAATAGAATATATTCTGCTTAATTTCTCCAAATCAGTTGTGGATATATTTTTAAAACTAGTATAAGCAATTACAATAAACTCCTTAGTACTGAGTATACATAAGTGCTTACAATCCATGTTACTGTAGAAATTAATCACAATTTTCTTTCTTGCTTTGTTTCTTCTAGTCTTTTAGAACAGCTTTAAATGAACAGAAAACCCAAGATAATAGTGTAATGGCACATTCCAGAAAGTTACCCACGGGAAACCAAGAGTCCAGAAACAAGTGAGATTTATCTGGCTATTTGGAGCTGCAGAGAGCAGCAGCTGCTAATTCAGGCAGCCGAGACTGGGCAGCTGACTGTGGCCCTTGGTTCTCCTGTCTTTTTATGCCTACATACGGGGTCGTGAGGTCGGAGTGTTGTCCTGGATACCATTGCTTACAACACCGTCATGACTTTGGGATGTTACAAAACCTTCTTACACAGCTGGTTAACCGATACAGAGGAAGTGGACATTGGGCAGTGTGTCCACCTTAAGATAAAACTGTTCCCTCCCTTCTCCATAGTTTCGTGGATGACTATGGGAGAGGAGAGACAATTTGGGGATTTGGTTAAAGTTCTCAGACTGTTTAAAGTCTATCAGCTCGCTAAGCATCTGACTTACAATCTTCAGACCATAAAACAAGTGAAGTTTTCAAGATGAAGGTGGGGGCTTGAAAGAGGCAAAAGCAAGAAAAGAAATCAAGTTAGTGAGGTTATAGATACCGCCCAAGGGTACAGAGAGTCTTCACATCTCTGACACTCAGCTTCCCCTTTATTAACGCCCTCCATTAGGTAGGTATATTTGTTATAATCAGCGAGGTATTATTGATATGTTTGTATTGCATAAATTCTTTCTTCTTTCAGATTTTCTTAGCTTTTCCCTAAATACCCTTTCCCTGTCCCAGATACCTATTCAAGATACCACGTTACATTTGCTTTTCATGTTTCCTCAGGTTTCTCTGTACTGCAGCAGTTTCTGAAGGCTTTTCTAGTTCTTAACAAAATGAAAAAAACCTGAGAAATACTGGTCAGACATTTGGGGGCCTGTCATTCTAGTGGCCTCTGCCTGACGCCTCCCTGTGCCTAGCCAAGCCTTATGGTGTATGGGTGACCACATCCACCGCCACATCTCCACACCACGGGAGCACATTAGCACGGAACATGTGAACGCAAGTTTTACCTTTGTTCACCTGGCTTGATGTGGTGCTTGCTGGGTTTCTCTGTTAAAAAGTCACTCTTTCTAGTCCCTTTGCAAGCTCTGCTGTTTGGAAAGACATCACTGTCACTGTTCACACAGCAGGAGGGGAGAATTGGGCTCCATCTGCTGAAGGGCACTGTAGCTTAAATAAATTATGTGAAATTCTGCATGCTAAGTTTGTTTTTTTTTATTTACCTGATCATTTATCTACATTATTGTGGGCTCCTACTTTAAACACTTTGGTTTGTATCCAATATTATCTTTAATTTAGATAGTCAAATGTTTCTCACTTTTCCATTGTAAGTTCTTTGGTTTGGTTTCTGTGTCCTTTGAAAGACTCCCATCTTTATTAACTTTTTCTTTTTGAATGCTTTCTCACTTTCTGCTCTATAAAATATACTAGGCCTATCTGTGTTTCTGGTGCTTGTGCCAGGATCATCCATTTACCAGCAATTCTTGGTTCCTTTTATTAGAAAATGGTGTTAGAACCTGAGATGCAGACAGCGTATGTGGTTAGTGTCACTGGGACTCACTTCACCTCTCAATTGACAGGTCAAATGCATGCATACGTACACTAACCTAAGTGTATATGCTCATCTGTATTTTAAAATTGTTTTGTTAGTACGTGTTTGCCATATGGTATATAATGTGTGCGTTTCTGGTGATGAGTTGACGCGTGTCTGTGAGACATCTTTTCTCCCTTCTTCATCTCTTTTCTCCCCTTGCTGTAGTAAACATGAGTTTACACTGATGATTATAAATCAAGCTCATTACCCTGCGGGTAAACCTGGCTGCTCCCGCTGGCTCATCTGTGAACGTCCATTTCACTGAGAGCTCTGATTTCCATCTCGTCCATCTGTTCACTTATTGACTTCTGATAAGCATGTCTAGTGATATAGGGTTGCTAAGCCATCCCCAAGTGGGAAGCAACCTTATCACCTGGACACAGTGTTAACAGTTGTCATTTGTTTCTAATGTTGCTTATGTCAGCAACTCCCCGCAAAACCCACCTCCAGGAGGTTATTTCCTGAAGGTGAATTTCAGCTACATTCTTTTGTCAGATCCCTCCAACCCTTGAAGTGTTTTACCTTTCTAACTGTTAAAATGTTTTATTAGTCTGTGTTTGTAGTACAGAGTGATTCCATTCACCGTGGTGAATTGCTAGGTGGACATGACACATCTTAGTTCTTTTCACGCCCCTTCCTCTTCTCTCCCCACCCCTATCTCTTGGAATACCTTATATACTTTAAGGCTTACTATTTGTACTGTGAAACTCCATGAATTTTCACAAATGCATAAGTTTGCATATTCATGATTACAGTATCATAGAGAATAATCTCATCACCTTAAAAATTCAGTATGCCACCTCTGTTCAACTTTCACTCTCTTCGCAAAATACTTGGCAACCACTGTGCATTTTATTAACTCCAATTTTTATGTCTTCCATACTCCCCATTATTGAAAACATGTAGTACAAAGCTAATTTAAGAGTGGCTTCTTTCACTGAGAAATATGCTTTAAAAGATTGATTCATCTCATTTTGTGGCTTCATAGTTCTCTGTCTTTATTGTTGAGGAATATTCCATTCTATGAATGAGCAACTGTTTGTTTTCCCATCCATCATTTAAAAGGTATCTTTGGTTTTAAATTTTGAGAAATTATAAAACTGTTATAAAATATTTTTAAATGTCCATACTTTTTAAAATAAACCATTTGCATTCCTAGAATTACAACTGCTAGATTATAGGTCAGTGCTATGTTTTGCCATGTAGGAGACTGGTTCCTTGGTGTTCAGAACCCCAAACACCCATTATTTGCCCTTTTTTTGGTTGTAGTTGGAACCCTCCAAACCCTAGTCTCAAAAGCGTCACTTACTCCAACGCCTATGGGTTATAGTCTAGATGCTTAGCTAGCACTTAGCCATTAGTCAGCAAGTGAACATTGGCCAACCTCCTGCAAGGCCATCTTGCTCCCTACTCTGACTGGCCATAAAGTTATGGAAAGGGGAGCAAGTGGTTTTACCATGATGTGTCCACCTCCTGTGTGTCAAGTAACCCAACATATAAGAAAGTCTTGTAACATTCCAAAGTAATGATGGTGTTATCAGAAATGGTATCCCTAGCAACCCTCTGACCTTGTGAACTTGCACGTGGACATAAAAGAAAGGAGAACAAATATCAGAGGCAGAAGCTCCAGTGGCCTGAGATGGCTACTGACCACTGCAGCTCCTGAAATAAACCTTACGTGTTTCTCAACTCTAGGTTTCCCATGGGTAACTCTCTTGCATGTGTCTTGCTACCCAATGAACAGTATTACAAAGGGAAACTTTTAAATTTGCCTAGACTGATGTGATGGCACAGGTGTTTAGTTCTAGCACCCAAGAGGCTGAGGCAGAGGATCACTGTGAGCTCAAGATCACCTTGGGCTACCTAGTGAGTTCAAGGTCAGCCTGCCATACGTCACAAAACTGTCTCAAAGAACCAAAGAATTAGATCATGGCAGCTCTCGTAGGAGGATTAAGGCCTTTAAGCAGAGATTTTTTTCTGATGTTCGCCCTCTTCTGCTCTTTCACCTCTTGTGAGTGAGGGAGTTACAAGGGGTCCTCACATGCACCAGAGGCTACCACCTCGATGTTGGATGTTTCTGCCTCTAGACCTGGGAGAAATGAGTTCCTATCTTTGCAAATTCCCTGTCTCCAGACAAAGACAACCTATGAGCTGCCTTCTGTTGTGGCTGCATCATTTTGCATTTGCACCTGCACCTGCAATGCATGAGAATTCCTCCTGTTCTTCATCCCTGGCAATTTGCACAGCTAGTCATTGCTAGTTTGGTGTTAGTCACTCTAGTGGGTGTGCACTGACACCTGCTTGTTTTAAAATCTAATTCCCCCTTTTCACACTGACTGCATGGAGAACCTCTTCATATGGTTGCTTTTCATCTTTCTTTTCAGTGAGGTGTCCATACTTGTCTTTTTGCCCATTTCTCTGCTTTGGAGTGAAAGTTCCTCAGTGACCTGTGTGTGAAAGGCATGTCCCCAGCGTGGGAGGTGGTGGAAACATTAACAGGTGAGATCCAGTGAGGCCATGGGTCACTGGGGGTGTGCACTGAGGGGCCTGGAGAGTCTCAACCCCTGACACTGTCTCCAGGCTCATGAGGAGCCTGCTTGTTCTGACACATGTGCCCCATGGTGTGACCCTCAGCAGTGGCCCAAACCATGAGGCTGCCTCATCTCTGGAGAGAAACCTTGATTTACTTCATAAGAAACCTGAGTCTCAGGTATCTCTCTAGGCAAGGTGAATCTCCCTAACACATCCATTTTAAAAAGTGGGGTGCACTTTCCTCTTGTTGGGTTTTAAAGGTGTTTCATATATTTTGGACATATGTTTTTGAGACGTATCTTTTGCAATATGTCTTCTGAGTTGGTATTAGATCTTTTATTCTCTTAACAGCAAATTTCTCTGAATAAAAGTGCTGAATTTTAATGAATTCCAAATTATTTATGTTTTATTTCATGGATCAAGCTTTGGATATTTAATCCAAAAATACATTGCCAAATCTAAGATGACAGATTTTTCTCATATGTTTTCTTCTATAACTTATATATTTTGTATTGTCCACTTATATCTATAATTCATTATCAATTTTTGTATTGGATGTGAGATCTGTGCTAACAATACAGTTTGTATTTTTTCCCCCTCAGCAACAAAAACTTCCAGCCACAGTTGTTAAAAATGCTATGCTTTCTCCGTTTAATGGCTATATTCCTTTTTCAAAGGTCTATTCCATTCATCTATATTCGTGCTTAACAAGAGCCTTTCCGTTACTGTTAACTGTAGAGTCTTAAAATCAGGCAGTATACTTCCTCCAACTGTGTGTTTTGATTCAGCGGTTGGTCAGCTATTCTACGCATCTGCCATTGCGACCAGGTTTCGGGATCTCGGAGAGCAGGTCTGCGCTGGTGCTGCAGGTTCCGGCCCTGACCCCCCGGCCTCCCTCCCTTGGGCCTGTGATGCGACGCGCTGCACATCTTGGTGTGAGGGGTGCACACCCTTCACGCTCAGGGTGTGAGACGGGGGACGGGGAGGGCTGGATCCCCAGGATCTCCTTCAGGGTCAGGCCCAAAGCCCCCTCTTCGGGCCCACAGCTTCAGAGGTAGCTTAGGTTTTCACAGCTTCCCAGTGGGGTCACTCTGGTCCCAAGCCCACACCACCTGGGCCTTCCGGGGACCTTCCCAACCATGCTACTGTGACTTCTCAACCAGCCCCTGGACACAGAATATCTCATTGTCGATTTTGATTTAATTTGATTTTTTTCCTTTAGTGTTTCATAGTTTTAAAATACAAATTCTATGTCTATGTTGAGATTTAGACATATATATCATTTTTTTTGTGTTCCTTTAAATGGCATTTTTTTGGTTGGTTGTTTATTTTGGTTATTTGTCTTTTGGGGATAGGGTCTCCCTGTGTAGTTCGGGCTTTGTACCCCAGGCTGGCCTTGGACTAGCAGTCACCCTCCTGCTTTTTAGCCTCCTGAGTGCTGGAATTAGAGGTGTGCACTACAACACCCTCCTGGCATTTAGAATTACTTTTAATTCGTTATAAGGGAAATAAGTGAACTTTCATACACTGACCCTGACTCTTGTGATTTTGCACTAGTTTTCATTAATTCTAAGAGATTTTGTTGTTCTTTGGGGTTTTCTTCCTAGACAATCGTGTCATCTATGGAATGAAGGCATTTTCTGTCTTTCTTCACTGTCTGTAGAACTTTTATTTCCCTTTCTTATATTAACGCAGTAACTAATACATTCAACACAGTAGGAACACAGGGTAGTGGGGGTCATTTTGTCTCGGTGCTACTTATGGAAAACATTCAGCTCCTCACCATTAAATGTAGGGAAGCAGTAATTGTTTTGTAGAACTTGATCACCATGTGGAGGAAATTTTCCTCCGTGTTCATACTTTAGTAAGAATTTTATGAAAGCAGCCTTGTGTTAAACTTTATCATTTTTTGTCTTAAGACTTTTATATAGAAAGTCTGCCTTGCACACCTGGAATTCACCTCCTTTTGTTCTGATGTATAATTATTTTAAAACAGGGATACCTCAGTTTACAAACTTAATTCACTTTGCAATTTTAAGGAAGATGGCTGCGTTGGTATTTGTGTAGGAAAAATAAACATGGTAATCTTTGTTGCTAGATGTTGGTATTTGGGAAGAGAAGAAAATTTTGCTGAATATTTTGTTTGCAAACAGAAGCATTTGTGAACTGAGACATTGTGTTATTGAAAACTTTGCTAGTTTTTGTTGAGTTTTTTTGGTAACAATGCTTATCTTCTTGTAGTGTCTTTGGTTTTGCTGTTCAGATATTTCTCCCTTCATTTCATGAGTGAGAGCAGTTGCTTTTGCTTCTATTTTCTGGACAACAGAGGGAGAAATTATATCTTCCATAATATGTAGAATTTACCAATGAAACCATCAGCATCTGTTTTTAAAGGTTATTATTAATTCATTATTGAGCTTGTAAAACAGGTTAGGCCTAATATGGTATCTCTGTGAGTTTGGTAGTCTGTGTGTTTCAAGAAATGGAATTTTCTCATGTGATTATCAAATATATGGACACAGCATTGTTTGTGTTACTACTACATTAGAATAAAAATGATCAATTTCTGACACTGGTAATCAAGTTTATTTTAAAGTTTATTTACTCTATGTTTTTATAGTTAGCTTATATAAAAATCTTGTGTCTTCAGAAAACTAACTTTTGGTTTTGATACATTTCTTTATCTTTTTCTTGTTTGCAATTCCATTGATTTTGGCTCTAATATTTTTGTTGTTTATGCTTAAATTGTTCCACTTTCCCTTATTTCCAAAGAAGCAAGTTAGAGATATGGACATTAGGTCTTTTTTTTTCCTAGTAACAGTAAACAGATTTAATTATTACACTACAGCTTTGGTTAATCTCACAAATTTTGTTAAGTTTCATAGTTTTTGTCACTTGACTCAAAATATTTGAGTTTCTCTTAAGGTTTATTCCTGTTTCATGTGTTAGTTACAATTGTACTATTTGAGGATTTAATAATTATCATTGTTATTGATTTGTAGTTTAATTTTATAGTAGTCTATGAGTATACTTTGCAGATATTTTAAATATTTTCTGGGTTTTTTTTTTTTGAGACAGAGTCTCACTATGTAGTCCAGGCTGACCTTGAACTTACTGTGTAGCTAAGGCTGGTCTCAATCTCACAGTGACCCTCGTGCCTCAGTTTGTCCAGGCTGACCTTGAACTTACTGTGTAGCTAAGGCTGGTCTCAATCTCACAGTGACCCTCGTGCCTCAGTTTCCCAAGTGCTGAGACTGTAGGTGTATGCTACTATGCCTAGCTGAGAATAATATTTAAAAATTTAAAATGTTACTGTAGCTCTGAATGTGATCTATTTTGGTGAGTGTTCTTTGTGGGCATGGAAAAAATATTTTTCTATTATCAGGTTCAATAAGTATCAACTGGAGCATGCTGACTGATACTGATGCTGAGGGGAGCTATGTTCTTTCTGATATTTTGCTGCTTAAACTGTCATAGATGAAAGAGGCACATCAAAGTCTTCAACTATGACAGATTATTTCTCAATTTCTCTTTGATATTTCAGTCAGCTTTTGTTTCATGTGTTTTATATCCCTGCATCGGATGTACACACATTAAGAACTGTTGCATCTTCTAGAACTGACCACTTTATCATTATGTTTGTATATCCTACATTATGCATATCTGCCTTTGCTTGTGATCATCTTGCTTGTTTAGAAGTCATGTCTGCTTCAGTACAGCTTGTCCACTTTCCTCTTCAGTCCTGCTGCCATAGTATTTTTTCTGTTACCTTACTTTTAACCTATGGGAGGCTTTGTATTTAAACTGGATTTGTGACAGTCCGTGTGGAGTGCTTCACTCAGCTTCCTTGTTTAGTGGCTGTGTGACACCATTCTGGTGAAGCCGTGTTGACACAGTGGCCTTACACCTGCCACATCTGCAGCTGCTCCTCATTTGCTGCAGCTGTTTCCCTCTTCCCTATTTTGCCTTCTGGGCCTAACTTTACCATTTTATATGGTCACATTTTCTTTTTCTCACAGACTATCAGTTACAGTATTATTTAAGTGCTTTCTCTAGAGTGCTTAAATACTCAAATAAGCTGCAACTTCAACTAGCACCACCGTGCTACTGCTAGGGAGAAGGAAGGGAAGAAGCCAAGGTCCGAGCTCCACAGGAGCAAACCCAGGAGTGAGCTCACCACACTGGAGACAGGACCAGCTGCTCTCCTGCAGGCCGCTGGGTCTCCTGGAGGGTCCTGGGTGGGACTCACTGAGAGGTTTAGCTTTCACTTTTAGAGGGCAATTTTATTAACTAAAGAATTGGTTCTTACTAACTAAAGAATTTTACTAACTAAAGAATTTGATTGGTTTTATATTGTTTTGTTCTGCCTGAATTTCTCGTGTGTGAAGGTATGGACAGCTATTTCAAGAACAAGAAACATTGCAGTGGCCAGTGTTGATTTCTGTTGTCTTATTTTGAAGTCCTGTGTTGCTTGCAGTGTTCTGTTCTGTTCTGATCTGCTTTGTTTTGTTTTATTCTCTTTAAAGAGAATATATTCATTTACCTTTCATTTTGAAGAGTAATTTTACTAACTAAAGGCTTCTAGCTTAAGCATTTGTTTGTTTCAGCAGTTTAAACATTTTATTCCACTTTTTGTAAGCGTAGTTTCAGATGAGAAGCGCATTGCCATTCTTAACTTCTAACATGTCTTTCTTTAGCTTCGTTTTAAAAGGTATTTGCTTTGTTTTTAATATTCTGCAATTTGAATATAACATAGCAAGGTGTGTATGTTCTGTTATTTATCTCACTTGTTCTCTGAGCTTCCTGGATCTGTGGTTTGGTTTCTGAGACTGATTTAAAAATTCTCTAAACTATGACTTCAAGGTTTGGTTTGTTCTGTTCTCTTTTCCTGATCCTTTTGCAAGTCCTATCTAGGTTAAGTTATCAAAAATATTCTTAGGTGTATTTTCTTTTTCATTCTGATTTTCCCTTTGCATTTATGTTTCGGAGCTTTCTATTGAACTGTCTCTGACTGCTGTGATTTTTTTCTGCTGCCACATTACCTTCTAGGGAGTTCATAGAGGGTATCCTTCAGTTTTGATACTCTATCGTGCTACAATTTCCTTCTGATTCTTTCTCAAGCTTCTTATAGCTCTGTTCATATTAATGCTTTTAAGATAGCAATTATAGTTACTTGGAATTTCCAGTTTGATAATTTAGAAGTCTGTGACAGATCCCAGAATTCAGTTCTGACGCTTGCTTCGCCTTGTCAGAGTGTGCCTTCTCTGGTTTTTCAGTATGTCCTTCACTTTTTGGTGAAGAGTCAGACGTGTGTCAGCTGAGGGCCTGAAGCCCACCAGCTGTCGGTACCAGGTCTTACACTAATCTGCGCAGCAGCAGGACTGTGGTTCATGTTCCTTGTGTCTGTAAACACTAGAGCTCTTGGATTCTGAAGGCTCCTAGCTCGGGTCTCCCCATCATCTGTGGGTTTCTCTAAGCTTCCTCTGCACAGAGTTTGTACCTTCTAGTTCCTCAGCTGCGATCCCCTTTGTCATACTGGAGTCTAGTGGTGGTGTCAGCAGTGTACATGGGCAGGAGGTACCCTATAACCTTGTGATTTAACTCTGTCTTTTCATGGGATTGTGCCTCTGGGCTACACCCTTTGCAGGTGTACCCTTCCCAAGTACCTCTTCGGTGCTTAGAAAAGACGGGAGGGCTGGGCTGGGGGTGTGTACCCACAGAGAATGCGATTATGGACGGATTTTCCCTTGCTAGATTGGTCTTTGTTATGGAAGCCTCCGGGCTTTTTTAACCACTATTGCTCTTTCCTTCCTCCTACCAAACCCAGGAGAGGATCCTTCTCCCTTTCAGATCTTCGCTACAGGAATCTGGTGGAGTTCCTGGAGGTGAATCCCACAAATCAAAGGTTCCTTTTTGTTTGTTTGTTTGTTTGTTTGTTTGTTTTTGGCTTTGCTTTTTTCGGGGGGAAGGGGGACAACCAGGAATCAAACTTAGGACCTCAGGCTTGCCAGGCAGACACTGTGCCATACACTGGATCCCTGGACCCTTTAAAGACCACGATCCCAAGGAGTTTCTCACTTTCATAAATACTACTGAGCATCTGAGCCATTCAATAGAAGTAACAGTTAAGTTCATCTATCACGCAGTCATGGCTGCTGTAGCTCTTCATCTGTATCAGCAAATATAAGCTGTCTCTGTCTGTGTGAACTCGTCACTCCAGATTTTAGGGGACTCCTGTCCCAAATGTCAGTTCTTTAATTAGTCTAAAGAAAGCTGTTTTTTTGTTTACTCTGTGTTTCTTTTCTGTATGTGTGTGTAGGGGGGAGGGTGTTGTGTTTTTTTTGTTTGGGGTTTTTGGGGGGCTTTTTTTTGTACTAAACACGGTAGGGAAAAGTTCTAAGTTCCTTATAAGGCAGGACTAAAGTCAGAAGCTTTTGTCTGGACCTTTTAAATAATCAGTTGCTTCGGACTTAGTCTAGAAGTTAGAAGAAGTTCTGTAAGGATGTGTTAGGTAATGGGCACCCCGCTGCTGGTATTTAGCAGGTGCTGTAGTCAGGGGTTGCAAGAAGAACAACTACGTACAGGACACATTCTTTATAATATTATTTATGCTGGACCCAAAGAGTCAAATGCAAAGAAAGTGCTAGAAAATTGTCCACAATGCTAAAGACCTAGAGAATCCAGCCGGGGCCTGGATCCCTTGGCAATAACCTGCATGAGTTCAGCTGAAGACCTGGAGCCAGGACAATGACCCGTGCAGGTCTGCCTCTCAGATCTGGGCAGGGAAGGCCGGAAGGTCAGCAGTGGAGGCTAGAAAGTCTGTGCCAGTGGGGTGAAGGATCTGTGCCAGTGGGCTGTACTGGTCAAAAGATGGGCCAGGGGCGCCTGAAAAGTTCCACAGCCATTCTCAGCAATGACGAGGTCCTGAGCTCCTTCAACGATGAGGGCAGCTGAGTTCATGTCAGGAAGCCACCGTGACAAACTTCTCCTGGGGATTAAACAGCACACATCTTTTCCTCTTGAGCCAGGAAGCGATGCTCAAAGTAAAGACAAGAGCCCCCCGAAAGTGAACCAGAGCCATTCTCAGTGGCAAGGTTCCGAACTCCTCTGATACCAGCCAAGTTCACACAGGAGAGCCGGCATGGCGAACTCCTCCAGCGGAACCAGTGGCTCCAAGCGACAACAGTGCTCTTCCTGTCCTGGTCTCCTTTTTGTGCTGGCAGCAGTCCTCAGGGGGGCCATCCGTGCTCAGCACCAAGCTGCTTCCCTTCAGCTGGGATTTAAGCTGACTATGGGTTACCAAACCACTGCAGCAGGGTTACTATGACAACATGACAGAAGTATCTTCTCCAAGGCCCAGAGGAGTCTGACCATCACCCCATGGACACTAGGTACTGAGTGCTACCCTGACATCACCTAAGTCTCTCTCATAGCTGTCCCTTCTGCCTGGTATATTGTACATCAAGTTGCGAAGCAGAGTGAGATGATGATGGACCCTTTCTCTAAGATCCTTTCTCTAAGATTCCTGTGCATCATCCTCCAAACTGTGAAAATCAAGCTTTGTATTAGACAGAAAGTGCTGCTATACTATGGATGCTGAGGCACTTTGAGATTTGGGTAAAGATGCATCTATCAAAGGCACAAACCAGCATCCAGAAAGATTTTCATTAGAAAATTTAGAGTATTTCTCAAGGACACTCAATTTAAGATTATACGATAAAGATTTGGTCCAATTATTCCTCTCTCTTACTGGATTAGGCCTGTCACTCTCTTAAATGACTTATTGTATCATTGTCACCTGGATTTGCAAAGATTTTAAGCGTATCTGCACTGTCAAGAAGGGTAGTGCCCTCCCCCGCTGATGCTATCGCTAACTGCAGGTTGCAGGAAAAACCTCCTCAATCGCTTGCGTCTCCTCTCCCACTGCTAGATCTCACAGATTCCAGCCAGCAGCAGTGATGGTGCTGACACGTCTCAATTTCATGTGTAGCAAGAGGGCTCTAATAACATTGCAGGATGAACTTCTTAGTTCTACAGTCGCTTTTCTCAATTTAGGACCCTTATTCCAAGAGCAAGGTCATTGTTCATGGGGAAGAATTAAATCATCCAACCACTAATGAAATAATTTCATGAAAGACAAAGTTAGCACTAGAGATTATGGGACCCCAGTCATTCAAGTGTAGGCTCCAATCAGGATCTCAAACCCCCAGCCCCAATTTTGTCCTAGGTGACCAATGCTGTACACTGAGCTATCTGTTTCTTAATCTATAATTATGTCACTAGAAGCAATCTTTTCCCAGATAATAAATTTATACGAGGAGACAGACAGACCTTTCTTAGGCTCCTCCCCATGTTTGATACCATGAACCACGTGCTTGACCTGCAAGCCATGTGGTCAATGTATTTAATTACAGCCCATCTGGCACCTGTCACTAATTAAGAACCAGGATGGGTCCTGCTTAGCTCACAAGAGGCCAGCATGGAAATGCTGTGAGAGAAGAAGGATTTCACAATGAAGAAGGCCTCCTCTGATTGCAGAAAAGAATAAAGAAATAATTTTTTATTAAATAAAAATTATTTTCAATTTTGGTTACTTTAAATATAAAATATTCCTGTAATTCTCAAAAAACATGTACTTTTTTGTCTACATTTATGATTGATTTCTTCAACAAATTCAACACAGTGTTGATAAGAACTATAATGTTGAATATTACATCAAATTTAAATAAGTGCAAGGAAAGGTACTTCTCAATTTCTTCCAGTCTTATGCAAAATGTAAACTAATATAACGAGCATGGAAATGACACAAACGCTCCTTCTAGCTGGGTGTGGGACATAGGCCTGCAAGCCCAGCTAGCTGGGTGGCAGGGGCAAGAGGGCAGCAAGTTCAAAGCTAGCGGAGGCAGCTGGGGAAGACCCTGTTTAGCACAAAAGGCGTTAGTGCAGTGCCAGAACATCCCTGACTTCAACTCCTCATACTATGAGAAAATAATTATTAAAAAAGAAAGGAATTATTTACAAAGTTTGAATTAACTCAATATGTAATGATAAAATTTACGAATCTTGTAGATTGCCTACACTGATTTTGCTTAGCTCATTTCTTTCTTGGTGTTTCTAGGGGGACAGATTGTAGCTCACAAACTTACATTTCAACTATTGTTTTTTTGTTCTTTTAGATTTAAAAGAAATTGCTACCAAAAGATAGAGGTTCTCACTTAAAACAAACACAGACAACTAGTTCAAAACCAGTTAAAATAAGGTCCATTTTAAAAGCTTTAAATAATCTAGCCATTGCAAGGGTAGCAGGCAGCAGAAACAGAAATGTTCTCTGCTTTCACCTATGATTGTATATTCGCAATTGCATCATCATGAAAGTTTTAAGTCACTCTAAATGTGTATATATAAAATGTATATAAATTTCTACAATTATAATTTCTGTTGTATTGCTGTAAGCTTAAAGCTTACTTGGAGGCAATTATGAATTATATGGGTACAAAAGCCAAATCCAAAAATGATAGAGCTCCAAAGGTTTCTTAATTAAGAATGAGCTTTGTTCATGGTTTAATATGGTTCTTCACCAGACATATATTTATGTCATTAACACAATTTTTTTGTCTTCAGTGCAGGACATTTTAACCTGAAATTGCAATAGTATAAATAAAAATGTCATATATGTCATACTCAACAGAAATTCCAAATTTTACTTTGATGTCATATACTCAGAGATAATCAAGTCATCAATAGAAATTAATTGAGTTTACACTTAAAGGAACTACTGATCACATATAAGGCCAGGACCATCATTAGCCATTCTCATTCTGCTAAAAAGGCCACTTCCCAGGAGCCACCCCAGTGATACTAACCCTTTCTAACAGCTCACGCGTTGGATGTCTGGGTGAAGGAGTTAGGGTATGAGTGCTACCTACTCCAGGGAGTCTGGTAAAATAAAAGGGGCAGAAAGACACTGTTAAGGCCCCTAGTTGCTTTTGCTGTCTTTAAACTATTGCCCTTCTGCCAGGTGCTCCCCTGCCTTGGAGCCAGTAGATTATGGGCTGAAACCTCTATAAACTGTGAGTTAAACCTTTCCCTCTCTAACTTTGGGTGTCAGGTATTTTGTCTTAGCAGTGAGAGAAAGGTAAGTAAGACAATATGAGTTTTGTTTTTCATCATTTTGAGAACATTTCTTCCTGCCTTACTATTTTTCTCTTACACTGAATTTCTTCAGAATTTTATCGAAGATATGAATATGATACAATATTCTTTCCTTGTGCTACGAAGTTTATAGAAAAGTTATTATTATTCACCTCCCTATCTAAACCCTCTTTGCAATGTAGCTTTATAAAAAACAGGCAAATATCCTACTGGTGCAAGCCGCCAACATGTATCAGGAAAGGCTGCATTTCTCCATGAGCTTTTTAAATTCATGCCTGTGTCACAAAGGGTGGATTAACAAGGGGAAATAAGCATGTGCACTGTAGGTCACAGGAGAGCCACCTCAGGGAACAATGACCCACAGCAGTGGTTGAGAACCTTGCCTTATGTGGCATCTTCAGCAAAGAACAAAGCATTTGGGGTGAGATCGCAGGACAGCGACTTTGGACTTCCAAAGACAGGAAGCCAGGAGGTGAACGTAAAGGAAAAGGTAATGGAGTGCGCTGTGTTTGTTGGCTCCTCTGGCATCGTCCCTGGTTGGGAAGAGTTTTTTCCTAGTAAGGAAGATTTTCCATCATGCTTTGGGGCAGAAAAACCAGAGAAGTAGAAAGATGGATTGTATTAGTCAGCGGCTACTAGAATCAGGTGCAGAAGAGTGCAAATGGTCTGTCTGCAGGCTGGAGACCCGAAGGATCCGGTCCAAGGCTTGGAGCCCTCTGTGTCCTTGCAAGGCCTTATCAGGAGGCTGCAGGACCCGAGGTGGGAGACCAAAGGGTCTGCACTGCAAAGGCCCAGGGTCAGTGCTGGAAGCTGCAGGGTCTGAGCCAGAGGCCAAGGGATCTGTACTGGAGGCCAGGCGATGACGTCCAAGGTAGAGACAAGGACCGAAGCTCCCCGAAGCAAGAAAGCAGCTGAATGAAGCTCCCGCAGAGAAAAGCAGACTCAGCAAAGCTCCCCCAGGGAAAACCAGCTGAAAGCTCCTGCCCATCCTCCCTGTATGTGGCCCAGCAAGAGTCCTCCTCCAAGTGGGTCTTCCATACCCAGGACCACACTGAAGCAGTTCGGCTGGGCATTCTCCGCTCAAGTGTGCAATTAATTAATCAATTAACCAGCACAGGGATGTTCCTGCATTTTCTGCTTTTTAGTTGCCTTTACTTTGAAACTAATTTTTATTACAAAAACATCTCTCAGCGTGACATTCTGGGTTCCTGTAAATCCAAGAAAGCGCCCTCTAATTCAGCAGTGCTGTTTGCTTCACTGACCACAAACGAGCACAAAGACTCATGACTAACACTGTGTTGTTAAAAAGTTTGGAGAGTTTTTAGACAGCAGCTTTAAATAATACAGGACAGTGGAACATACATCACTATGGATACATATAGGTATACAAGTGCGTGTATGTCACACAGAGAATTATCTAAACACACACACAAGGCTTTGATGTCAGTGGTTATCCCTGCAAAACACAGGTAGCTATTTCAAATTTATTTGTAATGAAGTCTCTAAATACATTCAGAGTTGGCTTTGTTAATGTGGTTTTTTTTTTCAGACGAGGGTTCTATGAATAGGTTTAGTTTTTAAAATGCTGAATTATGACAAATTATGTTAATGGAATTACATTAATAGAATAGATTCAGAATTACAATGATAGACTATCTGGTTTCAAGGTATTGGTGTGGACTTTGAATAAACTCTATTTGTAACTGCAGATAATTGGCGTTGGGTGATTTAGGATTCTGTGTTCTGAGATTTAAGCACAGTGGTTTTGGGCATTCTGACTTTTGTTCTGCCTTCCTTCCATTTTGGAATTTGGTGTTCTTTAGCAAAGAATTGAAAGTAGCTTATTTATTTATTTTGTGTCTGCTTATTCATTCTTCCTTACAGAATGGGTATTTCTCTTCCTTGTTGTTGGTTTCAAAGGGCTCTCCTAGATCAATTTAACTGTTTTGCAAATAAATAATAATTATATTTATCTTTAACACTTTTATGTTTGAAATGTATGTTATCCTGCGATTAAAACATACTGTCTCCTTCTACTTTGCATAGGCCTGCCTCTGTAGCCTCAGATTTAGGAGCATGCATTGCATTTTTGAGTTCATAGCAAAAGTACGAATAGAAAGTAAGATTTGGAGCACAATACATACCTTAAAATCTTCATCAACATAGAGGAGCAGATGACTCGGAAAGAAGTGAGAACACCTCACAATCCAAACAGGTGGTATTGCACAAAGGTGATATTCTGGGGCAGTTACTAACAGCAAGAATAACCACACATTAACAAAATGACCAACAAACAGTTACAGAACAAACATATACCAAGGACTAATATATTTTAGTGTGTGTGATAGAACCTGAGAAACAAATCAAGATATGTTAGAAATAGTCTCATTTTTAAGGAAACATTTATCTTAATGGGAAACCATATCCAAAATTTTCCTATTAATTTGTATTTTATTTGCATGTAATTAAAACCTAAAGTAGAATTGTGTAAGTTAATTTTAATAGGCATTTACAGCTACAGAAGCTAAAGTTCAGTCTATTTCTGTTTTGGGGAGTTTCAGGGAAGGGGGTGGTACCTGTAATCCCAGCTCTCAGCATTCGGGAGGCTGAAGCAAACGATCACGTTGAGTTCAAGGTCAGACTGAACTGCAGAGTGAGGCCCTGTCTCAAAGCAACAGCAACAGGAATCTCGGCCTCGGGCACTGATATTTGGGCTGCATACCAGTATTTGATCACGGAAAGTACCCGACTAGTGGCTGGTGGTGTCTAGTATTCCTAAACGCTTGGTCTTTGCAATTTCTCTTCGGTATCCTGTCAGCAAAGGAAGGTATTATTTTGGTTTTTAAAAGGAAAGCATCTGTGTCAATCAACGTTTTACCAGAGAAACAGAAATAACACAAGATATATAAATGTATAATTTAAAAGACTGGCTCGCAGTGGTCACCCACAGGGTCAGACGTGGAAGAGTGCAGGGGGCGTCTGCACGCTGCAGACCCAAGGACTCAGTCCACGGTCTGGAGCTCACTGCGGAGCCTGGGCAAGTCCGTGTCAGGAGGCTGATGAGCTACACCAGAAGCTGAAGGGTGTGTGCTGGAAGCCAAGGGATGGCGTCCAAGGTGAAGGTGGAGACTGATGCTCCTCCAAAGAATAGAAGCAGCTCTGTCCTTTGTACCATCCAGTAGCGCTAGGTGGGTGGGTCCTCTACATCCTGGGGTGCGGAGTTGCTGAGCCCATTTAGCTAAACTTTTCTTAACTAAAAATTAACACAATCAGTCCATCATCCCAGCATCCGAGGCAGAACACAACGCTTCCAAACCAGGAGGTCTGCCGCTGAGGGCGAGTCGAGGCGGCATGAGGGAGGAGGGCCGCACGGGTTAGGAGGCGCTCCATCAGCAGGGCGGGATCTCTGCTCCCCCGTGATTTCCCGCGCTGCCTGAGTCCCCAGAGGGACTGGTGCCCGGTAAGCCGTCTGCAGCAGGGAGGTCCTCTCCCCGGGCAGAGCGTGTCACATGGCCCCTCGAGGCCTGGAGGCATCTAGAAGAGTGGAGGAGGGGTGCGTTTCCTGTCCCTGTGTTTAGCCTCAGATTTCAGAGCCGCTGGTCCTCGGCCTGGTTCTCAGGCTGCAGTTGGTCCTCCGAGTACATTGTCAGCACATCCTCCTGCCTTTTCAGGACTTCAGGCTTAGATTAAATTTTAACCGTGGTTTTCCTGGGTTTCCAGCCCGAGGGCAGCAGATTAGGAGGCTTGTTCTCCACAGTTCTGAGCAACCATAGTCCTCTGAGCAAATTTTGTGAAAAATGTTTGTGTCTGTGTAGAGATGGTAGATAGATAGATGATAGATAGAGATGAAAAGTAGACAGATATAAAATATAGATAGACATACACAGGCACACATAAAACTGATAGAGTGGTATCTACGGCTCTATGTCTCTGTATGGAAATTGGCCTGTAGGATTATGGAGGCTCATGGAATGATGGCATTATGCAGTTATCAGTCTGCACCAAACTTATACACACGTCTGGTACTGTGTAACAGTTGTCAGTGTAACAGGACACAGCCCAGTGCTTGTGTTGCACCACAGGGTCCTGATACAGGGCCCCACGCCCAGGACCTGACCTCAGCCAGCCCGAGGCCAGGCTCCACGGAGCTCTGCACATCCACCAGAGCCCTTCACCATCAGCTCGTTTCCGGCCTGAGAGCTGACTCCCTCCCACAGAAGCTGCAATATTAGCACCTTGGCAGGGAAATGCGACAGCCTATCTCCACAGAGCATTTGCAGAAATTGAATCAGGTAAAGAAGAAAATCAGAAAGGCCCACTGTCAGCCGAGCTCAGCTTAAAGAGGCATTCAGTGAGGTCAGAGTAGGCCTCACAGGAAAAAAGAATTAATAAATATTGCTCCAAGCCCTGTCCAGATGTTTTGTGTATATTATCTTACATAAACTCTGCACTGACCTCCTTTTCAGAGGTAAGTGAACCGCACCTCAGAGAGCTCCAGCAATGTGTCAGTTAATTGCAAACAGAACACTGATTTAAACTAAGGTCGATTCACCTTCTAATCTTCCCATACCATATGTTACCCTGCCAGGAGCCGGAGAGAATTTACTCAGTCAGGAGATTGCTTCCAAAATGAGCTGGCATGGCTTATCCAGGCCCCAAGGACCTAGCGCAACCTTCGGTGGGAGATTCTCTGTGAACTGCTGTGAATTCTCCAGACAGCTGCCGATGCTCTGAAGAAGTCATCATGTGGATACCTCTGTGGCAAAACTTTTTGTGTTCATTGATAGATTTTTAAAGATTTGAACCCAAAGTGAAAAGCAGGTTATTACTAGTTTCCAGCGGGGGAAAAATGAATAGCTACTGTATGGAACAGTCCGTGAAACGCAGTGCATTCCATCTACCTCTTTAGTCTCCCTCTTAGCAGGGTGCTGTGGGGGTTTTTTATACAACGTTTTCGTGCTTTACCGCATGCAAGACCATTAACCTTGCAGGTATGGATACATCAGGAGTCTACGTGGGTCAAAGAGGAAACACAATGGGTCCGATGCAAGGAATAAAGTGAGGAATAGATTGGTCTTAGTCAGTTTTTTATCACTGGGACAAAATACCTCACTCCCATGGATATAAAGAGGAATTCATTTTGGTTCACGTGTTTTTAAAAGCATCAGTCCATAGCTGGCTGCCTCCAAGGTAGACGCAGTGTGGCAGAGGGGCTCGGTGGACAGGCAGTTGCTCAGTGCGTGGTGGCCAGGAAACAGTGAAAGGGAGAAGCTCAGCTGGGATGCGGGCTCCTTTAGGTCCCACTCCCAGGGACTTCAACCAGCCCTGCCAGATACAGCGCGGTCAGCTGCCAAGCGCATTTGTGGATGCGTCCATGGGTGGCCTTACAAGCTTGTGCCCCAGTCACCGACTTCTAGATGAGTAGGCTTTTGTGGGACACCGCAGGTTGAAATCATAGCAACTCTGACCATAGATGATGAGCAACACAGCTCATCGATTCACTCTTAAAGAGTTTTGAAAGAAGGGATGGGTAGAGAAAGGAAAGAAAACTAGTAGAAACAGCAAGGTAGGGTCAGGGAGCAACGGATAAGTATGGCACATTCTTATAATAGCATGCAAAATAAGTTATCACAGATTTTGTTAAATTCCTAGAATTTCTGTTGCTGGAAGTATGAGGCCAACTGTTATATGCCGAGTTGTTTGTATGTTCCAGGTGTAAGGCATTTCAGCTCGGGTATGGTTTGCACATAGATGGCTCCCTGAAGCTTCATGCATTCATAGGTTTTTGGGAGGTGCTTGGATCATGGGAACATGATACTCATCAGTGAATTAGCCCACTGGTGAGTTTACAGCTGAGTTGGGATATTGGAATGTGAAGCCTGGTTGGAGGAGGGGTCACTGAGGGCATGTCCTGGAAGGGTCCTTCCTTGACCTCTTTCTCTCTGCTTCCAACCTGCCCTCCATGGACTGTTTCTCCCCTGCCTTGACATTCTGCTATGCTGCTCTGCCTTGGAGCCAAATGACCATAGACAGAAACTTTTGCAAAGTGTGAGCCAAAATAAGTCTTTCTTCCATCAATATGTAAGTGTCTGATATTGTTTCCAAGCAACAAAAAATAAGACAAACTCTCTGAGTGGTTTGATGAGTGACTTTGAAGCTCTTTGATAGCTGAGTGGTGATGAACACCACCACTCTGGGTCTACAGTTTGACCTTGGCATTGTTGAGACAGATCCCTGTCTGGCTTGCTGACTTCCTGGGGCACCCTTAGAGATCTCCATCGTGTAAAGTGCAGAAACATATCTCTACCTTTAAAAACTGAGGTGTCCTAACATACTGGGGATTGATACCCTAAAAGCAAAGTAAGCCAAGCATCCAATGCCCATTTGGTTGTTAGACTGTTCCCTACATGAGTAATGACTCAGTTAAATCCTTCACTGTCTCGAGAAATCACCATCTGTTTTAGAGACTTTAATGGGTGTAAGAGATGTGTGAAGAAATCTCTGATGGGAAACACGTCTGGTGTTTGTTAAAACTGGCTGGAAGATTAGTGGGTCAGCCAAGCAGATGGTGCCAGGATTGATGCAGCGTCCTGGACAACTGCTGCCCTACCTGGGGGACATGGCCGTGTCCCCCACCACCTGAAGCACAAAGCAGCCAACACCAATCAAGCTCCAGTGCTTTTCTATCAGATACAGTTCGTTCTTGGCACAGAATCTGGGGTCTGCTGAATGAATGTTGCAGAAGGTACAGAATGTCTTTCTACTTCAGCTTTACCAAAGACATGCAGGACTATGATCCACAGAGACCACAGGTCAAGGGGGACAAGGCGAGGTACTCTCAGCTTTCTTCATAAAGCAATGCTGAATCTGATCGACTCATCCGGAACCCAAGATGGCAAATGTGCACCTCTTTTGAAGCATTTATATGCAGTGGTAAACCTAAGGGACTCAACATGCACAGGAAGAGTTCATTTTCACTGGAAATTTTACTTCTTAAGAACAAGATCTATGCTGTATTTGTTTCACCCCATGTCTTGGCTCTGAAGATTATGCAAAGGACCTTCTCATTCCCCTGCGGGTTGTTTCAGAAATTTCAAGAAAACACTATGATATATCTAGCAATTCTTGAGAGAGTTTTGACCCTGGGCACAAATTTGCAGTAAACAGGGCTGAGTTTAGCTGTGTAGTTAATCTCTTTTGTGCTTCTCTCTCCTTATTAATGTTTGCATGGCTCTGGGCAGTCAGATGTCATGATTAACGCATGGCATCCTCGGTCCTTCCAATGCTTGTGAGCTCTTCCCACAGGCCCGTCGTCGGCCTGGGTTTTGAGGACAAATGTGGGGCTGTCCCCTGTTCTTGTACAACTTGCATTCTAGTGTGACAGTGGATAACCATAATTAACCTCTCAGTAAATGGATCATTTCAAACAGAAATGCTCCCTGAATGAATTACAGCTAGAAATAAAAACTGGAAATTTCCTGGCAATAGGGAGGAGAGGAGGAGACACAGCAAGGTGAAATGAGAGAGAAGGTCTGCCTGAAGATATGAGAAAATTAGACTTGAGCTGAAATAATGAGAGATAAGAGAGGAAAACTAGGCAAAGCCTTGCCGAAAACAACATTCAAAGCACAGAGATGGAATTAACAAAAGTCTACCAAAAAAAAGGGACCAGGCCACCATATCTAGGTGCCTGGACTGTGCAGATTAATGGAACTCTACACACCCCTTTAATTCTTTCTTCTTTGGAACGTATCACACCATTAATGTATCACATTATTTTTCATTTGTGTTTTGCTATTGTTATGTGGTAAAGGCACATTTAATGTAATTTAGATTTATAAGGAAATGACTTTTCTATTTTGCATGGTTCCACATGGAGTTCCTGCAATATTCCTGACACGCAAATATTTCTTGGCTGATTGACTGACTGCCTGACTGAGTAAGTAATACAAAATGATGCTGCAAGGTCCCGGGGATCTGACAGCTCAGGTCCTTGTACACTCTGTTACAAATCTGTTTATACACTGGGGCAGACGGGCAGGGGCTGGAGGACTCTGAGTGGAGTGGGCGTTGTCGCTTATGTGCTCCTTACTCAGGGTATTTCCAAGCCCTTCTTCTGATGAGGTTGTCTTCCTAGGCAGCTGACCACTCAAGGGCACACTGTACTTTGAGCCTTTGAATTTTTGAGGGACGGGGTGCACTGGCAATTCTGAAAAAGTAAAGGTATCGGCATCCAGGTAGGGAGATGGTGAGAACCACAGCTGGGATTTTTAGATGACGCCATTAGAGGCGTGAGGACTCCAGGTCGTGAACATAGCACACTGCACAAGGCCGGACCACCACTGTGACTAACGCACTTGGGAGGCGACAGCCGTGGTCTGAACCACCGTCAGGTGTGGCTCAGACTTAGCAGGTGGCGCGTCCCAGAAGTATCCCTGCGACCCTCTGTCCTGCTCAGAGTCTGGAGGCGAACTAAACTTGTTAGAGTGAGGGCGCTTCTATGTGCTGTATTCTGTTCTTGTGGTGGTTCTATATGTTT